>CAXIVR010000003.1:106665612-107155612 GCA_964035755.1 Teleogryllus oceanicus
ATAACTTGCAGGGCATCACGCATGCGACGCCTCCACTGCTACCTCCGTCGTTATTGTAGCTGCCACCTCCTCTATTAACTCGCCGCCGTTTCCGTCGCACCATCCTCTCCGCCTCCATTGCCGCTGCACCGCATCTCCACCACCCGGCATACTTAGCGTCGCCGCTTCCGACGCCAGCATCCTCCACAGCACAGCTGCGCCCCTTCTGTCACCGTCCCCTTCGCCACGCACTTCCCTGAGCAGTGCGCTACGAACGGGCCACGGACCGCGCGATCTTTCCTTCCTCTACCTTGTCCTATCCTTACCTCTTACACTACTTACACTAACATGCACTACCACATGCCACGAGACCGTTTGGGGGCTTAAAACTTGTCCCGGCTGGGGCAGTGCCCCGCTGGAGGGAGATACATGATTAGGGAATACCCCGTTAGCCGACGGTAGGTTGGCACCGAATCTGGCCATCCAGGGGGGAAATCCACCGCAACCTCCCGAGAAAAAACATGCACTGCACTTACGGGACTAATGACCACAGTATTTGACGCGCCCGGAATCACCAACAATCTATCAAAGCCACGCACTCCCCGATCCCATCCTCTCCCAGCACCATCTCTGTCTCCTCCCCTGCGTTAACGTCTCCTCCTCCACTGCCAGCACCTTGCCATCGCTTCCCTCACCTCCCTCTGTCCTCGTCGCCGCCAACGTCATTATCCACGCTTCAACATTCCTATCTCTATCACTATCTCCTACCGCCCCTGCCTATATGCTCCCACGCCGACCAGCCTGCCGTCGCCGCCGGCGCGGCGGGCGCCTCTTCACAAGTCGCGGTGGGAGCGCACTGACGCAGCCGTCGGCGCGTCTTTTTCGTGGCCATGGTGACCCCCAGACCGCGCGGCCGGCGCCTCCCGTTGCTCTTTTTTCCTCAGATCGCTATAAATTTGCGCGCATATTTCAAGCTGCCGCACGGCCGCCTCCGCCGCTGCTGCCGATCCCGCCTCTCCGTTGCCGCTGCTCTGCCATCGCTCCCAGCTGAGTCGCCCCGTACGGCCTCCGTCACCACATTCTCGGCATCCGACATCAACATCCAATCCCCGCTATTTAAAAAAAATTAAAATATTTTTCTAATCTAAAAAAGGAAATATTTTTATTATCCTTTTTCGACAATATTATGTCTTTGAAGTGTTTTTAGATTACATGGTACACATAATAATTTTTGAACAACATTTCGTCATACAAGTACAATGTTTAAAAACAATAATATTGGAAATTAACTACTACGAATACCCAGGAAGGGTCGTTCAGAAAAATATATAGCATATTTAGAGTACAAAATACATATTGAATTTAAGGATGTTTGAACCTGTCAATCGTACAGCTGCTGATGTCGCTGTCTCCGCCTCTGTGTGACAAACATTGCCACGCCACGTCGTTTTTCCCTCAGCCACTACTGCCTCTTCGTACTGTTGCCACCACCGTCGACTGTGCTCATTCATTCCTGCCACAGTTATCTTCCCTTTCTTCCAATCGTTTCTGGTGTCTCCGCCTCCATTGGGCTTTTCGACACCGCGTCGACGTGTCTGCGCCTTTGTTCTGATGTCACCCGTAGAGATCTCTCGAGTCATCCTTTCAGCTGTCACGTGTACCGCTGGCGCGACATCACTGCGTTCGCGAGTGCACCGAAGTTAGTCTTCGTCAGCTCCATCGCGTCTGTTCGCTCGGGTTTCCGAACTGTACATTCCAGCATTTTCTTTCTGTCTTTATTTTCTCGCCACCATCACTCCTCCGCCATCTCAACAATTCTTCTAGTACTTCTCTCCCATTTACCCGTTTCTATTTCCATCTCGCCTCCCCGACGATGGGACACCAACCATTATTGCTGACCCTAACATCTCAATACCGCGTGCTATTACTGCAGCGCAGCTATTCTCATGAACTTCGCCGTTCCCATTCACAGCCCCGAGTTTCCGCCTCGCCCCTAGCGCAGTGCGACGCGTCACCGACTCGGGCGCCGCCCCCGCCCCCTCCGGCCGCTCGGCCTCGTCGCCCGCGCCCGGCGCAGTATTGTCCGCCCCGGGGACGCGGTTCGGTGCTCGGCGGCGCCGCCCTTCATGAATATGGATGCGTTGTTTCAATAACGCGTAGCAGCCTATTTGTCATATTAGCCTGGCGCGCGCCGCGGGGCGACAGAGGGGGGCGGGGCCGGAGGTCGCCCCCGAGGCGGCGGCGGCGGCGGCGGCGGCGGCGGCGGCGGCGGCGGCGGCGGAGGCGGCGGCGGCGGCGGCCGGCGCCGTCACGCCCCTGCGGCAGCTTTTTTCACTTCGTGCCATGGTGGTGGTGGTGGAAAGAGACGGGTGGGCTCCTCTGGTGCACCGATTTTTGCTCGTTCCGCGCAGGACCAGTTTGCGTCACGAACCACGTGACCACGACACGGGGATTTCGTTTGAAAAGCCTGACAAGATGTTGGCCGCCATGTTGCATGGAGAGCAAAAAGTGTTTTTTTGAAAGTGGCATAAACAGACAGTATTCAACGGTGACCAACCAAAAATAACTCGATGAAGGTGCAATTGAAATAAAACATGCAATATTTAAAAAAACAGAGCTTCATATATATGTTTCAATAACTTGTTACGTGATAATTTTGGCATTTAAAATTCTCGCTAATATTAAGTTCGACGAAACTATTGTATCGCTATGTTACGTCAGAATGGTACTTGAATTTAATTTGTAATTGAACGAAAGTCTTTTTCAAGATATTCCGCTTTTGAGTAATAACTGGAACATTTTGACAATTCAAACTATCCAAAATATATGTAAATAATTTTCGTTATTTTGTATTGTTATTACAACTGAATTCATACCGCTTTATAATTTGAATTTTCTTTCATTTAATGTAGTCAGTATTGTGTAGTAGTGTATTTTTTCTATATTAATGTCTCTTTTCAATTAATTTCACCATTTCTCTCATACCCTTTTTTGGCACTATTTTTTAAATTTTTTCCTCGTTCTTATTTCACTCTTAATTCAAACACGGTCTGCTGCGTTCTGTGACTAACAACTCTATTTCTGTATCTCGGTGACTCTTTTTCGATCTCAAGTTGTCTGTGTTCGCTTCCTATCGCTTCCTGCGCTCCTCACCCTTCGTTCATCCACACTGTCCTCCTACAAAAAAATGTCCCACGCCGCCACCCTGCCGTCCCCGCTCACGTCGCTTCCGCGTAGCCGCTTGCCCTCCCCTCTCTTCTGCCGCGTTGATGTTGCCAGAGCCGCCACCGCTATTGCACCGCCATCACCACCCGGCCAGCCGCCACCCCCGCCACCCCGCCGCCGCCCGGCCGCCACCCCGCCGCCACTCCGCCCGCCCCGCCGCCGCCCCTGCCGCCGCCCGCCGCCGCCCGCCGCCGCCGCCCGCCGCCGCCCCGCCGCCGCCCCGCCGCCGCCCCGCCGCTGCCGCCCCGCCGCCGCCCCGCCGCCGCCCCGCCATCACTACACCACCGTGTTGCCATTACCCTGTCGCCGGTTCGTCGCCGCCCCGTTCCCGCCTCGGCGCCGCCACGCAGCAACCGCCCCGCAGCCACGCGCCTCGCCGGATTTAGGGCCTTAACTCAGGCAGGGCAGCCCCCGCGTCTCGCCCGTCTCCGCGCGCGCCTGCAGCGAGTGGTTTTCGCAGTCCCCGCGAAATTAGCTGTGTTTAGTTGGCGGTGGTTTTCTCAATTTCGGCCTCTTGTTCGGCTCAGCAGCTGCGAAGAATTGGCGTGTTTGGAAGGAAGCGCTTATGAGACAAGAGAGGGTGACGCTTACGAATTGCATCTCATAGCATCATCCGGTTAGGTCCATTAAGTTGGGCCTGTGAAATGAAAATTCATAAGTTTCTTTGGAACTTCATTCCGAAAGCCTCTTTGCAGTTATGATCTTCTTTCTGACGTGTTCTTTTTCCTCGTTTCCCTCTGAAAGAGAGATTTTTTGGCTGGTACTACTGAAAATTATTTTAAAACGATTTTAAAAATTTTGAACATAAAAACTGGAAGCTTATTTCGAATATCTACGTGGTCAAGCATTTTGAGAAACGAACGAAGGATTTTAATTTTTAAAATTATTGTGAGGTATTAGAACATTTTTAAATCCAGAAAGCATCAAAAAGGATGTGGAAAGCCTTATTCTTTGCAGAATAACAACTGAATAAAAATATATTGTTAACATTGAAATGAATAATGTAGCGCATTTTTCTTCATTTTCATCATTATCATGCATTATAATATAAATATATATATATATATAAGAAATATTTCAAGCATTTTATATACTTCGTCTATTTTTTCTCATATTGATGAATTATGTGGACTGTGTTTGGAAGTACACTCAGGTCGGTGATTTGCTTGCTGGACAACATTTCGCCCGTTCGTTGGAAAGCCACGCTGCAAATAGAGTACAATTCATGCATTACAAACAAACGTTGAAGGGCATTTATATGCAGCGCCGCCATCACTACAGCATCTGTTCGCCGATAGTAATGGAAGAAGCGTGTGGGGCTGATATGGGTCGAAGAATGCACGAAATAAAACGTACGTGGAAAAGAGAAACCTTCAAGTTCATTTCGCCGCCTGCGAGTTAGGAATAGGAGCAGCTATATTTTTTATACCTTTCTACCGCCCCTCTTTTCCGTCACTTCCAATTATGGTAATTCCGTAATAAAGATGATGGGCGAACTTCAGAAAAAAAAAAACGTATAGGCGTGTCGGAGCTGCACATGGCTTGACAGTTCAGAAAACAAATGACGGCGGCGGCTCGAAACGACATGTCGGCCAATCAGCAGAGAGACCCTCTTTCACGTCACATCGGATGCAGCGTGGTGTCGCCAGACCTCATCAAACAGAGAGCCACCTCGTATCTTCTTGCAGGGGGTGGAACAGCGACAACGTAATGCTATAACGTTTGCAGCTGGTAACGTCCTGTTTGCTCAGTTTATTTCGTTTTTGATAACTGGTTTTTGTAAATTACTCTGCGTGTTTCGCGTATCTAAATGAAACTTTTTTTTTCAGATCGTATTTTCACACAAACCATACACTTCGTGCCTAATTTTGAGAAACTTAAACAGTATTGGCCTTTTGTATGGAAGTGATGCCTCCGGCATTCGCAACAAGAACGATATTGTCCCGCGATATTTCGTTCGTACGTTTTAGTAGGTATTGGAAATAAATTGTTAAGAATTGATGCAGAACATGAACCGTGTCTGGATACCATTTCTTGTCCTAGTCTTTTGTAGAAGCACACTGTCGAGTGCGATTTGAGATATAATCCATCTTATACAAAATAGTTTACTTTATCGATCCAGTGGCATTTATTTCATACGACATTTATTTCACATATATTGTTAATGTTTCATCTCTTCACCGTTTACCCTTTGCTCATTTTCATTTTTTATTTTGTCCATGCTGCATCTTTGTTAAGCACCAATCCAGATTTCTGTCTTTAAGTGCTAATCTTGAGCATTGTCATTTAAAAGATAAAATCAGAAATTTTCAGCATCTCTCTATAAATCACCATCATTGAATGACGGTACATCTTTCATCACAACTCTTCAATTTCGTTTCACATCAAATTACATCGGATTCATCACACACATCTCCTTACATCACTTCATGTCACGTCTCATCGCCTCACGTCTCTTCGGATTACGTGCTATCGCATCACATTATCTCATCACATCACATTACATCACGTCTCATCACCTGACGTTAATTACGTATAGACACGTCACACACACCCAGTAACTACGTGATCATCCCCACCCCACCGCCCCCTTCCGCTTCGCGACGCGACCGGACGGATATTAATTCGTGGGCATGAACGAGGCGTCAGCGATGGGACACCACCGCGTGTTCCCCTCCCCGCCTCTCTGCACCCCGCGTAACCTCTCGTTCGGTCGCATTTCACCCGCAAACGCCAGCGATCGTCATATCGCGCGCGATAGCACCATGATAACAGGCCATAAATATAAAACGGGTAGCGCGCGCGAGTCGGTCCGGAACGCGCCGCCCGCCGCCCCGCCCGTCCCCTCCGCGCCTCGCAGCTCATCGACGCGGCTCCCCCCACCCCCTGTAGCGCGCGCTCGTTCGCGTTCACTCACGCGTTTTAGTTTGATTGCAGGTAGATTAGAGCGATATCCGGACCGCATTAAACTCGCAGGCCTCGATCTCTATGTAAATTAAACAACTTAATCCAGCGCCCGCGAAGGCGGCGCTGGCGGCGGGGGTAGTCGTACGCCCGGGGGGCGGCGCCCTCTGCGCGAAAATCAATCGTCTGGCGGCGCGGAGTCATACTAAGCGGGCACGAAAAGGCGCGGCCGTCGCTCTGGTTTTGTTTCGCAGGCGGCGACGAACGACTGGGGAAGGGGCGGGGCAACAAAAACGCAGCGATTATTCAAGAAGGGCGAAGAGCCAGGGGGCCTTGGACGGGGCTCTCTCGCGCGCTGCGATTTCTTGGCTGGGTGAGCGCTTTGTGCTTAAGACAAGGCAACCGTTACGTCGACTCGTCTGGGGTAGATATTGGTAGACGGACGAGATGCTGTGGTGATATTTAGTTTCAGAAGTTCTATGCCGAATGGCATGACGGAGTTCCCTCCGGAAGAGCTCACGATGACTTTGCTTGTTATTTAATATAGTATATTCATTTTCTGATGATTGTATTTTTACACCTCCCTGAACTAGTGGTGGCAAGGCACTTTAAATGGAATGGTCTGGATAGAATACCGTGAGACACAAACGATATTCCTATGTAAATATAATGGTTGGGTATGATGACGCTGTGATGATGAAACGTGTTGAAAATAAAACAATTTTTTGTTTCTCTATGTATGTTTCACTTATATTTTAGTCATAGCTACATTTTCACGCATATTTCACACAGACACACACACACAAATATATATAAAAATATATATATATATATATATGAAACCCAACAACAATTACTTCCTGGGATGATGTGTTCACTGCTGCTGTGTTGCTTTATACCAAGATGCATTGTACATTTATTTATTATCAACAGTTACTTCTATCATGTGGATTGCTTTTCTCTATTTGGCTCTTCCTCCCCTCATTGCTCTGAAGGCTGTTCAAGTGGACCTTCCATAAGTATTATACGAGGACGGGATGATTAATTTTTATGTCGTTGGGCCCACATAACTTCGGATGCAGGCGGGTACAATTCGCTTGCCGTACATCGCCGACCCCTCAGCGAAGGAGATTCGGACGCACCCCTTGGGAGAGAGGCGGTTGGAATACGCGGGGCTGGCGGCGAAGGCGGCGGAAGTGAGCGGAAGCAAGGATTCTCCCCGACGATGGGGAAGAGGGTTGGCTTATCTGGTTACATTATTTATTTACTGGCGTCGACTGCGTTGCTAGCGTTAAGTAAAGATCCGAGTAGCTTACACGAAAGAGTAATGGGGTTGTGTCTGATGTGTATTGCTGTCGCTTTCTGTGTGCTTTGCGCAGCAGAGGTGGATGTTTTTTCGCTCCAGGAAGATACTGCGAGCAGGAGAATAATTGATGGTCGCAGTTTCGTAGCGGCTGGGTCGATCGTTACAGACTGTAATGGACTTTGGTTGTTTCTGAAAGTCGCACATCATCTCCCTACACTGAGTATTCACAGTTTAAATAGTTGATAATAAATTTTAAATATCAAGGTGCTCTTCATTTAATGGCTACTAATGTTCACATTGTGGGTTATCTGTTGTTTCTGGTTGTGAAAGATTTATGTCTCTAAACCTGCGCGTGATAAATTGAAGAAATTTTTTAGTATCGGAAATTTCATTTACATTGTTTGGTATGCTTGGTCTCGGAATTCGAAGAAGAAGAAAAAAAATTTCATTGCCCATTTAGTAGTGTAGTAAGTAAAAATAACTTTTATTTCGCGTGTTTCTTGAGTTAGAGGTCGCGTCTGGTGGTATTTTGTAGAATGTTTGAAAGAAGTGCATTGAAGACATCGCGTGCAAGAATCTCTCCTTTTTGAATTCACTTGTAGATATTTAAAGATCTGACGTCACACTTCGCCTAGGTTGTCATGCGAAGTGACGTGTTTCAGGGAAAAATGTTCAGCGTAAACCTTTTTACATTTGTAGTCTTTTTTCATATTGCCTTCTTCCAGAAAAGACAACCGTATATGATAACTTCGCATGTTGCGTCGGTGGAGAAATACATTCAGGAGCATAATGTTGTTTACCATGTTATTATTGGGTGTCATATATCATTCTGTTCTGTACGCTGGTTGATGACGAGGCACGAATCTCCTGCATATGTTTCTCCTTTTATTGGATCGAGCCCTGTACATAAAACGCTTTTGTACGTTCTGTGATCCCGTTGTATCTCGGAGCGATAGACATGTCACATGAAATGTTGAGTAGCCGCGACATACAATGCTTTCACCGGCGTGGGCGGAACGCACGCTTAGAAGGTCGCTCTTGTTCGGACGTACGTGGGGGTAAGCAGAGAGCTTTGGGCAGGAGCGGGACGTGTTCTTAAAACTTCATTCGTGTCGGCTAAATGAACGAAACGGGTCTCATGCAATATGCATGCGGCGGGCATACAATTAATTACGGTCAATGTTTGTAGTTGGCACGTCCATTTTTTGTGGCTTTGAGCTGCGGGTGGGCGTCACGCAAGCAGTGGATTAAGCCCGGGCTGCCCCCTCCCCCCCACTCCCGCCCCTCGATCGCCCCCGTCCCGAGCCCGTCTCCGTCTCGGCCCTTGCAAGGTCGCTGTTGGCCGCTGTCCTCGGTCCTTCCCATTGGAGGGTGACGTGGGCTGGTTCCGTGGACAGCTCCGACACTTTTCCGCCTTCCGGTACATTGGTCTTCACGTCGCCTCCACTCCGGCCTTTGCGGGTTTCGTTTCTGTTAAGTCCCCGACTTTTGAACTGCTACTTCACTTCGTTTTCATGCTTGATATTACGGCGGGGCTTTTTGGCGTAATCTTGACCATTGTTTTGGTTGAAAAATTGTTTGCCAACTATGAACTTAATCTTAATAATACAAGAGTTTAGTCTTCGGAAGTAGCGAAGTCATCTGTTTTACTCTAGTAAACTTTTCTAGTTAATCGGGAATTTAAATATATATATATATATATATATATATATATATATATATATATATATCATCAATTTATTCATCCTTACTGAAAAAACAAATTTCTCAGTCAACAAATTCCTGTAAGTTGCCTATAGATTGCCCAATGACCCATTCAGTTTGTTGGAGCAACGTAGACGTTTCTTTTATAACTGTCCCCAATTTCTATTATTATTTACACATTTATTCGATGTTATATTCATTTTTAAAACAAACACGTCGATTCCAAGTATACGTACGTTGTTGTATATATAATCACCAATTAATTGGAATTTTCTAACGCAAATAATGAAATCAAACGGCGATTTTCCCAAGGGGTCCTCTTGACACACTATTGCGGGAGTGGCGAGCTACAGTGTTCCGGCGCGTCCAGGAGTTTGACACTTGGCGGCCTCTCTCGCTGTCACCTTTTCCCCGGCGGCGACCCGCTGACCCCCGAGCGCACCCCCCGCCCCCGACACGCCCTGCTCCGCCCCGCCCACTTCGGGGGCGAGGGCTCGTAGAGGGCGTGCGGCGCAACGCGCCTCGACTCACGCGAGCCCTCGCGAATCCTCGCGGGCTCCCGCCGGAGTAATGGGATGGTACAACTTTGAGTGTCTACCGCCGCGACACCGTGACGTGGACCGCCGCGCCCCGCCCCCTCACGTTCCGCGTTCTGTGTTCCGCACCTCCACCCCCACCCCGCTCTGCCCCGTTCCAATCCTGCGACCGTCGGATTTTAGCGTCGCCCCTCCACACCGCATCTCTTCTTGTTTCCTCGCGTTTCGCTCAAAAGGAATTCTACTTCCTGTTTCTTACCTCACCACCACCCCCTCTTTTCGCTTTATTGCTTGACCTCCATTCCTTTCTTTTTCTCCCTTCTTGCTGGTACCACCTTGTTGGTTCTAATGTACTGCCCCTTCCTACAAGTGCACGCGGTCCTCCACCACCCGTAAGTCCTAGTTCGACCCCATGTTCCGTGACCCGCGTTCCCTCCCAACTTTCCTTCACATTTCCCGCATTTCGCTCTCAAGTAATTCTCCCTCCCTTTTTTCCGTACCTCACTAGCTCCCTCGTTCTTTCCACCTGTTTACCTGACCTCCGTTCCTCCTTTCATATCTTTTTACCTCTCTCCTTGACACCTCTTTCGGAGGTTCACTGAACTCTCCTGTCTTCTACCCCGCCGCGTCTCCCACTCCCAGACCTCCTCCCCGCGCTCTGCGCCTCGCCTGGCGCCCCGCCCCCTTCCGGCGCGGGCGGTCGCTGCGATCGCCAGCGTCCCCCGAGGCGGCCGCCCGCAGCGCCTCGAGTGCCCTCTCCGGCTTCGCTCGCGGGCGCCGCTCCTCTCCTCCGCGGAATTGTGTTCTGTTGATGGCCTCTCGCGTGCTCGTTTTTGTGACGTCAGTTACTGCGCAGTGTGGCTGTCTTGGCTTGTGATATGACAGTTGATTCGGAATTAAGTATCGTGAAATCTGTTGCTATTCGAGATAGAATTATTTAAATAAGCCAGTAGGCCAAATCGATAACCAGTCGAGTATTGTAATTTGTAAAAATTCCAATGTACAATAATTTTTGTTTAAATTTGATTATTCAGCCTACAAAAAGTGATCGGCAGTAGTCCATGATTGTTAATAGGAAGCCATCAATTATCAGAACACTTTACGGCACATGAATGATTTTCGGATTATATCTAATTACAATATGTTTTTAATTTACAAATATATTTTGTTTAGTTAGATATTTCATGAGATTAATGAAGTAAAACCACACTTTTTCGTTTCGGAAGTCATCAGTTGGGACGATAAGAGTCATAGATTCAATGGTTACAATATGAACTTTCTAGTAAGATTTTTATTTACTGATTATTCCATTAAATAATTATATATGATTGTTCAATAGTTTACAGATTTACTCAACTTCATTGGTAATGATCAACAAATTAAGATGGCCTTTTAAATACTTAAATCGAAATTTTTGAACTATTATTTAATGACACTTGAACAATACATTCTTTATGCCTCAGTAGTTGCGACTGAAATTGACCTGAGTGACATCACTAAACGAAAAAATAACATAACTTATGTTGACCGTCATGCCAAAACTATTTTCTTTCTCTTATTCAAAAAATAATAAAGAAAAACAGCAGTAATGAGCCGCGAACAATGCAGTCGGTGTCGGGTGCTGTGTCAGCAAACGTGTGTTCGTGCCCAGAACGTCCCTGCGCGAGCGGCGAGTGCCGTCCCTAACCAGAATAAATTGCAGCCCGTCAAATCAAATTATGGCAAACACGTGATGAGCCATTTCGTTAATGCGGTATCAGCACGCACCAAATAAACTGCATGTAAACGTTTAATATTTATATGGCCCAACGTCCTCATTACGACAATCCCTGTATTATATAACATCCCTGTGCCAAAATCTGTTGCGTGTCAATGTGAATCTAAAGCAACAGTGATGTGGGGTTCCGAAGGCGTAAATGTAAATTAATTGGCTGCTAAGCCAAATCTTGTGCTGTTGATGGTTCATTGATCGCTAACTAGTCGAAACTGGTGTGTAATGGGGTGATTTGCTACTACGTAGGTTCATGTAAAGTATGTTTTGATTCAACACGCTGAAGGACATAGAAGGATTACGGAGACATACATTACGTTGGGTACTAACCATATGTTTACCCTTAAGTTTCCATAAACTATCTATATTTTTATCTTATGCAAATGAATGAGACGCCAAAATATCCCCCAAATAGAGATGAAGGGGAATATTAAATCTTGTGGAACCCTCATCTTAAACGGGAATGGTCGCGGATTGTGGTGGCGGCACTTGGCAAGTCATAATGAACGCGCGCGCTTGGTTATTTGAATGAGAGGGATAGTCGTGGCATTCCCCTTACACCGAAGAATTTCCCCCTTCAGTACTTCCAAGTACTTGAGCGGGAACCCTTTCCCTCTACATACCATTCCCTTGGTCTCGCCACATCCTCCGTGCCCAAGGACCTTCTTGGAACTCTCCCTCAAAGACCTTTTTCGGCGTCTCAGGTTGCGTACTTCGCGTGTTCCCCTCTCGCGCCCTCCTTTCTCTCGCTCTTTTCCCCTCGGCGCGCTTGTTCTCCTCGTGCGTCGGCCGGCGTCCCGACGCCGCGCGCCGCGGCGAGCGACGGCTTGAGCCGTCGCGGTGAACACGTCGCGGGGCGGCAGTCATTTGTTCGGAGAGTCCCTCCCCCCTCCCCGCTCGGCGCACCGCTTCCTCCCTTCCCCCCCGCCGCCCTCGCTCCGCCGTGGCGGCACTTGGCCCAACTTTATTAATAGATTCCCGGCGGCAGCGGCAAGGAGCTCGAGAAGGGAGATAAGCCTCTCCGCTCTAAGTCACCGGCGCGGCGCGAGTAGGGGCGGGGTGAGGGAGGGTGGCGCCGCCAGTCACCTGCGTGGCGCGCTGGGGGTGGGGTGGTGTGGGGGGCTGCTGAGGCGACGCGACGCAGGCGCGCGTGTGGCAGGTAGGGCGACCTTCTCGAGCAAGCAAGTGTGCGTTCCGACGGGGGATGATGGAGTGTTCCCTGATAGGTAATGGGTACCATGGATCATTTTACCTCGTTAGGGCTTTCAGGTTAGTCGGAGAGTGGGTCGAAGGACGCTGTAGACGAGGTACGTGAAAATCTCGATGAACGAAATGCATCATAATAGTATTCTAGAGACAAAACTGGTTGTAAGAGATTAATTAAGATATTTTCAACTCGATATATTGTTTCTTACGACGGATCAAAAAATGTCAAGTTTTAATAAAATTCTGGTAAAAAGGAACTTACTACTATTTGTTTCCGAAAGTTTTAATTTATTTTTGAAGGTTAATTTCACTTTGTAAGGCAGTATTAGAATATGGGCTAACATAGTGTCACTGAATATTGCTTAGCAGGTGAAGGAACGATTTCAACATTCAGCATTGAAAACTAATGTGCATAAGGTCAAAGGCCATTGGTTTCCTACAATTTTATCTATTGATATTTTGTGCGTGCGTTTAGGTATGAGGTCTTCTTGATATTAGACTTGTACAAAATGTATAAGAAAATAGTATTTTCATAGATTGTCGGATTATTTTGGAACTATCTTCTCCGTATTGTGCTTAGAATTGGGAAATATTGCTTAAACAGGCTTTACTTAATTATTTGTTGGATCCACATGTATTAAAACTGACGCCAGTTCTCTTAATTATACTTCTATAAACGTCCTGTTGTTAATTCACATTAAAGAATAAGTTCCAACTTCATTAAAGACAGTTTGTTAAAAAGTTTATTTACATAAATCACATAAAACAGTTTATTTGTTAAAGAACATTCTTTTTAAAAACACTACGTTTCGTAAGTTGTTTGTATTTTCAGGTGATCAATGGTATAAAAATCTCTAAAGACATTCACAAAAAAACTTTTTTAATCATATTATCTAAACAATACTTATTAGATAAGCACACCTTATAAATAAACTGGATCCACTTATTATTTAATGAAAGCATTTATCCAACTGAGACGTTCAATTGATCCAGCATTTTGTGCGAAGGTTGTATCATAATCAGTGTGGAAGTCGTCAAATTGGTGAACAGGTGACACATCAAAATTGCCACTCATGGCACATCAAAATTATCGAATTACGTTCAAGAACAAAATAAATCAGAAATTCATTTCCAACTTTTCTCTATTCCATCAATTAGTAACAAATTGAAATATTATTTGAACAATAATTTTAACATTGGCTTCCGGAATACTATAATTAATAAAGACATTTTGATTAAACATAAACAAGACCAAAACAAATTAGGAAAACAAAATAGTGTTTCATGTAACGATTCTTCTTTAAAATATGTTGGACAAACAAAAACGAAACTGCGAGAAAAAAAATCAATGATCGCAAACCAAGCATTAATGAACCCACAACTAGAAAAAATTCAATAACACAGTAGTTTAAACATGACACATTAGTTAAATTTTGATAATCCCAAGATACTCAGTATTGAAAACAGTTGTTAAAGGTTGACTACAGTAACCCTCAATAAAAATTCATCATGAACTAAATTCTCTTTTGGTATGCAATAAATTCATTCATCTATTCCTCAAACATCTATATCATCTTTTCCTAGTTTACAGAATGAGTGTTGTTTTAATGAAATCTCTACGCCAATTCAATTCGCCACCGGCACAACCCCCCCCCCACCTTTCCTCTTCCAACGTGACTTTCACTTCCAGCCCTGGTCCGACCACGGTCACACCGAGGTGACTTGTTCACCTATTTCACGACTTCCACTTGCATTATGATTCAACCTTCTCACAAAATGTCGGATATATTGGATGACTCAGTTTCATATATGCTTGTGTTGGGAAACATACGAGTCCAATTTACCTATAGGGTATGTTGATCTAATGAATATTGTTTAGATATTTAAAAAAGCTCTTTATCAATTTCTTTGTAGATTTTACACCATTGATCACGTGGAGATGACAAACAACATTGTCGAAACGTCGTGTTTTTAAACATAGTATACATTAGAAATGAAAATTTTTTTTATATGATTTATGTAAATAAACCACTTTCCCTTACTTCATGGACTTGATAAAACACAATGTCTTCCAGTTATGCCCGGGACGCGTGTTGTTCGACATAAGCAACGTGGAGGCGGGACCTGCTCCACAATTACGCCCTGTCCTTTAATTCAATCGTTGACCTTTAGTGCCATTTAATTAATATCGTGCGGTTATATCGTATTATATCTACAGGGATGATTATTGTTAATGTCAGCTGTCGTTGCTGACGTACGATGGCTGTATTGTGCCAGGCGAATGACTTATGGCGGACATCCATTAGTGAGCAGGCATCCCATCGTTCCGCGATTGCCCGCCCTCGCCCGCCCTCGCACTAGGGTGCCGTCCTCCCCCCCCCCCCGCGCCCTTGCCCTTGCTTGCACAGCGCCAACGAGCTCTCCCAGCCTTTCCTCTCTGGCTACCACCACTGCATGTTAGCTGTCGCCCCTTCCCTTCCCGCTTTGTTCGTTTCCCTGCTGTCTGTGTGCCCCTTTCGTAGGCCCTGCTTCTGGTAGTTCTTTCCGCTGTCAGGTCCGGTCTTTGTCGATTCTCCGCTATTATTCCTTGTCGAAGCTCTACTCCGTGATTTCTATTACGGGGACCATTCTATGCCAGTTCTCCCATTTGCTGGAGTTGTGTTCGCCAGCTCTCCTGTTTGTCCCATAGAGCGCATTTCGTGTTCAAGTTACATGAAGCACGGACTAAGAACAACCTTTTTTATTTAGATGCCTGATGCTCCTAAAATTATTCTCTGTAAACTCTTCTGTAAAAAGGATTTAAGCTCTATTAATATTAGTCTTAAAATTTATATCTAACTTTTGGTAGTTTGTCTATAGTTTATCGAGGCATGTAATGGAAAATGTAGAAATTGCGACTTCGGCAAAGAAAACATAATCAGAAATGTCATTCACATTTTTGTACAAAATTCCAATTTTACAGTCGTATAAAACATATTTTGAGAATAAATCCACGATGTTTGATTTTATTTATTTTTGGCAATGAACAGTAAAAACTGTATTTGATGTATGGGAAAGTAGCACAATATGCGCATGTTCCCTTGAGCTCCAGAATATCTTCCCCACCTTTAACCTTAAATTGTCTAATAAAATTTCAAACAAAGTGAGGTTATCAACATTTGAAAATTTTATATTTGCGCTCCCCAGTTAATAGAACCCTTCAGAGATGGGGTAATAATGTTTTTGGTTCCAAAATTGTCACGTCCGTAAGCAGAGTTGATACACTTCACTCATAGAATTACCTTGGCGAAGCATATACTTCATGTAGATGCATCACAGTATGTTCTTTGTTCGCATTAAACTGTGCTCGAGAAACTATTGTCCGATTTAAATATATGACTTGACAAATCATCAGCTGTGTCCATCGGGACTTCAATATCAAAAATTAAAAGTCGTAACGAAGATCCTGATTGAAACATTGCGTCCATCTGATGATCTGACCCACGTCACTACATTTAAATCGAATAGTATTACAAACGAAAATATAAACACTCAAAACATCCATATATTTCGACATTATGGCCTATAGGCTCGAAGAACGTTAGGCAATGCAAAATTCGTAAAGCAGATATCACAATGATATTTATCTTAATGGCCTAATTCGCGAGAATACATTTGATGGCCCTATAGCGCTCGAGGAACGTTAGGCGATCTCCCGGTCAGAGGCGCTGCAGAGGCATCAGTTGATGCACTGAGCTACCGCTCCCGGTTTGGCTGTCCGAGTTGGTTGGCGGCGTTGGCTGGCAGGTGCGGCGTGGAGGGTGGCAGTGATTGAAGGGCGGCGGCCAAGGAAGGTGCCATGCGACAGCCGAGGCAGACGAGATGTGCCGAGTAGAATACAACGCGTGTGTTGTTTATGAGTAATCGCAAGGACTGCATTGTGTACAAAGTGACGAGGAAAGGGAAATACCTATGAAGGTGGGGGTTGTGGAATTTTACGGGGAAACTGGGTGTGCTTTGGATAACCATCGATTCCGTAACGAGTTGTTAATGAAACTTTTGAAAGCCTATGTTTCATTTAAAGAGCGTTCCTTCCTTCCATCTCCCACAATAGTTCAAGTCATAAACAAGCTTTCCTCGTCGCCTTTCAGTAGGCTATCAGTTACAAAGCTCCGACTGTCCTTATTTTAACATAGATATTTTGCATGTAATGTCAAGGCCGCTAAGTACTTAGTTCTTCCACTAGCCGTACTACCAATTGTTAATTTTCATTGCAAGATTTTCGAGAAAATAGTCCACATTATTTGGGAATAACAGCAGAAAATTTAGGAACGACTCTAGTATATCCTTGATGTTGTCGTCGTTGATCCTTAAGACGTCGCATTTCGTCATTGTAATGCATGTTATGTAATAAATATTTTGTTGTAATAGTGAAAGTACTTGAATCGATGGGAAAGAAAAAAAGCTGAATCTGAATGCAGAAGGGTAGTATCAAAAGGACCTCTCCTAGAACAGACATCGGCAGTGTTGAGTGATCGCTGGTTCACCAGGAGGAGTGCAGTGATCGCAGGAGAGTTGAGTGATCACCAGTTTACCAGGCAACCGCATCAAAATCACGCGACATTCCAGAAAGGGAAATGTTTAGAGGACGGGAGGACAGGGGTTATCAGAGCACCGCCATTTCCGACTGTCAAGTGTAGCAAATACGTGCATAAAATTCCATTTTGTTTTACGATTGACTAGTCTCATAAACAGCCCATGACAGAAATATTCGTGTCTGCGATTGGAATACGATATCATGGGCGTGCACCCGCAGACATCGATATTGCATGGAATGAACAGAGCGACTTGTTTGGACATGCAGAGAATATAAAACTAGATCAGACAGTGAGCGCGTGAAAGAGAGCGGGGAGCGGGTTTTTCAAGGGCAAAGTTTATCCTTGTGTAGCTCACTAGGTATCCTGTTCGAAATGATGTAACATCGCCAGAAAAAGCGAAAATCGTTAAAAACGTGTCGACGGTGAAGGAAAATAAAGGCACCACCATACAATATCTACCCATCCATATCCCTGACCCATTTCTCGGGTCAATGTGATTAACAAAATTCAAGATATTTGATTTGGAAGAACTGAGAGAGGTAATGAACATAATGTATATATTTTCAGTGTAGAATTTGGTGTCTTGAAAAAGCAATTGCAAATGTCAAAATTGTGCATTATTCATTAGGAAGAATCGTTTAGGTACGACATGAACAGGGAGGCAGAACGGGTTCATCACGAATAGCATGAGTTTCACGGGTAATCAGCCAATGAAATGAATGTGAGACGTTAACTCAATACCATCGCCCCATTTCCATTATTACGTCTTGTGCGTCATGTTAATATTTATAATATTCTCAATGGTCTGTTCACAGAAATGTATTTTGCTTGACGATAAATGATGTTACGAGTAACACGTGTTAGACGACGGTATCGTGGCAATGCTATCGTATTGCAGGTGCACACGTTCCGTCTCTGCCGAGGCAGATGAGAATGAATCTCTTTTTGCTCCGTCGTGATAGCGAATACAGAACAGAACACTGAGTGTAGGAAAGAGGGGAGGGAGCTTTTTTCTTCCAGAACAGCAAGAGAGCAAAGCTTAGCGTTCGCCAGCTCTCCATGCAGCCGCCGCGACGCGTCGCGCCGCTTCAAAGACACGCCAGAAAGAGCGCACAGCGGCAGCGGTGGCGGTTATCAGAGCGCCGTCGCGCCATTTCCGGCCGTCTCGGCGCGGCGGCTTAATGCGCAGTCGCAAACTAGGCCAAACTCGCAGCGCTGCAGCGGTGCCCCGCGTCGGCTTTTTGCCTTTCTTTCCCTCCGGTGCGCGAGAACGCGGGCGTGCACGCTCTCTGGCTTTCCGCGATCTCGTCCCGCGGCTCCTTTTTACGAGCTTTTGTCGGCGCGACGGTGATGCGCTCCCAAACGCGACGTGATGTCTTCTGCGGGTCACGTTCCCCACACACACACACACTGCACCACCGCCGCCGCGAGTGAGACATTCGACTCCGCTTTGATTCGTTCGTGATCCAAATGCTTGGTGATTCCGTGGGGGCATTTGCGAAGGTAGTGGGGGTAAGAACGGCGCGTGAATACGATTGGATAGCTTCATGTGCGGGATGGTTGGAAATAAATATTAATTTTTAGGGGAAGTAGTGATAAAGACAGTTTTAATGCCAGAAAGTAGTAAAAAGAACAGTTTTTTGCCAGGTACATGAACATTCAAAGGACGATCTGCTCACTAAGGTGAGTTTGTGCACCTGCATGACGATCTTGTAAACGATTCATATATTTATGTAATTTATTTGTATATAACAGTTTCTAGAGTGGTGTAATCAGGTGAGGCAATGTATGCTATCGAAAATCAGTGAGCAGTGCAAAGATGGAAGAATATGGGCAAGTAGATCTATTTCAACACAATACTTTGAGATACTGTAGAAACATTGACACGCAACATAGTAATTGTCAAAAGATTCATTCTATTTCTTTCGACTTCATTTTCCCTACTCGTCTTACTTGTTCATCCACTGCGTATTTTTTCGAATTATCCGTATGCGGGTCTATTTCTTGTTCATTCCCATTCTCTATTTCATTCCTCTCGGCCAGAAAGTTTCCCTTCTGTCCTTATTTCACCGTCACATAAAAATTTTAATTTTATCTGCCGTATTTTCCCACCAGGCGTTCCATTTTGGGCCAGAATCTTTTACGAACATCCCCGGGGTGGAAAGTGAGGGTGGAGAGTGCGGTACACTGGGAGCGGTGGAAAGGGAAGAACGGCTTAGCGTCCCTCCCAGATTCCTCCAGCTCTAACATAATAGGTTTCTTTGCGACACGTCGAATATTTTTGTCTAAACATCATTATCACCGTATCTCTTGTTCTTTGCATTTGGTATATCTTCTTCTTCTTCTTCTTCTTCCTCTTCTTCTTCTTCTTCTTCTTCTTCTTCTTCTTCTTCAATAGTCCAGTTTTTAACATTGGTACCTGATCAGTAACGCTTTTTTCAATCCTTATAATTTCTTCTCATGCTTATTTTTTGTGTTATCGTTTCGTTAGTTATGTGTACATTATTCACTACGTTTTTATCTTCGTCATTGGAGTCTACTATATTCACTACTTTCATTGCACTTGCATGCTCCTAGCATATATTTACCTCCACCATTGTTTTGGACGATTAATGCCTAATACGGGCTTCGTGTACTTGTGCTCAGATAAATATACTCTTTTTAATTTTAGTATCTCAATTTCTTCGCTTATTTTTTACCTCTCATGGCACTTACCCTCCGAAATATTTTAACACAGTTTATTCGTACAATATATTATTAAATTCTTTCGTTTTATTACTTACACACTGACGGTGACAATGCTTATGAATTACTCGTCGTGAATGCCTTTGAAATTTCATTGACGTTTGAGAACTTAGCGCCTGATATTGACATGTGAAAAACTGCCCGCACTACTTGCACGTTTTGCGGGATTGTTTAGTCTTTGGATGTGACAGGAGTTAATCCAGCCCAGTCTCTCCACGGTCGCAATCAATTCGAAAGGTGTTGGACAGTTTAATTTGAAGAGGGAAGTTAGTAATAATAATAATAATAATAATAATAATAATAATAATAATAATAATAATAATAATAATAATAATAATAATAATAATAATAATAATAATAATTAGTAACGATGGTGGTTTTAGAACTTAAGTTCGCAATTTGTTGCCCGAATGATATATGGTTTAAAGCCTGAATTTTAATTCCACGTAAAAGCCGATTTTCGTATATTTTCTTGAAATCTAGTTGTATAATTTGAACTACAATAAAAACTACATAAAAATTTGCTTTTTTTGTCAGTTCCAAAAGACGTAAAAGATCTATTAATTTTCATAGCGAATTTGAATTGTGGCTTTCTTAAACATAAGAACGATAGACATTTTTCATATAACACATTTTATTTCATTTGAACTTCTGAGACTTAATTTGCATTGCTCACATCCAGGTAACAGCATTCCTCTTTAAACTGTGCCGCTGAATCAGATCCATTTCTTTCAATCTCCTGGTCCCGTTCCCAGTAGAATACAGCTCTCGATTGCAGGAGTGTGGTGGTACTGATCGGGAGCCGCGCCCGGCACGGAGTAGGGGGGCGAAGGCTTGTAGTGAGCCGGTCACGTGACACGGAACAGCGGAGCGCGCGGTCGAATGCACGACCGCGCGGATGAATTAATAACTCGAGCCATTTCCGGCGCTCGCTCAGCCCCGCCCCGCCCGCCCCACCGCTCCCCGCCACTCCCCGCCTCACGTTCTACGCTCCGACTGTTCGCCGAATTTGCGATATTAAATGCGTCCGAGAGGGCCACCGGAAGTTGCGTTCGTGAATCGTTAAACGCTGGGAAATGCGCGTCACGCTTTTCGTCCGCTCTCTTCCCGCGGAAGTGGTTCCACCCCGCATTGGCTTCTGAGGCGGGGTTAATGCGCTGTCAGGCTCTTTGTTGTTTAGAAGGCAAATGTTCGTTTCTTTGGGGCTTTTGTGAAAAGATTTCGTTTATTAGGTGCTCAGATCGTACTCTCCAGATAAAATTTCTTGCTGTTTATTCAATGAGGTAGGACTGTTTCATTCGTTTCAAACAACGTAGTAAATCTCTTTCCGCGTTTAGTGTGTCATTATTTTTATGACTTTTTCTTTTTAATGTTACAATTTTTTTAAAAAAAAAAAAAAGGTTTTAATGTTTTTTTTTTTAATGTTACAACCAAGATTACGAATATTACGTTGTTTATTATCGACTGATGTTAAGGTAACAAAATTTTTAGGTCTCTCAATTCAGTCAAACCTTAAATGGAACGTCCATTTAAATGAATTGAACACAAAATTAAGTTCATTATGCTACGCGTTCAGAATTCTTGCAAATTCAGTCAGCCTTCATACTGCTCGTTGTGTATACTTCGCGAATGTTCATTCCCGCCTGAGATATGGCATAATATTCTGGGAAATACATCTTATAGCTCCCAGACTTTTAGATTACAAAACAGATTGTACGAATAATAACCAAATCCCACCCACGTGATTCATGTAAGCCTCTCTTCATTAATTTAGGAATTTTACCATTACCGTGTCTTTTATTTACGAATCAGTGGTTTTGTAAAAATGACTTGCTCAAGGGCAGGAATATATTTTCAGAAAATGCCGAAGTCTATTACTATAACACTCGACGTAGAAATCATATTCATCAGGTGACAGTCTCAACAGCTCATTACAAAAATTCACATACAATACATGTACATTATTTTACAACACTTTGCCAGATGACATTAAACGATTAAATTCAATAGAAAAGTTTAAATCCCAAGTGAAATCGTTTCTGCTGCATAACTGTTTCTATACAATTAGAGACTATACTGAGCATCACAAGAAAAGGAACATTAATTTTAACAATGATACATAATGCATTATTTACCATTTGGACTGTATAAATGAGTATAAACAACCTGTAACAACTATTGTACTACAGCCTTCGGGTCAATGACCCCATCTCGATCAGGTTTTTCGTCCAGTTTCCCTGATCCATTGAGCAAATGCTGAGATGGCCCTTGTTTACTTCTGGACATAAATGTAACTTCATTTCTGTGCGTCTTCTAGAATTCAGTGGAAATACATTTATTCAAATTATCGTTTCCATGTTGTCGCGGCAGGAAGTAATAAGAGCCAAAATTTATTGCTTATTTTCTTTGAAAATAGATTTTATTACATGGGAGTTTTTGTTGTTTTTTTCTCCCTTTCAAAATTCAAAATTTATTGCTTATTTATCCTTGAAAATAGATTTTATTACATGGGAGTTTTTTTTTCTCCCTTTCAAAATTTATTGCTTGTTTATCCAAAATTTTGGGTTTACGCAAATAAATAAATAAATAAATGTATTTCAATATATGAGAACTGCGGTACTCAGTTCTCATATACGAGAATTGATGTTGTTTGTAATCGAAATCACTTGAAATGGTGTCTTGCTGTCTTGCTCAGTTGAAATGGATTTGAAAATATTTTTCGGAAATGGAAGTATTATTTTATAAATTCTGAGCGATCACTATTATACTATAAAAAAATATCCATGGCTAGGAAATACGAAATCAAATGGAACGGATTTAACTGAGTCGCGCTCTCTCTCTCTCTCTCTCTCTCTCTCTCTCTCTCTCTCTCTCTCTATATATATATATATATATATATATATATATATATATATATATATATATATATAAATCATTTAAAATCATACGAATCAAAATTCAAGAAACAAATAGAGAAAATGGAAAAATGCATAACGTGATTTTCAAAATGTTGTAAAATATACCTTGGCGAAAATCAGAAGTAATGTTGAATCCGGAATTTGAGGAAGAGTTATTTCGCGCGGGATTCGCACTTGTTACAGACGTTGCGACCAGGTGAGTGAACGGAGCCTTCTGTGTCAGGATCATCTTTTCGGCCGATTGTTAATAATAATAATAATAATAATAATAATAATAATAATAATAATAATAATAATAATAATAATAATAATAATAATAATAATGTCTTTATTAATGGCGAGACTCAGGCCATAGGGCCTGCTCTTCCGCCTAACCACTGAGTTTACATTTATACAGAGTAGTAACATATAAGAGGGGAGGGAAATCTGTACATTTACGTCTGGGAGTGCAAAACTAGGGACCATCCCGGCATACGCCTTAAGCGATTGAGTAAACCCAGAAAACCTCAATCAGGATGGCGGCTTAGGGCCGAACAGAATTATGGTATAGAAATGGTATTGTTCGCATCCGTGTCCTCTGCCTATGCCAATTTCAAGTTTTGTAACAATTGCATTGCAATGTATGTTAAGATAAATATAAATGGAAGATTTATAAACTGGGAGTTCCTTGATCTTTTGTGATGTCTGCAATAATGTTGCTCCTTTCCATTTTGCTTCACAATAAAACATTACACTTTTGAGTTTTCGTTACTATAAAGTCTTTTAAGAATAAAATGTAGTTAGTTAAAAGTAAGAGTCAAGTTAGAAGTCATGTAACAACTTTATATGAAATTGATTGCTAAATGTAAGGGAAAGATCCTTCTTCGTATCTTCATTAATTTCTTAGTGAAGTTCGTTCCGAGTTAATACTGTGTTGATGTTATCTCCAACCTCGAACTGAAGATATTTACTTCACAAAACAAAGGTAACGGTGTTCGAGAACTGGATGAGAATTGGAAAATTCCTTCTTTCAGAATATTCTTTTCTCCTCGGAATCCGCAAGTGGAAGTTATCTCGAAACTTTTCCGCGAAGCTCATTCCAGAGAAAGACATTTGGCGGTGTAGCGCAACCTGTTCACAAACGTCTTCTCTGCCGACGACACTGGCGCGGCGAGAAGCGAGTGCTAGGACAGAGAGGTGGGGTGTGTTTGGGAAGGCCGCCCCGCATATGCCTACCCTCTCTGTCTTGCCGGAGCTGTTTCCTGCCGCCCCCACTTCTCCGCCTTCCCCGCTGCCCTGCTATCCCCGCTGCCTGCCGTACGCGCTACTTCACCGTCCCTGCTGCACGGCTCTTTCTTTTCCCTCTATTTCTGTTTCTCCTGCCTTGCTCTAACCTTGCTGCCGAACAGCATACTTCGCATCTCGCTGCATACACGCCCTGCTGCAGAGCCTTTTCGTCTCTTCCAGTTGTCCCGCTTTAACCGTTGCCTGCCGTACAGGATACTTCGCTGTCCCCGCTGCATAGCCGTTCCTGCTGCACGGCCCTTTCTTTTTCCCTCGTTTCTGTTGTTCTAGCTGTCCCGCTATCACTGTTACCTGCCATACAGGCGACTTTGCCGTCTTCGCTGCATAACCGTCCCTGCTGCACGCTTTTTTTTCCCCGTTTCTGTTGTTTCTGTCCGCTATCCTGTTCCCTGCCGTCCTGCTTTCCGCCCGTTCCCCTCCTGCCGTCCTCGCTGCATTACCGGCCCCGTTACACGTCTTTCTTCTTCCCCTTTTTGCTGTCTAGCTGCCTTGCTATTCACGTTACTCATCGTCCTCGTTATCTTATTGAATTTCTTTTTCTCTGACTTGGTGTTCCTGCTCCTCTGCTTCCCGCTGCACGCCCCACCCTCTCACCCGACCCCACTATCTACGCAGCACGCCCCACTGTCTCCGCCGACCCCACTTTCTCAGCAGCAAGTCCCACCGTCACCGCCGACCCCACTATTTCCACAGCACCCCCACTGTCCCGGTTAACCCCACTTTCTCCTCAGAATGCCTCACTGTCCCCACCGCCCTTCGTTCTCCCCCTCTTCCCCATCGACCCCATTTTATCCACAGCTTCATTTTCTCTCCTCCCGGCTGTCACCAACTCCCCACCAATCTGACGCATTCGTTGTCCCTGCTGTCCCGATCGCCGTCCCCCCTGCCATCAGAACCGTGCACATTGCGTTATTCGCCCCCTTTGCCGCCGTTGCCTCCACCTGTCCGACCGCCAAATACGACTTCGCCCCCTAATTCTCTTCCTCGTGCGCCGCCTCTTCGGCTTTGCCGCCGCCCCAGCCGCCAGCGCCGGGCCGCCTTCGACGTCGCCGCCGCCGACGGGGTGCGCGGGATTCGACGGAGGAGGCAGCAGCTCGATAAAGACGTCGCAGCCGCCACGGCACCGCTTTCTACAGTCTTCGGCGCTTTCTTCCCTCGCGTACGGCTTACTCCCCCTCCTCAGGCGTGCTCTTCTTGCCCTCTCAAGCTGTTACATCCCCCGCCCGTACCTCCCATTCCCTTCCACTTCTCGCGATACGCGATCTCCATGAGAGATCCTTAACGTCCTCTGGTTTTGCATATTCCACCATTCGTGCTGTATTTCGCGTTTTCTTGTGCGTGCGTGCTGTATATGTCTGACACTGTGTTATGCCGTGAAAGTCACATTAGTCGTTTTCCTACCTTCATCGATTGCACAATTTTGCCTGTGCATTTATCGTTAGTTCTTGTGAATATGCCAACGAATATCTTTACAATGTTAATATTTACTGTTTAACCATCTTTTGTCATTTATTATGACAGTGTGCTACACAAAATTTGTCTTTTTGTCTCCATCTATCTTATTGTTCCCCTCTCTTCCCCATTGTCCTACTCCACTACTTCCTGAACCCGTGCTGTTCATCGGTACTCCTCTCCTGTTCTCTTAAACATCCCTTTTCCACCATTCTCCATAACTTCTCTGAGGGCGTTCTTCTGCTCCACCAATCGTTCTCGGTGCACTGGCCCTCCATGCAGGGCGTACGCGCTCTCTTTTCTGCCCGTCGGCGTCTCCCAACCCCTGCCTTGCAGCTCGGCGCCTCCCGCTCGTATCTCGCCGCCGAACCTGCCGTAAGCGCATCCTCCTCACAACCCCTACCTCCCCGGGCAGTCTGCACGCCGCCCTCCCGGTCTTGTACTATTCTTCGGGACCCCGCCATCGTCCTCAGCCTCGGTCGCCCTTCCGCCCCCGCTCCCGCCCCCCCCCCCCGCGCCCCCGCGGCGCCCCGTCTCGCTTTGTTTCTGCTTGGGCGACGAGCGAGGCCGCAGGCTGGCTCGGGCCGGAAGCGGGGCGGGGCGGGGACGGCACAGGCGCCGGGGGCGGGCCGCAATATTGGAGAAGTTGATGTGTTTCTCCAGCCCTCTCCGCCTCCGCGGCCCGCCCCGCTCCGCTCCGCCCGCCTCGTCCCGCCCCGCCCCGGCGCTTTCGCCCGCGGCCTTTACCTGGGACTCCTCGCCCAGGGATCAATGCAGCCCACCGAATCGAAATATCTAATATTTCCTTTGGCCACCGGCCCAGGCCGCTCGCCGGGAAGCAAAACTGTATATAAAAGGGCGGCGCGGGCCCCCTGCGGTGTTCCGGCGCCTTGCTGTCGCCGGGTGGGCGGGGCTCCAGGAAAGGAGTTGGCCGGCGGGCGGCGGAAATAAGGGGTTGGGCGCCGGGGAGGGTGGAGGAGAAGAGAAGAGGAGCGCTTGGGGTTGCCAGAATGTTGGCAGCCTCGGGGGGCAGCGATGAGAATGTGGACGAATGGGCAAACAAGGGTTACGCGTGAGAGAGCAAAGCGAGAGGAAGGACGAATGGAGTAGATGTTCTGGTACGTGGTTGGGAAACAAGTTTTGCTAGTAGTTTCTTAGACGGTAGGCTTCCTTGAGATTCGTGAGTTTGGATACAGGATATGATGAGGAAGAGAGGGTGATAGGAATAATTAGATAGAAATGAGGGTGATGATGTGTAAGGTCCGGTGTATATATTATAATAGTTGTTACGAGTGTAATTGTTAATTTTAATGGTATTTGCGCTTGTTATTGAATAGTAATCGTAGTCATAGTCGCACTGATGGTAGTACGATCCAACGAAGTACTTACAGACTACTTTGAGAATCATTGCGACCATTTGGTTTGTTGGGAGGAGCGGATAATTGTCATTGTGTAAGGTCGTGGCTGGATGGAGGTCGGTGCGTGTTACGGTTTGCACGTGACGATTGGAGGTTTATTTTACTTTCATAGCGATTTACATGTTCAATACAGCAACAGTTAGGGACGTTCTGTTTTCGGGCGCGTCAGCTACTTTTATCATGAGATCTGTGAATTTAGTACAAGTTCTGGCCAGGATGTGGCCCAGTTCTTCCTCCGCTGAAACGCGAGATCCCAGGTGTCTAGCAGGATCCGCGTTGGAGCGCCCCTGGTGTTATTAGGGCTTGACGAGCCACAAGATCCAGACCCCTGTCTCCCGACATGAGAAGAAGTGTAGTGTAGGCGGGGAAGACATGAGGGAAGTGTAGTGTAGGCGGGAAGACATGAGAGGAAGTGTAGTGAGGCGGGGAAGACATGAGAGGAAGTGTAGTGTAGGAAGGGAAGTGTAGTTGGAGGCGGGAGGTCATGAAAGTGTAACGGGAGTGGAGGGGGCTAGCGTGAGGAAAGCGGTTCACGCCCGGTCCGTGTCCCGTTTGTTAGAGTACTACTCCGGCGCCAGAAATTACGGAAAGCAACCGATCAGAGCAGCACACTGGTAGAATTCACCGACACACGAGTTAATTCTATCTATGTTGCCAGTGTCAAAAACTGTCGGGGTTCGAACTTTAGGACCTGCCCATCAGAGGTACTGCAATGGCAAAACATGCTGATACTGAGCCATCTCATCCGGTATGTATACCGAGGGCGAACGGAGTTGCAATCGAATGTCAGTGTGGCGGCTGGTTGACTGCACGGTCGGCGGGTAGAGGTCAGAGAGGTCACGTGGGTGGGTGTGAAGGGGAAGGGGGGGATGGGTGGAGGCGGGAGGTTGTGAGGGTGGGTGGAGGCGGGAGGTCATGTGGATAGGTGGAGGCGGGACATCGTGTGGGTGGGTGGAGGCGGGAGGTCGCGTGTGTGGGTGGAGGCGGGGGCATGTGGGTGGTAGGTGGCGGGAGTTCGTGTGGGTGGGGGTAGGCGGGAGGTCGTTTGGGTGGGTGGGTGGGTCTGTCACCCGCGACAGATGGCCCTCTGCAGAACGAAGCACCGACCGTCGCCCTTTGAGACTCCTTCCTTTTTCCTGAATAACTCGCTCGCGTGACCTGGATGGCTGCTGATCTCGCACGAGCTTCCGCTGCCGACTCGGTGTTCCTCTACCTTTGAAAATTCCGTATGTGGTTGTTCGGCGAAGGAGCTTGTGTCTGTGGCGCCTTTCAATGCATACGTCTTCCTGAAAGCGTCTTCATGCCTTGCCGAACACTTTTTGCTCCTTTTAGGTTATCGCATGTTTCTTGTCCTGTTCAAAGGGAGAGTGAGTTTCTAATGTAATTACTTCTGATGTTCTTCAATATGAAATGCCGTACATAGATTTTGAATTGCCCTTTGGTTGACCTTTTCTCTTTCAATTGAAAATTTGCTACACAATAACAATTATTCTAAATGACAAATTGTTACACTTTTGTTTTCTATTATAGTAATGATAATATTTGTTATTGTAAATTCTTGTAAATAAAATTTAATTTTCTTTAGAATTACCTAATACCTTTATTTTATTTCCTAATCCTTTTTACCTTTAGAATGACCCTACAATAGAAGATATTAATTAGTTTGGAGATAAGCTGAAGACGTGCTGTGCTGCACACTTTGTAGCTATTTATATTTTTGACGAATGGCTTGGCGATCATAATCTTTAAAAGAAAGTATCCATACATATAGACATACTCAACTCTCATTAATACATACATACATCACATACATACATCTACATAACATACTATACTTTACATTTACATACATACATACATACATAATATCTTACATACATACATACATACATACATACATACATACATTACATACATACATTACATACATACATACATTACATACATACATACATTACATACATACATACATACATACATACATACATACATACATACATACATACATACATACATACATACATACATACATACATACATACATACATACATACATACATACATACATACATACATACATTACACACGTGGGTACATAAATGCGTACTTACGTACTTTTTACATACTTGCAAATTTAAGAACATACGTACATGGAAATGCATAACTGAATTTTTTACCTTGGAATTAATTACATTTATGATAATGCTGAATCAGTGAATGAAATTATCTGCATATAATAGTTTGAGTGTAATAACTGATGAAATATTAGTATCAAATTTGATTTTCCGAAGAAGAGGAGCTTTCCACAATAAATATAAAATAATAATAATAATAATAATAATAATAATAATAATAATAATAATAATAAATTTGTGTCGCAATATTAATTCTTATATTCGTGATTTTCTTCTTCTTCTGCTACTTCTTCGTTTCAGAATTTCTTGTAAGGGGTTATAACAACCACGGATCGGTTCTTTTTTGTTTGAATGATCACTCCTTCCCAGTGTCTAGAAAGTTTTTACGACGGGCGGAATGTTTCCTAGATGTTCTCGACTTGTCAAGCATTCTAGAGTAGACGGCTAATGCACTTGGACTAGCTTTCTCGGAATGAGAGCTTTTACATTGCCCTTGGCAATGATTTTGATTCTATTGCTACCTTCAGCAACATAATCGGAGGAATTTTTGCCGACTGTTCTCAATATTTGCCAATCAACTTTTTAACATTATTTGATTCTGAGTCTGACTTTGTTGTTATTACTCTCGCTATATAAGGGAATTGTTTTCCCGTATTCTTTTTCTGATCTTTCTTCATGTCTATGTCGAGATCGGACGTCGGCTGCCAAATATATTCTGCTTTATTCACTGTAACAACCTTATCATTACCAGTTCATAGCCTTTTTTATCACCGTCATCATTATTAATGTTGCAATGACTACCACGGGCGTTACTTCCATAAACACAACCACAACCATCACCACCACCAACCACTTCTTTATCCACAACGACCGTTATATCCACCACCGCCACCGCTATCCTTACCAGTACCACTATACTATATATACAACTATCATTACAATTCTTCCCACGTCATCCCCACTTTTTGTCACATTCACCTCCTTAACCTTCACCACAATTCCAATTCCATCATCCTTCCACTACAGTAACGTCATTTCCTTTTCCCTTTTAAATTATCCACTGTTTCCACACCTCTTTGAGCCATTTCTAACTCTTCCAGCGCCATTTTTCCACCCCCACCTCTCCTCTCCCGCTGACTCGTCATTACCGCCGCATTCAGTGAACCATTTCTTCCCCGCCCGCAGCACATTGACCGATTGGTCGCCGCCGCGTGCTCGCTTCCGCGTGTTGTGCCGCCGCATCCACTCGCGCCGCCGCCAGCGTTAATGATGCATTACGTAAATTGCGGGCGAATTGATGCTGCTGCGGCCGCGTTTCGTTCGGCCGTTTCGCGATTGTTCCGCTGCCGTCGCCGCCGCCGCCGGCCTATGCAGCGCGGCCAGCGACCAAAAAAATTGAGGCATTTTACTCGCGGAAAAATTGTAACCTCCGTTGTGGCTTGTGTTCCGAATTTGGTTCCGTTGTGCGGTTGGAGTGTGTGTGTGTGTGTGTGTGTGTGTGAGTGTGTGAGTGTGTGAGTAAGTGAGGGGGCGGATTTTCAAGTGCACTGCTCCAGGTTCGCTTCCGTTTCAACACGAGGGAATAATCAACTTTCGATTGTTATTTTCGGTAGATAAATCGATCTCCTAGTAATAAATTGCAGCCCTCCTGCCATGTAACGACTGATGTTTTGCTACTAGTGTTAGATGCCGTGTTAATAGTACAGTCCCTTCAATTTTTATTAATAGAAGAATGCAGATGTCTGTAATGAAAATAATTTTACTTTATTTTACATTGAAATGAAAATTCTATAAAATAGACACTGGATGCGATTTAAAAAGGCTTTGTGCTCATAGCTAAAAATAGGAAGTTCACTTTCATGTTTTACAAACTTCTATTGTTGTGCCATGTGTGTTAAATACGGTTCTGCTAAAAGTCTATCTTTCGACTTGAATAGGGTTCATATCAGTAGCGTGATCTACCCTCATGAACGAACATTTTCAAATCACAATAAAATTTAATTTTTAAATACCTGTTTATAAAATGTATGTGATGTGGAATATGCTGCGTGTAACCGTACTTCAGTTTAAAAATAAAATAAATAATTTTAATTCAATTATTAGTTTCGCCGCAGTTTGTTTCCCTGTTAATTATTCTGAACCAGTGAATAAATGGAACGGGGTTTTCACAACTCGAATGGGTTTCATGTGTGGTGTGTGGTGAATTGTTCGTTGTTTGTTGCAGCGCGTTAACACTTGTTGTGTAAAGGATGGCATGGACTTTATTTCTGCTTTTTTTTTCAATCACAATATTGTATTGAATTTTTTTTGAGTATCAAGGTGGTATTTTATGTTCGGATGTAATTCAATTGACATTAACATACTCTTGGACAGGAATGTTCAAATCTTCATGTAAATGTTTTTGCCATACTTTTCTCTGCTATAAAATCATTTTTTGAGGAAGCCGACATCTTTTTTTAAACTTTGAAAAGTTGTTAGAAATTTTAAAGATCTTTTGGACAATGAATTATTTTCGTCGTGGTTGATATTTGTTTACCCACTTTTATACAATTTATAGTATGTGTGTATTACTAACTCTTGATTATAATTATTTTTTTTCATTTTAGCCTTACACATACCAACTGTGTTTCTCACTGTTTCCTGCCTTGAGGTGGAATGTATATCGTAAAGACATTGCAGATTGCTTGTAATATTTGAAGAAGTATTAAGTTATATTATTTGTTTACGTAATTTACCTTTAATTAATCACTATAATTGAATATGAGAATTGAAACATCTCAGACAGTTCCTTACATTAATAATAGCGTTTCCATGTCAGGAGTCAATCGCGTTACAATTGATTGTAAATTGTTTTTTATGTTCTATTTTTGTATATTTTGATTGATTTTATTACTTTTAGTACGTCATGATAACTCCTTACTTGTGCCAACTGTACTTATTGGGAAATTCGGACAGATTCGACCACAGACACGTTCGATCTTAGATAAAATTGTTTGACTACTGCGCAGACAGGTGAATTGTGCAGACTTTGCGAACAAGAGTGGGTAACGAGAATTATACCAAAACGGGGACGTTGAGGGAACATGCTTCCCGTAGTTTTAGAAAATTTAACGTCAACGCGAATATACATTCGCTTTATTTCCGAATGTAACTATGCAAATATTTGAAATTATTAAGCCAACATTTCTTTCTTGCTATAACCCAGTTTTCTGTGTAGCGAAAGAGCTATTAAATATATATGTCTTTAAATATGTGAATTCTCTCCTTTTTGGACCCTTCTCTCTATCTGCATGAGCGACTTTCGGAATGGTCTTTGTCACAGAAGAAAATTTTCTTTGCTTCGCCAGCAAAAAATTGTACTTTTCCTGAAACGCGTGCCTTCCCTTTTGCTCCTGTTACGGAGTTGGACTATTAGTTCTCCGAGAAAAGTTTCCCCACTTTTTGAGGTTTCTTGCTCCGCGACGCTTTCTTCGAAGAAAATATCGCCTCCCTTCAAGTTACGTAAAGTGCCCGTTTATACAGAAAGTAAAGTTTATCCATCGTGCGTCGGGTGTAACGCGGTCGCCGTGGAGTGCATTCGGACGCAGGCACTCGCTGGGGAGTTTTACGACGTCCGCTGCGTTCTCGCACGTGCGCAGTGTTGTTCCTCCCCGCCCACGCACTAGAAGCGTCTCCTGAGTGCGTGTGTGTCGTCGTAGTTAAAAGAGATAGTCGCACACGCTGTACACAGTTTATTTACACATTATTGACGAGAATGTATGCACTAGTTCTGGAATCTTCTCTCGATTGCAGCCGAATGCCAGGGCAATATCCTGAGAAATGGGCCACGGGCACGCGTTCTTTTCTTTCTTTTCCTTGCTCTTTCTTCACCCTTACGTAAACACACTTGCTCTTACATGCTACTACTGCACATGTCGGGTAACCAGTCCGGAGCTTAGAGCTTTGGTCGTCTTGGGCGGTGTCCTGCTGGTGAGAAATACGTAGTAGGGGAAACCCCAGAAGTCGACGTGTAGGTTGGAACCGGTTCTCACCCTCCAGCGTGGAAGATCATCCGGAGTTCCCGCGATATAAAATTCACTACACTTATTGGCCATAGCATTGTCGCGCCCGAAAACATTTTGAAAGGATGATGTAAATTGTAGCGACCAGTTGAAGTTATTCCCGTGTTCACCTTTGATAGATTTTAAGACTATCTGAGACCATTCTTCTCAGCAACAAGCCATGAAGCGCGCGCGATATCTTCTTCTTCAATTAAGTCTTTTAGCACTGATTTTGATCAGTAAAGAATAATTACAATGAAAATCTTTATATTCTCACTTATTTAATCTGCTATAAACGTCCTTTAGAGTTAACGGCGACCGTGAGTTGATTGAATAATATTTTCGGTCTTTTTACTCACCATCTTTCAAAGTGTTGTAATTAGTGTGTGTAATTAATTTGTAATGAGAGAAAATCCATCAAATTTTTACTAGTATATATTTGCTTGATGATTGATTTTATTTATTTTCGTCAAAAAAAAAACACATAGAAACTGTATGCAACCTGTAGGGAAAAGTACAATCTGTACAATTTTTTTGAGGTCCAGAATCTCTTTCCCCACCCTTTAACCCTAATCAGACGAATGATGAATGAAAATACGAACAAAGCAAGGTTATCAACGTTTGAAAACTAAACAATTATGTTCTAGAGTTGTAGAAAACTTACTTGCATTGGTGAACGAGCTACGCGTTTTATTTGTTTTACTTACAAAATAGATACTTACACCCTCGGCTCCACTCCTACCACAACTAATAAACGGAGAGCTCAACAAAACGTGCACACAGTAAAGCTACATTTATGTTCAGAAGCAAAATAGCGGGCCGTCTCCGCATTTCACAATAGATCAGGAAGGGTCATAGACCTGATTGAGATGAAGGTCATTGACCCAAATGCTGAAGTACATTACTTGTTATTGTAAATGATCTTGGCTGTGCGGGAGACGCCGCGTCGAAGGCTGTGTTGCCGACGTTTCGACCATCTGGTCATGGTCTTCCTGAGAGCCGGTCTGGCGTGCAACATTACTTGCTGCAGGCATATGCATTCCTTTGAAAGTTACACAATACAAACGTAAACTAATTCTATAAATCATGGTTAAAATAAATATGATTTTACTTTTTGATACTCATTATTACATTTAATTGACTAGAAATAGTTATACAGAAGAATAATTTTACTTTAAACTTGAACTTGTTAATCGATTTTAATTCTTTAATCCTACTTGTGTCACCTGCAAAGAGAACGTTTCTTCCATTTCTAATGGATAAGGGCATCTTGTTTAGGTATACAAGAAAGAGGGTAGGGTCTAAGAAAAAGAAGATAGGTCTAAGGTTTCTTGCGGAAACCCATATTCAATTTGTAAAGAATTTTAAATTTGTGTAAGTAATATTCTTTTGTGCCAGTACGGTATTTCTACTCTTTGAGAACTATGTTTAAGATTCGAGGAAGTCCATGAAATTTAAATGAAGGTAATTTTATGAGCAAAATGTTATGGTCAACAACGTCAAAATTTCGAAATAACATGCGGAGTGTTATTCGGAGACCGGAATAACATTCAGAATGTTTCAGAATAACATTTGCTTACTTTCTTTTTCAAATTGTTTTTAAACTCATTTTGAGGTATAACCAACAACCAAAAGGACGTATTTTGCACCTATGCTATCAGATACTTTGTAAAGTGTATTTAGTTTTAAGACTTTTTTTCATTTTTCTCTGTATTAAAATAAAACTTATTCTTGTTTCAGGTGAGTTTGCCGTTGCAAGTCTTCTTGAATAGCGTTAGTTCGGGATTGGGGTGAGTTGAAAATGAAGTTCAGTTAATTTTTCTCGATTTAAAAATATCATGCATTCTTATTCAATCAGAACAGATATGAATTGACAGATCTCATGTGTAAATTTGTTGACGTTGTTTTCGAAAATAGTTTAGTAAGGAAGGGCCGTACATAGTGGATCACATTTAAGTGAAAAAAGGAGAAGAAATGTAAATATGGAAATGTAGGAAACAAAAACAGGCACTTTTTTCATTAGATGTGAATCCTTTTTAGAAATGTAGAGTCGTCTAGCATAACCAATGTGAACAATAGGTTAGAGTGCGTGACATTAAATTTGCTGAGTTCCTTTCGTATCAGAATGTAAACGAATCTTATCACATCTTCTTGGGTTGGAGATCACATTTTTAATAATTGAAAATAATGCATTACTTACTTTAAATTTCAATTACTTTACAATTTTTACCGAATAGATGCTACGCATTTAGTATTATCAAACATACATTTCTACTAGCAGTGGTCGTGTAAACGAATCTACTGCCCGACCGTTCGGCTATGCTCACAGTTTCAAAACAGCGCTCGAAGTACGGAGGGCTTCAAATATTTCCCCGCTTTGCAGAGCAAGTAGTCCGCTGCAACGCCCTTTTTTTTCGGGGGCAAACGGGAACAGACGGACGTGTAGCGGCGGCGCGGCGCGGCGCGGCGGGGCAGGGCAGCTGGGCCAGGCGCGGGGGGGGGGGGAACCCCGGCCGGGAAATCCGGTGGAGGCGGCTGCTGGGCGGGGGTGGTAGGGGCGGGAGCGGAGGCGGCAGCGAGAGCTCATTTGGCTACGCGTTCCGGGTGCCGGCCGCCGCCAAGGCTTGCCTTTGAAGGGCGGCCGCCGCCGCCCCCGCCGCCGCCGTCAGCGCTTTGTTCTCCCATCGCGAGTCGAAACACACCGGCCGCCCTCTACGACTCTGCCGAAATTTTGTTTCGCTTGGCGTTGCCCGCTGCCGGTGCCGCCGCTCTCGCTCACTCCTCCCTCTCGCGGGCACACCCTCTCCGTCTCTGCTTCCTCGTCTGCCTCTCGCTGGGTTGCGTGGTTGCCGCAAATCCACTTGTGGATTCGCAGAAACGCCACCCGGTCTCCCTCGACGCGCCGTTCCACTGGCGGTGCCCTGGGGCTCCTGCGAAGGAGAGGGGGATTCGTCGAATTTGCGCGGAGTGTGATGCGACTGTCGCCTTGGTGGTCATTGTGATGGCCCTCTGGATTATTCCACGCAATAATGGATTTTTGGATTGTGACGAAATATTTAACAGGTGTATTAACGCATTTCGCAAGTTTAATAAATCGTGCGCACTTCCATCAGGGAATGGACCCGTGAATTGCGGTGTTGTATGCGGCGGGATGTGTTCATTAATTCCTGGAATGACGCTGCGGAGATTCGTGTTTGTTTTGAAAGAGGCACGCTCTGAAAATCCATATGGTTTGTTTTCTGTGGGAACATTGTGCATTTGGAAGTTATCAGGACGCGATATTCCTAGTTGGGATGTGGTTTGATCTCACATTTGCCTCACGTAAAAATAATATTATTTTTGCAATAATTATTTGCGGTCTTGGGAGATCGAAAGAGACAAGACATCCATGCCCTGTTCCCTCCGGAAATTCGATTTATTTTTATTTTATTGCACAAAATTATTTGAGATTTTTTTCTCCGTTACTTCGCTCGATGTAGATATAAAATGGAATTCAGAATACTGAAAAATAAATAAAAAGTGTTCAATATTTTCATTGTAAAATGATTAATAAAGCAGGAATTTGTGACCGACGGGAATCCTGTAAAAAATTTGAGGAGGTTCCTGTTTCGAAATATTCACGCACTATTTCTCACTTCTCTCTTCGAAATTTCATCAGAAAAAAAATTCTAAATGCACTAAAAGCTTGTGTAACAATATTTTTTATTACCCAAGTTTATATTACACACGCCCACAGCCAATATTCTACCTCTCGTTCTATTCACTCGTGCGTTTTTAACAGTTTCAAACTTCTAGAACTCATACTTGTCCAGGCAACAAATTACCACGCAGCGAAGCGATAGAGCGTAACAATTAGTCTCGCTTTGTTTCGAGCTGCACATACGTAGTGCAATGAATTATTTCCTTCCCGACGTAATAAATACACCGGGGCCGGAGCGGGGCGGGGAAGGGCAGGGGGGCGTGTCCGCGGACTGTAATTGCGCGACGTCTGTTGACGGTGACGAGGATCGACGCGGAGGACGTAATCGTGACGTTGACGCTGACGTTGACGCGCGAATGAATTTGTCAGCCTCTAATTGGCGGCGGTGTGTGATGCGGTCGCGCCCCCTCAACAAACGCCCGCCATTTTTCTCCCTTTCGCCCTCGGGCTGGCCCTTCTGCGCCGGTCACTCTTCTCTCGACTTCGTTACTCTGCGTTTGTTCGTTCCGTATTCTCTGTTTGCGGGCTTTCGAGTCGACCCTCTCTGATGTGATTTATTCGGTTTGTTTAGATAAGCGAAGAGTGCCTACAAGCTGGAGATACTTACGTTTCAGGGAGGTGAGTGTTTTAGTGAACATAATTTGTTTGCGAGATTGTTAGAATGGTTTTTCTATTTATTCAAGAAGAATACTGAAACTTTTAACACTTGTAGTGAATCCATATGTTTTTGAAAAATTTGTGAATGACTCGCTGTAAAAATGTTCAACCATTTATTTTACCGATTGAAAGGGAAATGAATCTTTATTCACGAAATTTATTGGGTTGGTGGTATAAATGTTACACTGATCTTGCGTAATTATTACCAGGAACAGGTTGTATACTTCAGTATGCTAATGGCTCTATTTATTTACCGTAGCAAATTTCATTCTATGTTGTCGTTCTTCGGCTGGCTCTAGCCCAACACCGCTTCTCTTTCGTTCGTTTTATCTACTATCACGCCATCCTCATTTTTATAACACCTTCGTTATCCGATGTTTCCAACGTTTTCTCTGTTAACCGCTCCGGAAACATGCAAAACTTCTTACACCGGTAGTACCATTACTACTATCAGCACAATCTAGAGGCGAAAACATTTCCTTTTCCATCCTCGTCTGACATTGATAATTTCTTCCATCTCTCACGCCTTACATATTCTATTAACGTTACATAACAACAAGAACAATAATAATAATAATAATAATAATAATAATAATAATAATAATAATAATAATAATAATGCCTTTATTGATATGGCGAGGCTCGGGCCAGAAGGCCCGCTCTTCCGCCTAACCCAATGTCAGATGTTTACAAAAAGTTCAAAATGTAATATGATAAACAAATGTAAAAGTATATGTAAGTTCTAAGTAGATAGTGGAAAACCAAGTATAATTTAAAAGCAACATATAAAAAGATAATATAAAATGTTAACATAGACACAGCCTCGTATTCACCCCGAGCGACTGCAATTTTCTGTGTATTAAATCTACATATTGGGTATATTCAATCTTTCGACCTGCACTCTTTCAATTTTTACTATATATTTAGTTCTTCGATGTCATACACAAGCTATTACTTCCTCTAACCGCGGGCGTTCCCACCGGTGTCAGGTGTGTGGCTTCGGAAGCTGCCTCTGCGTGGCAGGCTGGCTGCTGCCTCCGCCGCGCCGCCACGAGCGCCAGGGTTCCCTGCGCTGCCACCGCCGTATTTTTAAAGACAACACGCTCTTAGCGCGCGGGGCCAGGTTACTTTTCCGACGAAAGGCAAGCCTTTTCTTTTTTGAGAAACAATGGCTGGGGCTTAGGAATACATAATTCTCTGCGACTACAGGATGAATTATGGACCGGAGGCTTCTCCCACCTTCCCCGCTCTCTCTCTCTCCCTCACTCTCTCGGGCCCTCTCCTCCGAAGCACTCCGCGCTGCGCGGGGCCCCTTCGTTTTCTTTTTCGCAGCTTCTGCTCTTTCTCCGGCTGGCGGCACAGTAGCGACTCCCCTCCCCGCGGTTTGCAGTTCCGCGATGACTTGTTTCCTGCGGTAATTGCGGCTTATAAGGAATGCATGACTGCGCAGATCGCTCAAAGTGTTTCGCAAAAGAAATAGCCAACTTGGCCCCCGCGCTGGTGAATAATATAAAAATCGTGAGTCAGCGCGCGGCCGACCGCCTACGCCCGTGGGCCCGCGTGGTGCGGGCGGCCGCGCGGGGAGAACAGGTAGAGCCCGAAAGCGGGGAGGGGGGGAGCTCCGGGCCTCGCCGCTCCACTGTTAATATTTGTTCTGGAATATTGCCTCCGCCCTCGGCTGCGCGCCCGTTGCCTCCGTCGCCCACGCTCCCGCCCCCGCCCCCGCCCCCCCTTGCCCCCGCTTGCGGGGCCTTCTTGGCGTTCGGGTCGGCCTCCCGTCCGCTCGTGCCGCCGACGCCGCCGGCCGCCGTCTTATTATTATGATGATGAAAGGCCTGCAACTTTTGATCGTCGGGCGAGAACACCCCGCCCCGCTGTAAGCGGTCGCCACGGAATTGCCTCGCGGGCAGCGTGCGGCTCTGCACGTTGTCTGGTTCCTTCAGATCGTCTATGCCCTGCCGTGCCTCACTCCCTGCATTTGCGTCTATTCGATACCTTCGCTGGAATCCGCATCGAGACTTCCCACACAACTTGCAGCGTCCCGCTCTGTATTGTTCGATTTTCTGCTGTGCTCCATATTATGTCTCTTGCATTCTATTTCGTCGTTTTAAGCTGTCCCGCCCTGAATTCTCCCCGAAAGACCTACTCTACTCGTGTCAAACTCGCTCTTCTACCCCATTCGGGTCTCCATTCTGTTTTTATGTGCTATGGTACGTACTGACCTGCTCGTTTGCGCTCTTGTCTCTTCTTGTATTTACCACTCTATTTCGTTTTTGTGTTGTCGCGTTCTTGCGCTCCAACCTACTCATTTTTTCCGCTCTCAGATCTGTGCCCGGTTATAACTCCGCCTTGCACACCCTTCATTCTCTATCTCTGTGTGCTTCTATATAGCTCCCCGTTTCGCTTCGAACACCTTCTTCCATCATTGACTCTTTTGAGGAGAGCGGAATACATTATGAGAATGTATTGTATGCTAGTGAAGGGAGAGCGTGCGACATTTCATGGCTTCAAGGCAGAGGAAGTTGAAGAGAGACTCCATCTTTACTGAAGGAACTTGGGTGAATGAAAGAGTTCATTTAGATTTCTCTTTCTTAGTCATTCCGTTCGCTTTGAAAAATAAGGTGTGTCATAACGAGTCAGGTTCATGTTCTTTAATTACGTGATGTCCGTAAGAAGGTTTTAATTGTTTCTGAAACATTCTTTGAAGAATCGTGAAAGTATAATGTGCTGTCCTAAGATTACCATTTCATGTTGTTTGCGTGTTTGCACGAACGCAATAATGGATCATAAAGGGGGTTTTAATATATTAAAGGTGATTGCAGAAGGAATGTGATTTGAAGGTCTGAATTGACTGAAGAGTTGGAGCTTTCTTCGGGTGCCGTTTTGGTAAATGAATGCCAGTGGATTTGACAAACGTAGCGCATTCATTTCATGTCAATAAGAATTAAAAGTTAATATCAAGTATGAAGATTTTCTGAAGTTACAATAGGACAATATTATTACAAGCTTACCCACAACGATTCATTCATAATTTTAATAATAAATGATTCGCTATTATTTTAATGTAATTGTTAATACATTAATATAATTGGAAAATATCTGAACCGAAGAATTTATATACGTACATTTCTATTGATCTCATGATCTCATCTCGAGACGGGTAAGGTAGAAAATGAAAATTTAATTTTCATTATGTCATGCGAGATTAATTAAGTTCTATTAAAAACTAATCAAAATAACTACAATATATCCGAAGAATTAAATACACTCTCGATTGAACTGTACAAGAATAATAAATTAAATAAGCAATGGATTTTGTAACGCAATTAGTCTCATTTAGTGTAGTTAATTTTAGAACAGGCCATTAGAATGACAGAAAACGGGGATGAATCATGTCCGTCGGGCAATTGAAGTCACTGCGAGCTTTTGGCGTATGTCTCAATGGTCTCGAGGCCATTACGCTGCGTAGGTAAACCCCCCAGTCCCCCCCCCCCGACTCGCATCTAAGTTTCATTCCCCGGCGCGTTTCATTCCCCATTCGCCATAGGTACGGGATTCCGCCGGCGGGCAGCGTGACCGCCCGTGGGCCGGGGTTGCGTCAGCGATATCTGGCGGGGCGCGGCCGTAACTCGCGCTCGCCCGCGGCGGCGGTGGCAGAAGCCCGAGAACAAACGACCCATTATCGTTACTAGCACCGCCGCCGCCACCGCCGCACTGGAGTCAATATTTTATGGCGATCGCAACGGCCGACGCGACACGGTGAGGCGGGGCGGGGCGGGGCGGGGCGGGGCGGGGCGGGGCGGGGCGGGGCCCGCGTAACACGGGGCACGGGTGGGGAGTGGTCCAAGGTGACGCGAGCGAATTTGGAGGGTGGTGTGCTGGTGGGACAATACTGCGATCGAGAAAGTGTAACCGGAAGAGGAAGTTGTTTTATACTGACATGAGTTTGTCGAAAAATAAATACAAAATCGCACGAGTTCTTGTCACTGAAAGTTGTGATATCTTGTGCCTACAAAAATGAATATTTCGATGCTTATTTACACTGTTGGCGGCCTACAGTGAAGAAAGGTTTTTTGTTCGAATTGCGAAACTTTCTTTCATTGACCTCTGTTGATGACTTAAGGGTTAGCTGTTCGTGTAAATGAGAATCAGTTGGTTTGATTCCTTCTTACAGTAAATTCAGAGCTGAAAATGATTGCCGTGTCTTCGGGTGTTGACATTCGATAGATATGCGATAAGATCAGTCCGCGAGAGTTATGTAAGGAAGAAAGTCAATGAACTGTCGAGTCTGCATTCCTGGAATTAAATATTTTATACCATTTTGGCGATTTAACTTGCGAACTTATGGTTTAGACTATGTCAATCGCAATTTTTAAATGTAATTCCGAGAATAAATGTCATTACATAATAAATGAAATACTACAATGTAATAAACAATTATTCTAGGGGAATCGTTTGTTTAAATAGTATAATTTGTCGCAGGTTGATTATGGTATATGTCGGTCTGAATATGTCTTAATCCGAGATAAATTTTCTGTTATGTTCTACGTATGTAATACAAATCTATACAGAGAATTTTATGCTTCTATTCCTTCAATGAATGACTCGTATTTACAGTGTGTCTAAGTTAATGGCCTATAATGTATAGCAAAGTTTAGTCCCCACACATTTCATACACTATGCCTCCGTCCCTAAGTTCGCTTCTGCATTTGGGAAAAAAAACGCACTCTGCTGAACCAATCGCTTTTTCCGAAACTTTTAACGAGCTATGTATGGAAAGATAAATATTTGAGAAATCTTATGAACTCATTTTTATGAAATAATTTTTCCATTGAATCGACTATTTGTGACATTCAATAGACTACTTTCATAAATCACATAATTCTTCAATTCCCCCCCTGAAAATAAGATATACCTCAATAAATTAATAATTCTGCTAAGCATTTATATCCAGAGAATTAGAATTAATTGATTTGCAATGGCAAGTTTCTGGAAGATTGGGAGGTATTACAATGATATAACAGTGTTGGGGATGATCGGAAGCATTTCGTGGCCACGGAGAGAAGGGTGCGGGGACTTGTTGGAAGAGCAGTCTGTATGGTCGAGGTGGTTTAAGTCTCATCAGAGTAACATGAAAACGAAAACATAAGAAAGAATGTGATTGGGTGGAGGGTAAAATAAATAGAATCGGATGGAAGAAGAAAAGTGGTAAACAAAGGGCAGAAGAGATAGAAACAATAGTGATATGGGGTGAATAGGAGCTGAGAAGAAATGCAGGACAGAGTAGAGAGAAACAAGGAAAAGAAGTTAATGTTAGTTAGTTAATGCCTTATTTTACGTGGCGAGACTCGGGCTATGAGGGTCACTCTTCCGTTTAACCACGCACATTTTGCTACGCTCTTTTCACCACCTAGCGGAGAAAAGAGGCATTATCTTGGGCGACGAAACAGGGGGATCTCACTTCTCGCAGAGGCTTCGTTTAAGCTTGAGAATATCTTACATGCAGTAAATCTACTACATGGGACATCCGGCTTCTCTTCCCCTCCGAAGGAAGTCGTACAATGGATTTTTTTCGCCCTTAAAAATCCACGGCTTCGAACCCGCAAACCCGGGTACAATAGTCCGGTACGCTGACCGTTATACCACCGAATCCAAGAGGTGGAGAGGCGGGGCGGAGTGGAGTGATGGAAGGCGGGGTGCGACGGGCGGGACACGACGGGGCGAAGCAAAGCGAAGCGAGGTAGTGTGGCGGATGGAGTTGGTGTGGATCGGGAGGAGCGGGGCGAAGCAGCGGGGAGCAGGTGGAGTAGACCGAAGGGGGGGGCGGGAAGGGGGCGTGGCATTTGCGCTGTTTTATTTCCAGGCCCGCGCGAATCCATCGGCGCGCTGTCCGCCGCTCGTGAATGTTTCAGCGGCGTTGCCGCGGATTGGTTTCGCTCTCTCGCGCGCACTGCTGCCCCCCCCCCCGCCACTGCTCCCACCCTTCGCGGCGGCAGCGAGTGACCGGGTTGGGCGAAACGCACTGGGCAATCACTCGGATACTGCCCACAATCACCCAAATTAATTAGGGAAAGAATTCTCCACTACAAATTTGAATACGTGTACTAATTATTATTATTATTATTATTATTATTATTATTATTATTAACGATAACTAAATCATATTCAGTTAGCGTTATGTATAATTCTCAATTTCCTTTTCTTTGTTTCGTACATTTTATATTCATCAAACCTTTCTGTTGTTCATCTTTACGATCCAGCATGTCATTTTATGTTTATGTCTACATATAAAATTGTTTTATTTATACGTTATTATTTTCATGATAATTTTCTACTCTCTATCACTTGTTGCTTATCAGGATATCTCACCCTAGTCATTTAGTTACTTCTCAAAGAACGAAACAACTGATAGGCATTTAGAAGTTTTAGACGCAATTTATTTTTTTTTTCCTTCAGTTATATGCAAAAGTAATGAAAGATCGCGTATCAATCGTACAGCAACGCCTTTGTTTATACGTCAAGCACTTATTCGAAGACCTTCATTATCTTCTATTCCTTTGTGTATCATTCGTTTAATTTTCAGTAGTAGTGTGTTCCCTTCACCTGCAAAATTCAGCAGCCCTTTTATTACATTCTAAAAAAATATTTGTATTTCTACATTTAAAAAATGTTTTTGTTATATTTAGTCCTCTCCCTAGTAATATTGAATTGCTGTTAGCATCTCTCTAAGATCAGTTTCATATACTCATTCGTATTAGTTACTTCCAAGTGACAGAGATTTAACAGTTTCTACCTCCTTTTTAGCTTTACAGCTACCCTTCGCATTTTCGTTTCACCTTCGTATTGCGCCCGAGTTCCATTTCGCAATGGTGCGGCCCTGTCATTCCTCCGTCCTCGCGGGAGCGTCCCGCAGCTCCGCGCCCGCGTGCACGCGCCTCGGGCCGAAGAGGGGGTTGGCGGAGGGCGGGGCGAGGAGCGTCGCGGCGCCGCGTTGCGCCGCGCGCGCACCCTTAGAACTCCCCCGAAACGAAATTAGGCCCCGGCGTCCTCGGCGCCGCGCCGCGCCGCGCCCAACGCAAACAACGGACGCGTGCGAGCGCGGTCGCGTCGCGCCGCCGCGCCGGCCCGCCGCTGGCGACAGACAAGGGGCTGGAGAGAGGGCAGACAGGCAAACAGACAGACAGAGAGACAGATAGAGACAGACAGAGAGATGAGAGTACCAACCAGAAAGAGAGATAGAGACCAACAGACAGAGAGATAGAGACCAACAGACAGAGAGATAGAGACCAACAGACAGAGAGATAGAGACCAACAGACAGAGAGATAGAGACCAACAGACAGAGAGATAGAGACCAACAGACAGAGAGATAGAGACCAACAGACAGAGAGATAGAGACCAACAGACAGAGAGATAGAGACCAACAGACAGAGAGATAGAGACCAACAGACAGAGAGATAGAGACCAACAGACAGAGAGATAGAGACCAACAGACAGAGAGATAGAGACCAACAGACAGAGAGATAGAGACCAACAGACAGAGAGATAGAGACCAACAGACAGAGAGATAGAGACCAACAGACAGAGAGATAGAGACCAACAGACAGAGAGATAGAGACCAACAGACAGAGAGATAGAGACCAACAGACAGAGAGATAAGAGAGATAGAGACCAACAGACAGAGAGATAGAGACAAACAGACAGAGAGATAGAGACCAACAGACAGAGAGATAGAGACCAACAGACAGAGAGATAGAGACCAACAGACAGAGAGATAGAGACCAAACAGACAGACAGATAGAGACCAACAGACAGAGGGATAGAGACAAACAGACAGAGGGATAGAGACAAACAGACAGAGAGAGAAGGACAAACAGACAGAGAGTGAAGGACAAACAGACAGAGAGTGAAGGACAAACAGACAGAGAGTGAAGGACAAACAGACAGAGAGTGAAGGACAAACAGACAGAGAGTGAAGGACAAACAGACAGAGAGTGAAGGACAAACAGACAGAGAGAGAGAGAGAGAGAGAGAGAGAGAGAGAGAGAGACAAAGAGACTGTTGAGAAAAGACGTGCGTAATTGCGGTGTTTGTCTGGCGACTGTACAATTGGAATGTGGTGATTGTGAGTGCCCAAGTGAAACCAGAGACGTATGGAATAAACTGAAAAACAGTTAATATTAAGGATGCTTTGGTAAGTGGTAATGAATTGTGGCGGGGTATTGTGAGCGGGGACAAGCTAACAGTAGTGAGTGAGAAGGTAACGACAAATTTGAGGAGGCGGAATGGGTGTCCTGTTCGACGTGACCGCTCGCGTTAACTCTTGCGAAGCGTTTGCGAGGAACTCTAAGAAGAATATAACTCTTTCGCTTCCATTTCTACAGTTCGTAGTTTCCATAACTAAAGTGAGCGTCGGGTCTTTTGTTTCCAAATTACCTGCTCCAAGGATCTTTTGCTCTAATATTGCAACCACAATCGCTAAGTCTTTTCATTCTGCAAGTGCCTCTTCTCTGAAAACTGCCGCATGTTCACCTTTGTCAAGCCCTTTTCCACTACTGTAATCAGTTTTATCTTTTTCATCATCAACAGCACAATAACTTCAGGTAACGTTGCTTTGTGAACTCACAACGCAGTCGTATCCGTCGATGTCTTTTTGTCGGTAACGCCTCTCGTGCTACCCACATCGCCCTCTTCACCTTGCCAACCGACGCCATTGCGCCCTCCCCGCTCGGCCCCGCCCTCCCCGGCGCCATCGCCGCCGACGGCTCCTCCAACGCCGGCGTCGCGGCCCGAGCGCGCCGTCAGGGAAGTAAAAAGATAAGGGGAAAAAAGAGAGAAGATTTCAATAAAAGTTTCTTTGTCGCGACTGCTGCCACGACCGCCGCCGCCGCTCCCATCTCGCGAAAGGGAAGGTAAGAAAGTCGGCCTGCACCGCGTCGTGGCCTCTTCGTGCCGACTGCTCTGCGGAGCCGCCATCGTCGTCACCGACGCAGATGGGGGTGGGGCTGCCGGAAAATATAACGAAATCTTTCTTCTTGAGAATGGGACTGTCTGTTGAGGATGGAGTCGGATATAATAATGGTAGGGAGATAATAATATAAATTAAATATTTTCAGATTGTGTGTTTTGAATGAGGCTCTAAGGCACTGAATTATATTATTGTGAAGATTCTGTAACGAACGATTGTATGGTTTGAAGCCATACGTAAAATTTTATAATTCTTTTATATTTGTAATGGAATGACTTAGTTTAAAGATATACAATTCCATTTTGAATGTAATTGAAAATCGAAAGATGTGTCTTCTTAATCTGCATTTATAGTGTACCAACATATTTCTATTAATATTGTATCTACAGTAGGTACCCTTCGATGCCGGGGTATTTTAATTACAATCCTCTCTTAGGAAAAGGAATAATTCTATGTATAGTGTACTTCGTCCTTGTCCTAGCCTGCATTGCTGCGTCCATTCCCTGTCTACTTCAATCTCTCCCTGTCTCATCCCAGCTACCCAGCTCTACCTACTCCTTCTCGCCCTGCTCAATCCCGTCTCACTTTGCGTCATCTGGTCCTGCTCCGCACCGACCTGCCGTTTTTGCTATGATTATCTTTGCTAACACAATCGTTGCTCTGGGTAAGCAGATGCATTTTGCATACTCCCTGCAAACGTTCAGTAACAATTCCCATCTTGAAAGCGTAGGTTTCCGCAGAGGGAGTCGGTATCTACATGACTGTAGGAAACGCTTTTCGTGCTGATGAAGGTCGCAGCCTACTGGACGAATAGTTGACATCTGTACCTAAGACGCGGCTTCTCCCTCACAACCAAGTAGATAGCTACTAAGTCCAAGCGTAATTGCGATATTTGAATTAATCGTTCATTGAGAAGGACATGTTATACCCCATAGAACATGTTTTATTTACTTTGATTTACTTCCACGAAGTTTTCGGGATGTTCGCGAAAAACTGAAATAATGCATACTTACATTTACTTTTAAGGGTTAGGAAAGCGAGACGGGGTAGATTGATAAAACCTCCTGCAGACAGTAATATTTCCCTCGTTTTGAAGGTGCGGGTAAAAAATTTCTTTAAGATCGGGAAAAATGTAGGTTTGTATAAAAAGGAAATACACATTCTTCTTTATGTAAGAAAAATTGTAATTTGAAAAGGAGCCAAAGTTAGGCCTGACAACACACTACCTTTCTGTGAAAACCACCTCGAAATCGATTTACCCGTTAACGAGATAATCCCAGACACAAAGACAAATTTCTTAAAACAATTAAAATAGTTTTTGTATCATCTAAATAAGTGAGTGGTGTTATAAATGGTAGTTATTACGAATTCACAGAAAAACACTAAATATATTCATATAGATAGAAGATGTAATATCCAACAAGCACAAGTATAAAGAAAAACATCGTTGATTCATAAAGCGCTGTTTTGGAATCGTAGAAGGTTTCGCAAGTGGAATTCAAATGAGTGCTAAGCTCTAGTAATGTGATTATTTGCAATATAATTTTAATATTAAATAAGTAATATATGTAATAGAAAAAATATGTAATAGAAAAATGTAATAGTTTTCATGTCACTGCTTACTTTTCTGATAGTAATTATCCAACAATTGGGGCTTTTTTAATTGCTTTTGCCGAACTTTCTATTGTGAAATTAATTGTATGGACATGATTAGTCTGTCCAAAAAATAACACTTTCGAATTTAATGAAATATAGTTCGCTATGCGAAATTTTATATTATTTACATTGAAACGAATTTATCTCTAAAACAATTTGATTGGGCATGTTCATTACCGAGCGTCGATACGTTGTTCAATTTTTATTTTTTTGCAATTATTGGTAACTACTGCATTATAGATATTATTAAGTGTAAGCAAATATTTTATTTTAAAATGTATGAATAGTCTTGGAACGTTTGAATGAGACATTAAAAGGAAGTTTAGTGACGATGTGTATAAATCAGATAAAGATTACATAGATATTTTTGAAATGCATGCGGGAATTATGTAATTCCGTTATAATGTAATGAAACTTCATTCCTTGAACTAACTTTATTATGAATAGTTTATATTTTACGTACACTTTTTAATGTATGTTGTCTTCCTCTTCATGAAATAAATAGAATATCTTGGCCTAAAACACGGAAGTTATATTTAAAACACTCGCTAGAAGTAAGATTTTCACAGAGAGTTGATCTATGCGTAAGACACGTTCCCCCGAACATTGAAATGCAAGAAAACTCTTTTCTATTAAAATGTGTACTTCATACCGTTGGATAAAAATCTTATTTCATATTGTGACTCGTAGACTAAGAGACATCTTCTACCAACAGATTTTGAAATTCGTGCGGAATGCATTTTGCTTATGAAAGTTTTTAGGATATTCTAGTACCTAACATTTACGAAACATATTTTTTTACATTGTAAGAAGTAAGTATATGTGTTCGTAACATACAGGCTAATGCTTTTCGATAGTTCGCACTGGTTCGCAATCAACCCTTGTCTTCAAATGATCAGTAGATCACCATGTAAGTCACCACCCAGCTGCTTTCTAGGAAGTGATCGTTGAAACGCCAGCGCGTCGGTCATTACGAGAGTGTTGCTATTTCATTTGCGGTTCCTTTCACTTCCACGCGGGCGGAACGAGGTGATTGGTTGCGGGTCGGCTTTCGCAATTTACCTCCACCTGCCCACTCGCGTCTCCCGCCATCGCCGGCGCCGCCCACCCGTCTCGGCCGCGCTTCGCATTTGCTCATTAGCCCGGGGGACTGTAGGCGAACGCCAAAATATTTGTCTACAAACACCGTTCCAAGGGCCGAATTCGCTAATTGTGACGTAATTTTACGGAGCAATTAGACGGAAGTGGACGCGGCCGCGGCGACCGCGCGCGCGCGCCCCTCCGCACGCCGCCGGCCAGCCTCGGCGGAGGCGCAGCAGACGGAGGCGGCGGGCGCCGCCCTGCCACGCGCGCGTCAGCGAACGCCGGCACTTGTTTGAGCAGCAAACAGCTTTATGAAACCTTCGGCTCCCCGAGGGAATGCGGGCGGGCGGCGCAAAGGCGTGTGGGCAGCGAGGCGAGGAGGCGGGTGGGCAGGCGGGCGGGCTGGCGGGCGGGCAGGCGGCGGCGGGCGGGCAGGGGGCAGGCGGGCAGGCGGGCAGGCGGGCAGGCGGGCAGGCGGGCAGGCGGGCCGGCGGGCAGGACGGGCAGGCGGGCGGGCGGGCAGGCGGGCGGGCGGGCGGGTTGGCGGGCAGGTGGCGGGCGGGTTGGCGGGCGGGTTGGCGGGCGGGTTGGCGGGCAGGTTGGCTGGGCGGGCGGGCGGGCAGGTTGGCTGGGCGGGCTGGCTGGGCGGGCAGGCGAGTGTGAAAGCGAAGGGGTGGTCGGGTGGTCGGGCGGGCGGGCGGGCGGGCGGGCGGGCGGGCGGGCGGGCGGGCTGGCTAGCTGGCGAGCGAGCGAAAGGTGGGGTTGAGTCGTGCGGGAGGGCCAAGGGGCGGGTGGGCGTGTATTGCTACTCTGTGATCGCGTTAGTCCATTAGACGCCCGCAGAGGCCGGCCCGCTCGGCCGCGCGCCACGCGCCACACGCGTGCGTGTTCTGCCATTTTGTCGACGTGGCCGCGCGCTCCGGCGAGCGGTGCTGTACCTTCCGCGACGCGACGCTGTTTGTTCAGGAGGCGGCGCCATTAGCGCTCCGGGAATGAAGGTGCCGCGTCGATTTGCGGGCGAGACCAAGGACGGATCAAAGGGTGACGGTTTATTGGCATGTGCCCGGGCCTTTGACGCGAGACTTGATCGGCGAGGCGAAATGAGAAAAAACAACTTAGTACAGTTGCTACTACATTAGTCGGAATCGGCAAGTCTATTTTATTTGCAGATGCAGTAGTGACTAATATTGGTTCGCTATTTATTGCGATATGATCAGAGAGAATTTCCATCGACGCGGAGGAAAACGTACTATTTAATGTATATCGAAGATGCGTTTGTAATTTGTTTCCAGAAATTAACCGTTCATTACTAATTCATAATTGTATATTCTACTTCATGCAAAAGAAATATAGCACCCATTAATTTATGGGCAAAAATGGACACACCGTGTTTTTATTATACTCAGTTGTTGCCTAAGGGCGTGTACTTTTTATACATCCAGTATTTTCATGAAATATTAATATTCAACGCATTAGGCGAAAATGTGTACTCAAATAAATGACATCGGTCTCTATTTGAAAACACTTTGAGTGCACCATTCATATTATATGTTATTGTGTGTTTGGTGACGGCGGGTAACTAATGATATTAATTCATTGAATAACAGACGAGAGATGATTTCCATGTTGTCAAAGTGTGATAGAAAATGTGTATATGATCAATACAATTCAGTTTATTAATGTTGAATTGAGTCAAATATACTTAGTTACATTTTTTAGATTGTTTTATCTACTTTGTGCAAGATTTTCGGATGGCGTCTTATTTTTCAGTAGATATTTGTCAAATTTTCATGCCCATTTGATTTTTATCGTATGTTTAAAGTTGAAACGATATATTTAAATATGAATTCAACCCCTTTTAGGAACTTCAGATATCTCGTAATTTTGAGCATTGCCTCAGGTGATGGTTATCCACTTTTCGTGTTGGTTGCAGCTGACATTACATAATTGCATGCAAGTTTTCGATAATTATTTTGATTTAGTGTTCCCTTGTGCTTGAAGTTGTTATTGCTGATTAGTATTGTAATCACGCACTTCTTTTGAGTTTTGAACGCTGTCCATTCATGTTATCTTACTTTTTACCCATTCGAATTTTTTTTTCCTCCGGATGCTTTTGTTTGTACACCCAGACGTCAGACCCAGTTCAACTGTTAAGAAGCATTTTCAAAACAGATTTATTCCGTTTGTACTTCGATCATTATTTTATGCTGTTAGCCATTTTCCTTTGCGCCTAATCTTAACTGGTCGCTCTCGCAATATCATCTCGTCATCCCACTCGCTTCAGGACTTACCGCCACCTCAGTTGAACTGCACTTTCATCTTCGGTTGCATCTGCGCTACCCGAGCGTAATCGGCCACACAGCTCGCTGAAGCGATAACGTCAACGGGCAGTTCTGGAGTAGCAGGAGCAATCAGGCAGGAGGGAGTTGACGGGGCGAGGGCTTGTATGAACCGATGACTGGGAGCGCGTGAACTGAAGTACCCGGAAATTCTATGCTAGGCAGCAGCAGAAGCGGAGACGAAGGGTGAACGGGGGCGTGTTTCACCAATGGGAGCGGAGACAGGACCGGTGGCGGGAAAAGGGACGGAAGCGTGGGCAGTGCCGGACGTGGGCAGGGCCGGAGGCGTGGGCAGGGCCTAAGGCGTGGGCATGGAGGCGGACAGAGCTGATGGGCAGGGCCGGGCGTGGGCAGGGCCGGGGCGGGCAGGCGTGGGCGTGGGCAGGGCCGGGGGCGTGGGCAGGGCCGGGGGCGTGGGCAGGGCCGGGGGCGTGGGCAGGGCCGGAGGCGTGGGCAGGGCCGGAGGCGTGGGCAGGGCCGGAGGCGTGGGCAGGGCCGGAGCGTGGGCAGGGCCGGAGGCGTGGGCAGGGCCGGAGCGTGGGCAGGGCCGGAGGCGTGGGCAGGGCCGGAGGCGGACGCTCCAGGCCGGGCCGCTTCCCCGGTTAAAAGCATTAGCGGAAGCGCCTCGCAACTGATAAAATATTTATACGCGCATGCATTAGAGGTCGCCGGCGTCGCGCGCGCGCACCGGGACGGCACACTGCGACGAGGACGAAGACGACGGCGGAGACGGCAGACCCAATAGCGATGGCAATAGAGTCGACGACGGTAAAGTCGCAGGCTAAAGCTTTGCCTCGTCTTCCATCAGCGCTGCTGCTGCTGCTGCCACCTGTGATCGACAAAGATAAAGAGAGAAATAGTGATGCCAGTACGTGTAAATGCCTGACGGATATGATAATTCGACGTCGTGGTTCCCTCCAAATTATTTCCGCTGCTGATTGTGTGAAGACGATTGTACTTGTGGTGCGTGTATGGGGAATAATAGAGAACGTTGGGTTGGCATAAACAAACAGTATGACCTTCGTCTTCTCGTATCTTAATTTTGCAAAATCATTATGTTGCTGATAATGCTAGGTCGATAAGAGGTTGAAGATACTGGCGGTAGCTGTAGATACGCCCTAGTTCGCTTTCCATCTCTATTATCTGATGCTGAGAATTCCTCTTGGATATGAACAGTTGAAGCGATGTAAAGTATGCATCTTTATGATGATACCTGCCAAGTCACTGGAACGCACCGTGTTATTGCATGTATCTGACCAAGTCAGAGATATTCTGTGTGGGAAGAAAGGCTTGAAAACTAGATGGCGTGAGTTTGATGAGAGTACCTTGTTCCTAATACTATCAGTATCGCATTCCTTGATCACGTACTTACATCACCGATATGTTTTCCTGGCGAAGTCTTGCCACTTTCACTTCCCTACCGGAAGGAGGGGGCGTGTCGGAAGACAGCGGAAGCGTGTCGGACGGAGTGTGGGTGGCGGCGGGAGGCGATGCGCACGGCCGCCATCTTGTTTCGCCGGCGAAGTCGCGTCGCGCGCGGCGGTCGTGAGAGGCGGGCGGCCTTTGCGGCCGCAGAGTCACGCGTCGAGCGACGGAATTAAGTTTGGCCCGCCTTTTCGAAATATTTCCCTCGAGTATCTTCTGGCGAGGTCGTGAGTGTCGCGCGAGCGGGCCCTTTGGGGGAAAGGGCCCAGGCTGCAGTGCCGCCGCCGCCGCCGCCGCCACGCGGAGTTCGGAGTGGCGTTTTAAGTAGTTTAACCTCTCTCGCGAGGAGGTAACGCGGGAAGATGATGGCTTTGAGAACGCCCCCCCCTCCCCATCTCTTCCCACTCGTGTTCCCGCCCTCTCACTCACATACTCGCTTTCTCTCGAGGATACTGGGAACACGCGCGGGCGTACACAGCTTTAGGGAAATGGCTTTATGATGTGGAAGTGGTATTGAGAGAAATGCAATCTTTATGTGATTTGTTTTGAAGTTCTGCATCTGTTCTCAACGGTTTGTATCTTAATGATTCATTAAGCTTGAGTGATATTTGTTGTCTTGGTAATGTTAGGAATTCCCTTTCATCTGTTTCTATTAAACTGAAATGACGCTTGCTGCGAAATGAGGAGAGTGGAATGCTTCATGTAATGTTTTGCAGATTATGGTGTCTCTCCGATTCCTTTAAGTGTGAACCGTGTTACTTAATGAGAAATTATTCTATTACATAATTCTTTACATCAGTAATGTGAACAACTGTAAAAATGATTTAAACTCAATTTGAAAAATCTATGAATAAATTGTGTCGTTATCAACAAAATATATCAATAGTAGGGAAAGCTCTAGGTAGGCACGTTCTTTTGTCTCCCTTAGCTTTTAGTCGTGTATATAATTCGGAGTATTTTGCTTTATTGTAATTTGAATGTTAATGTGCATGGTTTTTTAAGGTAACGTTGAATTTGATGCTTCCCTGAATTGAGATTACGTGTTCCAATTTTTTAAAAAAGTATGATATGATCACTTTGGATATTGCAATAAATATTTCAATTTAAAAAATGTCAGGTGTATTTTAATTTTGGAACATTAGATCTTACTCGCAGAACATGAGGCAGCTTGTTCGTGTAGCTGCCTCTCACCCCTTCCCACCTAAAGGGCAGTATTGCAATCCAACCATTGTCTCACCGCAGTACTGGCCGCTCCCGGGCACGCTGATCCCCCGAGGGGGCCTCTGCAAGGGGGTGACCCTACGAGCAAACGGGTAACGGGTAGGAGGGAGGCCGGGATGGTGGCAAGGGTGGCGCGAATGGGGGAGGGGGCGAGGTCAGCACGGAGGCAATCGGCCGCGGACGGGGTGCGTTCAGATAGGCGCCACGCGTAATGCGCTATTTATTACCGCATTTGCGTAAGCAGCGTGGGTCGCGCGGAAGGGATGGTGCTGCAACCGCGTTCGCCGCCCCGCCCCCACCATCGCCACCACCACCGCCACCGCCACCGCCACCGCCACCGCCACCGCCACCGCCACCGCCACCGCCACCGCTACCGCCACTACTACCGCCACCGCCACGGCACAGTGGTTCTGAGTTAATGAGTAGCGGAAAAAATGCGTTCGCTTTGACATAGTAGTTTGTGAATACGATTGAATATGTATTCGTAGATTTATGGATCGCTGAATTTGGAATGGTCTCTTTTGCATGCTTGTTTAAATCATAGAACTGAAGTTATTACGTATTTACGTAGTCAGTTATCCGAGTGAAACGGAGTACTAACAAAAATAAATACATATTTAATATCAAAAATTGATGAATTGGCGAACTAAATTATATTGATTTAAATGTCTTAAGCATTCGCGAGTTCTTCAGAAGCTTATTAAAATATTTTGCTTCTGAATTATATTTAAATTATTATGGTTTTTGTATCCCTATAAATTTTTAACACCGAATTTGAATTTTCCTTCTAAACTATTTCAAAAAATCCCCTATTGAAGAATCAAGCAGTGGTGCAATGGACAGGGAGAACGAGATAACCTTTTGTGCAGACGTAATACGACCTAGTCGCTTCCCGGCGATATTGGGATTAACGAAAAAAGGTCACGGAAGGAGTCTTTAAGGTTGTTTCATTTCTGGTTCCCCCTTACCCCACCTTTGTCTTTCGGCATTCACCAAATAATCATTTCCTTGTGCTCATCAACGCATTCAACACGCATTCAACACATTCTTGTTTCTGGCTTAGATAATTAAAAAAAATAAATAAAGAAGATGGGAAACATGGTGGAGGTTTATTAATAATTTGAGTTACATAAGATTAAAAGTTTTCGTACTCCTCTCTTCCCGTTCTCAGCTCAAGAAATTTGACAACGTAGGTTTCATTTTGTCGAGTGAGTGGGTGAGTGAGTGTTTGTTGTTTTCGGGCGCGTCAACTGCTCACGTCATTTGTTTCGTAAGTGTAATGTATGTTATATTCCGGGCAGTGTCAGTGTTCCTACCTGATTAAAACTTTACATCCGTTAACGTCGTTCACGTAGAATTGTTTTCCCCTCCAACCAACTCCATCAATAGCAAGGGGATATCGCCCCAACAGTAGCAAGTTTTCTACTCTCTGACTGGTGTCTCGGCAAATGGTAGTGAATAAGGATAATGTTCGTATAAGGGGAGAGGAGAGGGCAAGGATGTTGAAGGAAAGATCGCGATCGGCCCGCGGTCCTCGGCATTCGCCTGGTATTGATCGGTGAAACGATAGAAAACTACCGAGAAGAACAGCCGTCAGTTTATATACTTCCTCAGACAGTGGCTGAATTTAGTTTTATAATTATTGTCGGAAAATCCGCTATTAGGAACTCGAACCTTGGTGCATGAATGTTTCATTGAGTCATCGCATCTGGTCGTCATTTTATCGAAAATAATACGTTTATTAAAATGTACTTCCTTCTTATTCAGGTTATCGACGACATAACATATTTACTTTAGGTTGAAGTTAAAGGATTTCTCTCCTAAGTCTCTTTCATTGTGGATCACTGTGCGTTGCCGCCGATGCGTCAGGCGGTCTGTGGAGCCAACGCGCCGCGGCGGCGGCGGTTGCAGCAGCAGCGACAGCAGGGTAATCAGCAAATGCCCCGCCTGGCGCCGAACCCGATTGGGGAATTTTTTAACGTTATAAGCGACGCATTTAGATAAAAATTTAATTTGTCGCGGATTTAATTAACGAGTAACGAAATGGCTGATTGCATGGTCTCCCTCGATATTTTTCCTCCCTTCTGGTGTGCGGAATCGATTGTCCTCGCTGGATGTGATATCGATTTGATTGTGGAATGGAAAAAGTGCCAAGCATTAGGCAGATTGTGGTTGTTTTCAGGAGCTTATGAGTAAGCGTCGTTGAGTAGGACTATATTTCTTGCATGAGTCGTTGTGAAGTTGGGTCTTGTTCTGTGCGCAATCTCTGGATAGGTTATTTAAGAGGCCGACGAGGCAGATTCCCTCTGCTTGTAATACTTTTTTTAATCTGTGTTTGTGCAAAAAGTACAAATTCAGCAACGGCTGCTTATTATTTGTATAATTGTGTCACGTTGACGATCTTCTTTTAAAGATGTGTTTTCTTGTAATAGGTCGCTCGTTTGAAAACTTGCTACGTTTTTCCATTTAAGGATAATAGGTTAAAGGATCAAAAGTCACAAAAACGAAAATAAAAGCACGTTTCTAAGAAAGATTAATTATTCATGCTTGTGTGTAATATTTTCTTATTGGAGAGAAGTAGAAACAGTCTTGCCATGGCCAATTGCTCAGAACCTGAGAGTAGTGAGATAAGTGGATAAAAATACGAGTTGTTTTGATGAAAATTTTCATGTTGGAAGTATTCGATCTGTCATAGTTCCACCAAGTTCGTAATCCTATTTTCCTAAAACCTAAGGCTCTGAGAATTGGCCGAACTACAGTAGACGCGCGGTTTTCCAGTGCATCAAACGGAACGATTGTATTCTCGAGGCAAACGCCACTCGACGAAACTTTTCTCCTGCTGCTCGCATTAACTTCGGTCGCAGCCTCCGACGAGGACGACGCCACCGGAGCCGCTCATTAGCGTCGTTTCGCCGTCCTCCCCCGCCCCACCCCGCCCCCGCCCCCACGCCCACTCGCTGCTCCGCTCCGCCTCCATCTTGGCTGTTCCACCTCCCGCAGCCTCTTCTTGACACTCGACCTTCGTTAAGGCGACGCAGAGGGCACGGGCGTTGGGCGCGACGCGGGGGAGGGCATGGGGAAGAGGTGCGGATGAAGGGGCGGGCGGCGCGGGGACAGGACGAGGACGGGGGGGGGGCTTGATGGAAAAGGCTAGGGGAGAGGGGGGGGGGAGGGGCGCGAGGAGGATCAGCGGAAGGGGGAGGGCAAGTGCAGGGGTCAGGAGGACATGTCGAGGGACAGGGAAGGGTGGAGCAAGGGGGTGCGAGGGCGGAGCATGGGGTGCGTTGGCGGGGAAAATAGGGGAGTGAGAGGTCGGAGCAGGCGGGTGCGAATGGGAGCAAGGGGATGCGGGGGTGGAGCAGGGGGTGAGGGGTGGAACAGGGGGGTACGAGGGCGGAGCAGGAAGTGAGGGTGGAGCAGGAGGGTCAGGGCGGAGCAGGGTGCGAGGTGGGCAGGGGAGTGCGAGGACGGAGGGGGAGGGGGCGGGGTTGAGGGCGGAGCAGTGCACATCTGGGCAGTACCGGGGCGAGGCAGAGTGGGGCCGAAGGCGACTGGGGCGACGGCGGCGGTGGCGATGGTAGAGAGCGCGAATTAAAGATCGTCGGGGAATTGAGCGAGCTCGCCAATCGAGCATCACGAAGCGCTCGTGTCAGTCCAAGCCGGCAGGAAGAAACGTCTTTCGGAGGCCGAGTTTAAAATGAGCTGAGAGGATATTTTGAGTGAACGAAGCTCTCGAGTGCAGATGATGCCTAAAGGGGCAAGGACGTCGATTTGTTCATTTCCGCATTCGAAATGTCCCCTAATTGTATCTCATTATAGATAATGTTGAAGTTAGAATACAAGTGGTAGAAGTTATCTGTAATTTTTTTTTACGTAATACTTCAAATCAAGAATGTTTAAACTTGTTTTGGAAGGCGGATTACTTACAGAAATATCAGTAATGTACTTAGTATAACCGTACGTATGTTCTAAAATTTAATATGTGTTCATGTGACACGGAAAGAAGTGCCATGTTCATTTCAAGAAAAAAAAGTGCCTGAGTAGTGAAAGAAACTTCGCTACTAGCGTTCGCAGATTCGATTTTAAAACCTAAAGGAAGGTGTGTGAAATTATTTGAGGAAACAATTCCAGGTGTTTCTTAACAATTTTTCACAATTTTGTTCTTCGTTATTGATGTAAAGGAAAGCGTTTGTAGATTTGGATCTAATTTGATAAAATAGAGAATAGAATCAAATTAACGAAAATTAGATCTGATGGCTTCAAATAGTGTTGTTGGTCATAGATGATATGTAATCCATTCAATGAAACAAACCAAATTTGTTAATGCTCCTCTAATAAAAGTTAACTTGTATAACTTAAGACACGAACATGGTACACTACAGCTGTGTGCATCTACAGCAAATCAACTTCCTTTTTAGCTAGAGATTGTTTTATCACAGACTCCCATATGGTCCTCCTACCATTAAACTAAACGATCCCTGACGCGAGGGCTCCGCGGGGGCGTCAAGACGCGATAGAGCAGTAGAGATCGTGGGTTCCTCTTTGCGGCCGGCACTTCCCGGGCGCTGGGCGCAGGGGAGGGGTGGAGTGCGGTGGAGGTCGACTGTTAAGTTGCGGGAAGGAAGTGGAGCGAGGGGGCCGTCTGGGTCCAGAACCGCGCAAGAGGGTGGGGGAGCGGGTGGGCAGCGGCACCGTTTAACCCTGCACTTAGCGGGTCTCGGCGGCGCACTCCGGCGGGCGGCGCGGGGGCCGGGTGGTGGGCTGTGGGTGGAGAAGGCGGAAAGAGACGGGGCCGGCGGGCAATGGCTGGACGAGGTGGGAAGGGACTGGGGGGCGGGCAGTGCACGAAGAAAAGGAGTGTGACGGGGGCGGTGGACAGTGGACGGGGAAGGTGGGAAGAGACGGGGCGGCGGCGGGGCAGCGGGGAGGTGCAGCGGAAGGCGAGTGGCGGGCAGTGGCTGGCGAACGGCGAGTGATGGGCGGTGGGCGTTTCCTCGCAGAGCAACAGGCAGCACAGCACTCATCTCCTCTCATTCGATAGCCGGCGCGAAAGCCGGCGCTCGCCCGCGCTATATACGACCTCTACCCACCTCCTGACTGCCCAATGGCCTGCTAACCTCGTCTCCATGGCGTGAGTGGGCGTTACAGGGAGGAGATAATTGCAATTGTGGGATAGTGGAAAGAAGAGTGAACGTGCATATTTTGAGTTAACTGCAATATCTATTACTCTTAAACAATATCTCTAAGGAAAGTAAACGATAAGCAAGTGCGTTGTTAATTCATTTAATTTGAGGAATTTAGATTTAATAATAACACTCAAAAATTTACTTAGTAACATACCTGCATTTCGGTTTCTGTGCCTTAATTATCAAACGTTTTTCGACATTGATTAATTATTTTCCTCTTCCTTTTTAATGGACATATTTTTAAAATTTTTGTGAGTAATAGATTTTATCGTTTAATGAGGTTTTACTCTGAAGTACGATTAAAATCGATCAGAAATTGAGGAATGGCATTTTGTTTAAACATTTTGTTTTCAAAATAAAATGAATGGCGGGACAGTTAAACAATGTTTTAACAAAAACAAATGTAAATATTGTCATTAAGGTTCTACTTCTTGAATAAAAAATAAAGAAGCACGTGCCTTTGCCAAGCAACCTCTTTCCTCCGAACACCTGCTAGAGAGTGCTTAAGTATTTGAGCAACGCATAGACTCTTTTTTTTCTGCTCGTCGTGGGGTGCATAGTATTAAAGGAAAATATATGATATAGTTAAGGCTTCTCAGGATGAAAATATGTTTTGAAGGTATTCATGTCCCAAACTGTTTGGGAGCAGCTTGCCTTCAACTTTGCGAGCACGCTTCCCTGGGTAATTTGCTTTCTTTGTGTCCAACCCAGGCGTCATGCGCCAAACAACGCGCCGTTTGCTAGCCGACCCGTGACGGGGACGCCTCTGCCGTAGCCGTCCTCACTATCCCCGCCGTTCCCTCTGCCACGCCCCCCTTCCTCACCGTCGTCGTTCCTGCTGTCACCGTCCCAAAGCCACCGTCACCGCTTCCCCGCCTCCCCGTCGTCATCTCCGTCGCAACCTCCGACGCCTCCTCGGCACCTCTTCGACGCCACTCCGTCGCCACCTCCGACTTCACTTCCAACACCACTTCCGGCGCCGACTCCGACACCACCTCCGACGCCACTTCCATCGCCACCTCCGATACCACTTCCGTCGCCACCTCCAAAATCACCTCCGTCACCACCTCCAACGCCACCTATGACGCCACTTCCGACACCCCTTCCGACGCCACTTCCGTCGCCACCACCTTTGTCACCTTGTCGTCCGTCCTCGCATCACTGCATCACCTTCGCCCGTACCCTGACGCCCCCTCCGCCTTCCCTGTCATCCGCATTCCCATGGTTCCGCGTTCCCACCCTATCCCCAGCATGAGCCACCCCGCGCCCGCCCCCGCCTCCGTCTCGCGGCGCCTCCTACCGGTGCCCAGGCCCAATTTCACGGTTCTCGCCGCGCCCGCAGGAGGCGCCCTTTGTCGCCGGCCCTTCATTATGCTCCTCCGCCGGCCCTCTGCCCTCTCGCCGCCCGCCGCCCGCCGCCCGCCGCCCGCCGCCCGCCGCCCGCCGCCCGCCGCCCGCCGCCCGCCGCCCGCCGCCCGCCGCCCGCCGCCCGCCGCCCGCCGCCGTCCGTCGTCGCCGCTGCCACCCAACCGCCTTCCTCCACCGCTTTCCTCGACGTTCGCTGGGGAGCTGCAGCGGTGTTTCATTACACCTGGCCGAGTTTCGTACGCGCCTAGATGAAACGGCCCCAATTACCAAGTTCAGAGTTTGGAGGTCGAGCTCGGTTTCATTGGGGAAAACTATTTAAGAAGTTATTTTATCCCTATTTCAGTTATATTAAGTGTGTTAAAAATTCTTTAATTCATTTAAAAAGGGTAATTTTGTTATGTTCTTTAGAATAATTTTGTTTACTTAAATATAAAAGAAGGAAAATTACCTCTCTTGTTTATGTCTTACTGGGTGAGAAAAAAAATTGCAATTGACTCTGAAACGCAAAATTGTCGAGGTTTTTCAAGTAAAACTGTTAGGATTGTGTAATCACAAACTGTTACCCAAACTTTGATGAATTATGTACTGAAGCCATCGCAAAACAAATTGTCGGCGTCTGAGAATATAATAGTCGATAGGTTTTCGTACCTTCAGAAAAAAGGAATATTGTAAAGGCATCGAAATAAGGCCTTTAACAATCGCTGGGAGAGCTGCAAATTTTTTTGTCGCCGACGATTGTAAACAGCATCCAATGATTCTGAACTCTGCAAATGGAACAATTAGTCTGTCATCACACGTCGGCGTTAGAATCGGATTTCCAACTCTGTTTCAAGAAATACACTATGTCACCTGCCTTAGTGTTATTTTCACGTTTCTATTTATTTATTTATTTATTTATTTTACGTCAAGAAAACAGTTAAAAACTGCGTATGACGTGCTATGGGGAAAAGTGAATTGTGTGCACATTTTCAAAATTCTGTGATCCCTACACTAAGTCATATACTACTAAATTTTGAATTTTTGAAAGGGAGAAAAAAACTCCCATGTAATAAAATCTATTTTCAAGGATAAACAAGCAATAAATTTTGAATTTTGAAAGGGAGAAAAAAAAACTCCCATGTAATAAAATCTATTTTCATAAATAAGCAATAAATTTTGAATTTTGAAAGAAATTTTCTTCCAAATCTTCGCGCGCATACATCCACTGCATTCTCGCGCGAGCGTGTGCTCACGGAATAAAATATTTACGTCACCGTCTATTTACGTCACCGCCAAGGGGTTTCGATAATGCTCCGAGCGTCAATGACCACTAACAGCGTGGAGCTATGCACAAATGCCTTACGCTCCGTATGCGAAGCCATCGGCCATCAGTTCGTTCCGCTGTCGGTTTAAACAATGCGAGCTAACGGCATCTTAATGGGAATTGGTTTCTGTTCCGAGAATTTGTCTACCGCGTCGTCCTCGACAGTGCTGCGCTCTGTTAACACGCTGCGAAGTAATTTGAAAATTTTGTATTTTCTTAGATATTTTGTTTTACTCTCTGCAATGAGTTCGCGGGTTTTTGAAGGAAAATTACACTATCTTAAGCGCGGGGGTTTGAAATGCATGATTAAAGCTCTTAATGTATTTCAATGAGAGCTTGTAAATGTTTATTTGAGGCTAGACTCCAAATTTGAATACATTTTGTCACATACGTGGTAACAAATATAAATTTGTATTTTTAAATCATGCGTAAAATATTTTTTAAAAAGTATCTTTTTGGAAAATGTAATTTTATAATTTTAAATTGTAATTTTGGTTTCATTTGTTGAATCTACCTCTGTGACTATAGAACTGTTTTTGAAAAACGTAAAGAGAGATCTTCACAATTTTTATGATGCTATCTCTAAGATGAGCTGATCGTAGTTTTGTGGTAGGCTACTAAGTAGCAGATGAGTAAATGTTGTGTACTTCTGTGACTCTAGGACTTTTTAACTTACTAAGCTACTACTGCTAGTAATAATAATGATAATAATAATAATACTTTCAGAGGAGACATGCTGCCAAGAGATGTAAATTATCTAGGGAAATGATGTTCTGTTCACTTTAATTTAAAAGTTGCACTGAAAGGCAGAAACATTGAGCAGTATGCTAACGAAAGCCCAGTGGATTCCAGCCTCTATGGAATTGTAAATTTTTCCTGTGTTCATGAAAAACGTTACTCAGATGCGCAGTTTGCATGCTATTCATATTGGATTCCCTGGTGGTTTGGAAATGAAGTTAATTTTTGCTATTTTTCTGCTGTGGTAGTAATAATTATTATTACATGTGTCTCCTATTATTAATATTAATGTCATAACTAATGTACTATGACGATATCGTAATTTTGTGTGGTCTAAATTCTCATTACTGCTAAATTAACAGCATGCATGTATGCAATATATTTCAATTTTGATATCATGATGCACCAACTTCGTTTGCTGCAACAGTTCATCAAATACGTATAAACAAATTGTCTCGGGATAAACAGGGTAAATACAACGATTTTTCCCGAATATGGAGCGTTCAACAAGAGATCTGCTCATTCCCCTAGTGCGATTGTGTCATTCATATTCCAGTCATTCGCCCAAGCTTCTTTCAACGGAAAAAGTTGTATGAAAAAAACAACCTTGAAGCCAGTTTTGCAGAATACTTTATAGAGTACAGAGTAGGAACATATGAAAAATCTCACTCGAAAGGTTTTCGTGTAAAAATCAAATCATGAATATTTGAGTTTTTAAATGAACTAAGTTTTTGCCATTTCCATTGACACGTTAAAATTCTTGGAATAAATAGTTACTGATTTTGTATTGAATTGTTACGTAGGAATCTGATATTTAAAACGTGTATAACACTAGTTTCTCCTAAATGTGTACTTAAAACTTTTGAGTATTAAACTACAGATGGGATGCACCAAACACATGGCATTTTAACACATATCGGCAGAAGCTTAGAGCTTGCCCTGACGGGGGCCGTGTTCCGCTTGGAGGAGATATTTGGAGAAGGAAAAACCCGCAATCTGACGTGTACGTCTGTGTCGGATCTGACGTTCTGGTTGGGGAGGAACTCCGCTACCTTTCGGGAAATACTATGCCCTACACTGACGTCACTAATGACACAAGCAGTTGACAGGGCTTAAATCTATACTCACTCAACAAACACGTGTCTGAGATTGTCTCCGGTAAACAGGGTAAATACGACAACGATTTTTCGGGACAGAAGGCGCTCAGCCAGGGAACCGCGTGTTTCCAAAAGGCGTTTTTGCGGCGTGTGGCCCTTTCGCCCGAGCGTCTATCGACAGAGCGTCGCAAGAAAAATTGTTTTCTGGCCGAGGCATCTCTTATCGCCGCGAGGGGCGCGTTGTCGCTCGGCGAAAAGGGCGGAGCGATTATCGAGTCTTTTGAAGGTCGCAGGGGGCCGAGGCGGCGGAGGCGTTTTTCCCTCGAGTGAACCCGTTCGGATACCGGCGCGGAGGGAAGCAGGGGGCCTTGCCGCGCCCAGTTTTTTTTTCCTTGAGCACACGTGCGCGTCGCTGGAGGCGAAGGCTCGCGTTTCGGGCCATAGCTTGCTCCTGGACGCTGGGTCGACGTTGGGTTGGATTTCGCTGTTTCTCAGTGCCGGGTTCTCTAGTTGCATTATTTTATGTAGAGGATATTCGTTGAAGGTGAGTTGAGTAACGAACGCGAAAGTGCAATCTTTCATCCATCCACGGTTATTTAATGCCGTCTTACATTATCTTCTGAGTGATAGGGATATCTCATCAAGGGCCTTTAAACGATTTTGAGACCTTCTGTACAGTGCTAAAGGGCAGTCGTAACTTTTTTCTCTCTTTCGATACGTGGATTCTTTCTAAAACGTAAAAATTTAGCTATTTCTTTATGTAAAGTTTCATCGCGTAGTCTGAATTTATCATTTGTTACCTACGATATTTTCCAGAATGCTTTTTGAACTGCTCCTTATCAGATTTCTGAGAAAAAATTAAAGTTAAGACAGCAACCCAATTAATGTAACAAGCAATTGTAATTTTTCCTATTGCTGCCGAAAGAACTCTTGCCTGAAATACGAGGATTATTTTGTTCTAGTGTAACCGGTGCTATAAGATACTATCAGTATACTTTGACTTTCGAGCTTGTATTCTTGAAATCGTAATGTCGGACAACTTTTCTTGCGCAGTCAACTCCTTAAAACCGCTCAATAATAAACTATCACAGCTTTCACAATAATTCACCCGACCCGAATTGTTGCAACCTTTGTCTTCTTCTCTCAGATCCGTAAAGTTAGCATAGCAAAGTGTAAAAACAATTAAATTAAACAGAAAATTTATCGTTTTTTGTTGCTAATTTGTAATGCAAAAATAAAATTTGTCGCTCTTCATTTGACCCCGGTATTCGGATAACTTTCATAAAGTTAGCACCAAAATACAAGAAAACCAAAGATTATAGAATAAATAATAAAAATTACACGGGAACTTGTCGACATTTTGTTGCTAATAGTTCTCAAAAAAAAGTATTTTTCCTTCACCTAATACCGGAAATGCGGAATTTCACTAAATTCATATCAGGAAAACCGACGATTTCTCAGATTTTTCTTGCCACCCTTCGTTCCCACGTGCCTCCGCCTGAAAGTACTCTCCCTTCCTTCACGGACACTACCATTCCTGCCTTCACCATCGCCAGCCCGGGAGCGGGGTCATACGAAGCGGTTCGCGGGGCTGAGGGCGTGGACGATACCTTGGTCATTCAACCTGCCGCCTTTCCTTCCGGCCGGCCGGTCGGTCGGTCCCCGCGTGGCGTGCCCCAAGGCTTTACATGCGGACAGGGGGTGGCCGCTGTTTATTTACAGTTTTTCTTCCGCCCCAACACCCCGTCGCGCGCGCAATATCGGCGCGCTCGCCCTGGGCGGTGAGGGCGGCAGAGGGGCGCTCTACCGAGGACGGAAGTGCCAACAGCAGGGTCGTCCAACGAGGGCGGGGCAAGCGGGGGTTGCAGACGGCGCGGACGGAGCGAGCGCTAGTGCCGCCCGTGAAATATACATTTACAGTGTTCTGCTCAAGGACAATGGCTGAGGCATGCGGGTGGTTTACAGAACAATCGTCGAATCAGTAATAAAGATGTATGCGTAGAGCTGTAGCTGTTTGGAATTTCTGGCATGTATTACCAATTCTTAGTATGTCTTTCACGAATCAATCACATAAAGAAATTTAATGTTCCGCAGCATTATGTAATGAGTCATGGCGCCGAATATGACAGATCCGCTAAAGAATAAGAAGAATTCTTATTTTAAAAGCGATGTAGACCAACAGTACAAGTTATTTTTACAGCTTTATTGCAAGTGATATAACGAATGTATTTAAAGCCCTGTATGTTTTGAATGAACCATTCCACCCGATATTTTCAACTTCTGAGGACTGTCGTGGGCAATGTAATGAATTGTTTATTGCCAAATAGCGATACTTCATTTACTTAGAAGGAATTCGTCAAACCGTTCAGCTGAAAAAGACATTTATTTTCAAACATTGTTTTTAATTTGCTTGGCATTAAGGGGTGAACATATTTACTAGTGCTGGAATACTGTTTACTTTTATTTTACGCACCTTTGGGGCAACACCTTTCTCTACTAGGAGACCCAATAGCCATCTAGTTCTGCCTATTGCTGCGTGCTATCCTTATCTACTTTCCTCCTCGGAGCGACCGCTCCGGGAGCCGGAGTGGCAGCACTTGCGTGGACGCCCCTGGCCTAGGGGGCGGTGTCACCGGTGAGGTGGACGCCGTTGCAGAGACAGTTGCGAGTGCTTCGGGGCGGGGTAGGCGCCGCCCGTGGCCGCGGTCGGTGCGGAAACGGCCGGGGAGCGCCGTCTCAAACTACGAAGGGGAACGCTGCGAGCTCGTTTTCAAAGATACGACGCTCGCTGGGAAGAGCGCTGGGGTGGGAACGTATCACGCGCAACGAATCTTACTGCATCCGAGAGGAAACAACTTCGACGTGTTTTTATTATAGTAAGAAGACGAAAATATATTTCTTAATCTATGGTTCCCTATGTATCTTTTTGGATACTACTTTCAACCACACGTTTTTTATTAATTTTTGACTATTTTTTTAAATTTTAATTTATTGGAATGGTGATAATAAAAGAAATTGTCCGCTTATGGTTATTTTTGAGGAGGACTTCCCAATATTCACTTTTGCTTCCCCCGTTTCCTTTGGCCTATATATTACCGCTGAAGTAGCGGGTCTGTGAGGCTTCAAGGGAGAGGCCACCCACCATTAAATGTTTGCAATTCTCACGTTGCTTTATGGAACGAGACTTTTTTAAATTCTCGTTGTGTAATGAACTGTTGTACTTCACGTATACTAGCGTATATTATTGCAGTGTTTGTGACTGCTTTTGTTAAAGTATTGAATTTTATGCTATGTTATGATAAGAGTATTTCATTTCTTGTTCTTGAGAAGAGGGCTTGCTGCTTTTTGGAAAAACAGTTTGTGTGGTTTTCATCCGCAACATTTTTGCTGATGCAGGCCACTTGTAGCCAGAAAGTAGTATGAAAAAGACGCGAGGAAATGTTGAGTGTCGAAGTGAACGTGATGAACATTGTTGCGGGAATTTTGTGGGAGTTTTGGGATAGAGAATGGTGACTAGGAGCCACTGCTGAAGTAAGCGTGTACCAAAATGGAAGGGAGTATTGTCATCGGCAACTAGGAGATACATGATTGACTTGTATAAAAAACATGTGCACGCACGTTTAAACGTACGTTAGACGTGCGACAGTTAAACGTCGTATTCGTCATCTAAACGTACGGTATTCGTAATAAAAGAAATTCTAATAAGTTTTTCCGTTTAAAAGTTTTATTATTTATATGGTTATTTTTTCATTACATCTTTTCATGGTATAATTTTTTTCAAATATGTGATTATTTATTAATCGAGTTTAAATTCCAGGGTTTAACTTCTTTTCATAAAAAAAACTCATTTATTTATAGCTTCTGAACACCAGATATTGGATTAATAAAACTCAAATAAATTGTGAAAAGAGCTAACTAAATGCATTGATGTGTTAAACATTATTGAGGATCAAAGAATCCACGAGGTTATGTTTGTCTTTGTTCTCTTTTGTGTTGGGGTATATTTATCGTATTTTTGTTTCGAATTGTCTAAAAAATATTTATATTGCATCCAATACATTAAGTTAATTATTTCGTTTGCGTATTGCTTTAAAAAACGGAATTACTACTTTTTCCTAAATAATAGGTTTGTTTTATATGTGTTTCAAAGAGAGAAAAGGGTTGGCGAATGGAAAGTATCCTTATAAAATACAATAATTCTTTGTTTATATCGTCAAGAGGTATTATACTTTTATTTCGTTTCGTATGTTTTCGTGAAAAAAAAATCATATATAGTATGTTGTTACGTTTTGCCGTCAGTTTGATTACCAAAATGAAAAAATACAAGAAATAAAGGTGTAAGATGTAAAATATCATGTATAAAACATTGAAAATTCCTCGTTGATAATATAAGTTGTAAAATATTTGAGAGTTAAAATGGACAGGAAAATAAAGGATATAACATTTAACAATAAAACAAGAACTCTCATGTAAACAGTAAAATAGTTCATGCAGTGTTTTTGGTGACAATCATAGCTAAGAAAGAAAGTTAAAGTGAAAGTTTCGGACGTTCTACCCGAGAACCGGCCGCTATTTAAACAAATTGTTTCTCCTCTTGGGGGAAGTGACTCGCATAATTCCGCGCTTCTCCGCCATCTCCGCCGCGCGCTGCAGTGCGAGCGCGGCTGTGCGGAGGGTGATAAGGGTCGGTGGCCAGACGGGGCGGCCAAGGAGGCGGCGCGCGTCCGTGACAGCGCGGAAGGGGGACGGGGGGGCGGCGCGGCCACCTGCGAAGCAACGCTTCTGGCGGCGCCAGCGTCCACACAATGCGGCCGCCCGCGCTGGGGCCGGCCGCGCCGCCGCCCCCCCCGCCCGCCCCCGCCCGCCCCCGCCCGCCCCCGCCCGCCCCCGCCTGCCCCGTCCGCCCCGCCGGCCCCCGCCGGCCCCGCCCGCCCCGCCCGTCCCATCCCCTCCCGCCCCATCCGCCCCGCCTGCCCCATCCGCCCCGTCCACCCCATCCGCCCCGCCCGCCCCATCCGCCCCGCCCACCCCATCCGCCCCCGCCCGCCCCATCCACCCCCGCCTGCCCCATCCTTCCCCGCCTGCCCCATCCGCCCCCGCCTGCCCCACCGGTCCCTGCCGGCCCTCGCCCGCCTCGCCCGCCCCGCCCGCCCCGCCGCCCCGCCTCGCCCCCGCCAGCCTCCGCCGACCTCCGCTGGGACCTGCGTCGCCCCCACAATGGCCGAGCGGCGCGCGGCGGGCTTTGCGCGCCTTCCTCGCCTCCCCTCCCGCTGCGCCCTGTCTTCCCTCGCGGGCGTTTTCTTGTGTCACGATCTGCTTCTCTTGTTCCTCGTGTTTCGTCCTTTTTTCATGTAGCTGTGAAATCATCTAAGTGAATCTGTTATGCATGTAGTATTTTCATTCGGTATTTCTCTAGGTTGTATTCCTGCTCATCTTTTTTACAACTGTGTTCGGAAATTTTTCGTTCTTCTAATTGTTCTGTTTCAAAGTTGACTTTATTATAACTTCAAAAATTCATTTATAAATATTTTGCATGTTAATTGTTTGAGAGACAAAACTTATTTTAGGAATTGTTGTTACTCGCCTCTACTAATATTTCTAAGTTCTTATAGTAATCATTTTATTGCACCGAAGTCTGAAAAAAAATCAGATACTTGAATCTCTGTACCAAACCTTACAATGTTTCTGTTAAAAATCAACAACCGAAAAGTGGCTTATAACATGAAAAAGTTGTGCGAAAAGCGAATAGAAATAGCTCTCATGTTTTCAACGCGTGAGTTTCTCAGAACTGAGCCTTTGGTTTTGAATTGTTCTAGTATTTCGCTTCTACCTTCACTTGCTATTCATTGCAAACTATTCATCAGTATTGTGTCTCACTTTTATACTTACACAATGCCATTTTCAACCCACACTTTATTTTACCTCTGCTATTTGTACGTTGCATTTTTTTCTGCATTAAACATTTTTCAATCGTTTAGTCCTAGTTCAACGTGACCTTTGTAGGCGCTGTTCTCATCTCCACCACCAACCTGCTGAACACATCTTTTCGTTCTTCCCACGTTTAGTACTTTTCGCCGCCCCCGTCGCCGCCGCCGCTTCTTCTCTCCAATTTAACCTAATAATTTAACCGCCCGAGCCATTGTCGGGCGCGCGGCGCCTGGCGCAGCCGCCGCCGTATTTTCCCAGTCGTGGAAATTACGCTAGGAAAGGAACGGGCCGAGGCGCTGCCCGTACCTGGCTCCGGCGCGGCGCCGTCGCGCGTAACTCCACATCTCGCCGCGAGGGGCGCTGCCCGCTTTGGAATGCCGCCGCCGTTTTCGCAGACAAAATGGCGCTGATGGGGGGCGTGGGCGACAAGGGAATTGATCGCTACGATGTGGTACCTTTTCAGAACGCGTGTGCCTGGCTATGGTTCATGGAAAAGGGCGAATGGTTAGGGGTTGTAATACTTGTCTTGCATCGCGGACTATCGTCTTGTTTGGAAGATGGTGTTTCAGGCTCGCAACGGTATTTTTGCGTTCTTGTGAGTTGATTTTGAAATAGGAAAGAATAAAAAGCTTCTTCTTTTGGGTTTCTAATAAAATTGTTTCATCTTTGTTCAGAATAATAATTTCTTATTCGGAAGGAGTGTGCTTATGTCGGTTACTTTTCATCAGCACGTATAAAGCAAGCAAAAAGCCGTTGAATATTTTTGTGAGCATTGAAAATCTTTTATACATTTATTCATTCATAAAAATTTGGGTAAAACGGAGGTGAAATTATCTTGTAATCAAGTAGACTAAAACTATATTGATATTTGGATGTTGAATTCGTTCTGCCTTTACATTCGGAGGGAAATACTTAATTTATTTTACAATGTTGTTGCACATGAACGTAACTGCTCTGTTTTTTTCAGTTATGTTGACTTTCCTAACTATTTTTTCCGTTCTTTTTATTTACTGTGCTAATTGTTAAGAAAACACAATATTATCTTTGTTTTAATATTATTTTATTCCAAATGTTTAGCTTAAAATGAAGTTATATTTTTGAGTTCGTTTAATTGTTTACTACTTATTCATCGATACTGAATCCTTTACTGATTTCTTGAGAAATCTAATATACCATCATCCCCGCCCACCTTCAACTTTTCAGCGCCTGGACAGTCCTGCGCCTTTGTCTGCATTTTTTACCTCCGTCCTGCGCTGCCACTTCTCGCCCTCGTCACGTGGGACCCGCAAAGTTCAGAGGAGTCCGCGCGCTGCCGCTGCCGTCGTGGCCTCAAGCCCGGCCGCCGCTCCCTTCTCCAGCTCCGCAACTTCTCGGGCTCTCCTCGCCGTCCTCTCCGTCTCGCCAGCCGCCGCTTCCAACGCGTGCTATTGTCAACCCATCGCCGTGACCGTGTCCGTTGTATCGTCGTCTCCGCCGCTTTTTCCTCGGTTGCCGCCCCATCGCTCCCCCGCCCGAGGCACGCGCCCGCCCACCGACCGGCCGCCGCGTGCGATCATCGCCGCCTCCACATTTAATTTCCGCGCTTTCAGCGACGCCGCTCCGAAGTTGGCGCCAAAAAAGGAGCAATTACTCGCGGCCCGGTGCACGCCTCGCCCGCCCCTCCACCCCTTCCCCTTTCTCCTCGTCCTGGCTCCCTCCTTCCCTCGCCCTCCCTGTTCCCACAGCGCCGCTTTGATGCGCGATAAAGGGGAGGGGCGAACCAGCCCCGCCTCTCGCGTGTACAACAGGAAGGCGTAAAATTGTAGTAATATAAATATTACCGCACACGCCGTCTCACTGCCGTGAGAGGCGCGCGCGCGTGCCGCTCACGGGCACGCCGCGTGGGCGCGCCCACGCTCGTGCTTGTATGTGTGTGTGTGTGTGTGTGTGTGTGTGTGTGTGTGTGTGTGTGCGCGTGAACAGTCTTTGTGCACGGACGTGGGCCCGCCGCCTTGTCTCGTTATAAAAACACAGATATCCGCTGATACTCCGCACCCTACCACCACCCCGACCACCGCTGCAGCTGCCCCCTCCCGCGGTCCGCCCCACTCGAGTATTGGGCGCGCCGCCCCGGCCCCCTCCGCCATCGAATTTCCATATAATTTTAGGGGGCGGTGCGGGGACCGGGAGCAGGGGGCGGGCTTGGCAGCGTGTCAGGGGGCGTTGTAGGCGCGGGCGCGTTAACGACCCTCCTACGGGCGCCGCGCGGCGCCGCGTCGCGTCGCGCCGCCCCCGCGGGGAAGGGGCGCCCGCGGCCGCGTGCTGCGTCGTGTCGCCGCCGGAAGCGCCACCGGCGGGTCGATGCCCGCGCGCTCTCCTCCCACGCGGCGCGTGCGGTTTTTGGATATTGCGTCGCGGCCCTGCGGAAGGAGGAGGGGGCAACCGGTGTGAGACGGGGTCGGAGGCTGGATGCTAGGGAGAAAGTTAGGCTGGAAGCATATGCACATAGCTAGAGGTGGGAACCGACATCATGAAGGTATGTTTGATGATAATGTTTGAAAATATGAAATTAGTTGGGTTCTTGTGAATATTCGAGCAATAATGAATTTACTTGGCTTTACCGAGTTCCCGAGTTACCGCTACGGCTTGTTAAGGCTTAATGTTACCGTGAAACGTAATTTTGTAATAGTTTTATTCCCTAAGTTTTAAATTAGAAAAGCATCTCTTTTGAATCAATGATGGAGAAAATTACAAACTTAAATTAAAAATTACGTGGTAATAAATATGTAAATACATTTTCTTCTTTATGGTGACCTGCTTTTTTTCCCAGTATATGTGGGTGCAAGAAAAGACGCTGTGGAGTATATAATTATAAAAAATATAGTCTAATTTATTTTCTCTCGAATGCCTTTTTATTTAATTATTATTGATGGCAAATTCTTTTATCTTCTTCTGGCAGTCTCACTTAATGAATGAGTAAAACGCAATATAACCAAAAAAATGCAAGAATGAAACATGCAATAAGATGATCTGGAGCGATGTTTGAAAAATACGCAACCCTCATCTTTTAAGGGGGACACTATTGCAACAACGGAATTTAATAGGATCTTTGAATTTGGGAAGGGGCAGCAACCCGACCAGTCCACCTGCCACACTCGGTGCCAAAATGAACGGGGACAATGGGGCGCGGGGGCGGGGGCTGTCGGGCGCTGCCAGGCCCTAAGCCGGACGCGGGCGCTGTTGCGGCCGCGACGGGCGGCGGGCGGCGGCGCCTGGGTCGGGGTGGTACGCGCTGGGGCAGCAGGCGGCGCGAGCCCACGCGTCTGATTTATGCGGCCGGCGCCGCGTCGCGCCGCCCCGCCCCGCCCCGTCTCTGGCGCCGCGCCTGCGCCTGTGCGTGTGCGTGAGGGCGTGCGTGCCGCCGCCGCCGCTGAAGAGTGCGTGGCTCCTTACGGCGGATCTCCGGCGCGCGTAACTCTGCGCTGTCCGCCCACCCAGCCTTTCCCCCCCCTTGCTCTCGTGGTGTGCCCCCTCTCCCCACCCCTTGTCCCCCTCCCTCCCTTGCCCCCCGTTGCTCGTCCTTCCCTCCCAGTGTCTATCCCTTTGTCCCATGCGCCCTGTGTCAGTCCACTTGTCCCCCTCCATTCCTGCGCCTGTGTCCTTGCCCCCTCCCTCCCTGTGCCAGTGCCTTTACCCGTCCCTCCCTGTCCCGTGCCCCTTGCCCCACCATCCCTGTCCCTGGCTGTTTGCCCATCCTCCAGCCACGGTGTCTGCGTCCCTCTTTTCGCGCTATGGTCACTCCGCCGCTTCTACCAAGGCTACGGTCATAGTTTAGTCGAAATATCGGTCGTTTGCAACCAGACGACTGCCAGCAAAATCGCCCGACTTATTTCATCCGGAAAACACTCAATATTTTACCCAACATTTCCGTAATTTCCGTAAAATCTGAATAATTCCGTAATTTCACAGCTCATTTTTGGAAACGTTATTGTGAATCACACTAAAAACCATTTACATGTATTACGGATGACCTTTACTCTCCAGCTTATTTCGGGCGAATTAAACTGTCAGAACCAAACGAAACAGATCTTCGACTGACAGTGATATTTCGAGCGCCCTCGGGAAAGGATCCCTCATTTAAATCACTATGACCGTTTCCATTTACCAGCATGTTTGAATGGACAAAACGTCGAATGACGACCAACAAAATGAAGGCTGAACTGCCTCCACTGTGACTACCGCCTAACGCCTTTGTTCTCCTGAAGACTCTTGCTGTCCCTGCTGCCTCCCGCAGCCATGGCGTCCACGTGGACTCAGTTGCTTCGTCCCGCCACCCCAACCTACCTCCTCTGCCTTCCCTGTTGCCGCCTGCTGCCACCCCCAGCCCCCATATTGCCACGAATCCGGTACACTAGCCGCTCCTTCGTTCCCATCGTCCCAGACCTTTTCTCTGCTTTCCCAGCTTCTCCACTATTCCGACCGACAGGTAGGTTTGGTTGGATGCATTCCGAGCTATTGGCCATCGTGCCTGACGCGTTCATATCTGACCTCGCTCCAAGCCAATTGGATGCACAGCTTAGCTCACAGTATTAGTTTTGTTTGTTACTGCAACTAAGTCCTTTCTTATTGCGACGATCTGTCAATATAGGAGCAAAAAGCGGGAAGTAGTGTCGACTGCCCAGACTTAGTTTCGACGCCCTTTTTCTTTCTCATGGCATATCTTCCAAATTTTTGGAGTAGTATTTCTGTAGAGGCCAAATTATTCCGTATTGATCGTATTTTTCTGTCAGTTTATCTTCCTTTTAATATTAATTCATCTCTTACAATCTGCTTTATATTGGGTCACTCCTCAGAATCGATTATTCTCTACTCTATCCCTTTCCATCGTGGCAAAATTATTCTCTCCCGTGCAGTGTGACCTATATCCGCTCCTGCATGCTACCTGCCCTCGTTCTCTCCCTTGCATTTCATGTGGAACGGAGGGGCTCCGCCCCTACACCGTCTCTCCGCCTCCTCCCCCCGCGCCTCTTGTTTCTCGGCTCCCGCCCCGCATGCCGTGCGCGGAGCGCTGAGTTGTGGCCGTCTGCTGTGGCAGGCGCGCACTGGTCCGGTGCTACAGGTTCCAAAGACGCGCCTAGCAATACTAATACCAATAATAATAATAATAATAATAATAATAATAATAATAATAATAATAATAATAATAATAATGATGATGATGATGATGATGATGATGATGACGACGATGATAAAATATTGTTGACTAATAAATACTAAATGACAAACTATTGAAAATAAAAGAACTATTGACTTCCATCACCAAAAGTGCTGCTGAATAAAACTACAGAAAACATTTTTCCAAAAAATCGCGCTCTGCTCACGGAAAACAAATTATATTCACTGTTATAACGCTGCAGCAAGTTAAATATTTTAAGTTATATGATGAATACTGAGGTAGAATAGTGTAGTGTGTGAAACACACAACAATATTTCTTTACATACAAAGAATACCTAAAATTTTCCCTCTAGTAACGCAATGTAAATAGCAAATATCTAAGGGCGGGCGGCCTCTTCCTTAGAGCCTTTCTGTTCCATGACATCATCTATGTCGTAAGATGTGACGCACTGAGGATGAGAATTCAGTCGTCATTCCAGTTTGAAAATGTCTGGAATTAGGCCATCAACTATTTGCATTTATATGTGACAATCAAAACAACGGTTTTTGTAGTTTTCCCGAGTACCTCTACAGAAAACACACTTGGAGCTACAAGATGCATAGTTTTGTTGAAATTTCTGCGAGCATTCGAAATTAGTAATGTAGAGTATGAAAGCCCTACGTTTGAATGTTAGTAATATTTCTTAGAAAGAGTAAAATATTGAAAGCTAAACTATATATAATTTATTATATTCTTGAGGCGTCTTTTTAATAATGTTTAGTATCCGTAACACCTGCCAAAGGGCGCCCTCGCACCATGTCCGAAAAAGTCACTCAAGGAATCCTAGACGGGAGGTTACCTCACTTTGTGGCGGTGCTTCAAGACCGAATGGTCACACGCAGATATCAATATCTAAAGTTATGTATGAACACGCGACCTTTTGGATAGATGTATAGACAAACTATTCTATACCCTCTTCAGCTAACCAGAACTGTTGTAATTATAGTAAACAGTAATTGAAAACCTTTGAAAGTTCATGAGGCTTTAATCTCCAAACACCAAAGATCTCCGATAGAATAATTTTAATTAATATCGATAAATTTTCACTTCTGTGCATAAGAAGAACACTCATCAGACGAAACAATTTTGAATTGAGCGCCGAATTTTGAGGTATATTATTTACGTAGTGATATCTCATGATGATGCATGCCAACTTACAAAAATAAGTTAAAGGTAAAAGTTACATCCATACTCATTCTGCAGGTTCAAACATTCGAAAAGTTTCAGACGTTTAGGACCGCAAACGGTGTCGAGATGAAGACGAGATATCTTAAAAAAATAATATTCAAGAGATTGGAGTAAAGAAAAATTAGCGAAAATTCGTCTTTGACTATCACTGATATTTCTGGACGTTGGCAAGAAAGTTAGATTCGTGTGCTCAATTTTCAAAAAATTGGCACCACCAATTGTGGTGTCGAATGTGCTGGCACACTGTGTGGCGAGGGCGGGGCGTGCGGGCACGGGTGCCGTGTTGCTGCTGTTGGAGCCCGCTCGGCTATTAATCTTCGCCGCGGCAAAAGTGAATTTCGTTCGTTTTCTCGTTGTTCCCCTGGCAGTCCGGGGAGTTTGCCGGGATAAAGTTGGCCACGACATAACTATCTCGCAACGAAGTTACGGAACTGAATATGGACGTTGAGATACAATGATGAGGTAGTGCGCTTCGGAGTTGGCTGCAGGTAACGGCAACGCTCCAACTTGTTAAAGGGTGCCGGGTGGGAAAAGAACAACCCATTAACAAATGGGAGTTGTGACGTCATTAAATACTACTTAATTTTCATTTTCGATTTATAATGACTTTTATAAGGAAGAAGAATTCGATACAAATGTACAATTATTGTTTGTTTGTAATGCACTTAGTGATTGATGCATTAGCCATACCTTAACATTGCTAGGAATTATCAGGTTGGCACTATTGACTACCAGCGTTGTTAGTACAGTTTGACTCCTGTTATAGCAGGGATAGCCACATCGGTCGCAGTAATTTTCATCTATTACTTGAGGCATTCCTTGGCTAAGCGGATACGGAATCTGATTAGAACGGGAACTGTTGGAGGAATTAATTTTACCAGTCATTTAATATTTTTTGCCGCCAGTACGACATTGCCATTGAGGATTTCCGTCTTTCGAAAATCCACGCACCTTAGCCGAAATTGAGCCTTAGCGAAGGGAAATGAACAGTCAGTGAATTAACTACTCACCGAGGTGCCACAATGCTCAATTGTAAACTAGTTTGGAATAAGTCACAGTATTTTTATCGAATATCTTGTAGTATTGATCTTTGCTTTCATAACCTTCTGAGTGTTTTTAGAACATTCATTCTTGATGTTATTTATTTATGCATGTTCTGCCTGAAGATAATTGAGAAAAATGAGTAGTCTGAAAGCATTGATTTTCTTTATCTTGGTTGTTAATTTTCTATTTAGCACAGTGAATGATTTTGCGAATTTTTTATACAACCTCAAATAGTCCCTTAAAACCTTGCTCACACACCATCGTAGAAGATTCGCTTTCCGAGATGTCATTAGGAACTGGCAAGCGGCTTGTTTCAAATAATCGCGACGCTGTGTCGACGTTAAAAGCGACGTCGCACGCCGTTCCCCCTGCGACGAAACACCGCGACCCTAACTTACGAAACGTCAGGAGGGGAAACGTCGGACGAAAACAGTAATAAAATGAATCTAACAACAAAAAAGGCGCCACCGCGGGAGAGAGAAAGAGAGATCGAAGGAGCCGACGCGAAATTGCTACCCTTTGAGTATTTCTTTTTGCAATTTTTCGCCTGCAAGGGAACGTCTGGAACCGTTTTCCCGGAGCTAGAGGGCACGAAATTGGGCTAATGCCGCGCGGCCCGGCCCTTCGTCGAGCGCAATTTGGCTGCGAGAAGCCCTTCCTACCCCTTTCGCCTTAGCCAGACCCCGCGCTGCCACTCCCACGCGCTCTTGCGGCCGTTTCTCCGGCGAGTTGCGCCGAAACCCTCCGCCTCTGGGAAGGTTCTCGAAACTTCCTCAGCGGCTCCTCTCGCTCTTTGATATTCGCGGCGTCGCACCCTCGTCTCCCCCCTCTCGCCCCCTCTCCGTCCACCGTCTGCGCCGCTTCCCTCGTCCACCCCGCCACTCGGCGTCGGCTGATTGCGCAAATGAAAAATTCAGCAGCGAAATTGTAAGTTGCGCGCGCGACCGCGCTGTGGCGCTGCCGGTGACCCCGTTGTGGAGATACCGAGAGGAGTTCGGTCGATGGGCTGCCGTTTTTCTCTCGCGTCTGTTTGAATGGCTGTAAGAAATGGAGCTTTTAAATAAAGAAGGCATTTAATCAATATTTTTTTGTTTGATATACATATTTCTTCTTCTTCTTTTTATTATTATACGCTTAATGGAAATGCATTATTCATTGTACTGAACAATACTAAAAACTGTAAAAAAAAATATTTTATGTTAAATGTTCACCAGTGAAATGCATAAATTTGTTGAAAAAAATAAATGTTTTAAATAAAACATGGAATGATTTAGTGAAAATTCTTGCAATTGCATTATGAAATATTTGTGAAGGTAACAAATTATTTTTATCCCAAATTAATATGATCAATCTCTAAATGCAACATTGATGAGTAAGTACAATTGCAACAGGAATTCCTAAATTCTGATTCATGCGAGTACATTTTTTATATTTGTTCAATTTAATTCGAATATTTAAATTCAATTAAAATGATTCATAATTAAAAGTTTCTAGTAATGAGTTCGATTACGCCTGGCTGCACTCCTAGCAATTATTTGCTTTGTAGGGGGTAGCAGACCACATTACAGATTTTGCGATGAAAATGCACTTTCTTTTTCGGTCTAAAGTGACGTTTCTTATATATCCATGACTTCTAACGACGTCAAAGATGTTTGTGAGTGCGTGATCCGCTCAATGAAGTTGACCATGAATGCGCTGTCCGTATCTATCGTGTTAGAAACCAAGTTTTCTGAACTACGTATTACATTTCATGTATAAAATTATTAATGAATGAATTGAAGAATAGTTGAGCAAAACATAAAATTATATTTGGCATATATTACAAGTCAGATAATTCCTTAACGTTTTGTTAATTTACTATGTATATTTATCGTTTTGCAGCATGGAGTCTTGTGTTGTATTGGTACACGTGTACAGAGATACATGTATTGGTACCACTCACGTTTCTCGTATTCGCTTGTAGAATTTATAAGTTATTTTCTTGAGTTTTGCTTAGTGTGCATTACGAGTGTTGTGCTGGGTGTTTTGTTACTTTATTGCATTGTATTCGGTGTGACCGGGAGCGGTAGCTCAGTGCATCAACTAATGCCACTGTAGCGCCTCTGACCGGGAGATCCTAGGTTCGAGTCCTGATGGCGGCAGGATTTTCGACACTAACTTTCAGCTAGGCCGAATTCAGTCGCTGTCTGGAGGAGAATTCTAGCGGCCGATCGGTAGTTTTGCGTAGTTTCTCCGATCAACACCAGGCGAATGCCGGGGCAGTACCCTACCAAAGGGGCCACGGATCGCGCGCGATCTGTCCTTCCTCTCTGTTGTTGTGCCTTGTGCGTAGCGTGTAATTGTGCTGCGTGCGAGGCGCAGGGGCGCTGCGTGCCGGAGGCCGCGCGCGTCTGGAGCGCCGCGATAGCCCACTCGGCGCCCGCGCTGCCTGGCCTTGCGCGGGGGCGTCCCGGGCACGAGTGGTGTGGTGCGCTGCTGGTATCTCCCCGCGTGTTTGTTCGGCGCTCGTCAAGGGCGCTGCGGCAGAGTTTAGGTGCAGATATACTAAGGGGAAAGTTATGAACAACGCTAGCTTGATCAAAGCAGAGATGTGAACTACACCAAGCGATTTTTTTATGCAAATCAACATACTTGCACCTGATAACTGACAAAATATTACATTAATAGTATGTATGGACTACGTCAGGAGTATTGAGACTGCTTCTTCGGATGCCATGGAATTTTTTGGGATGTGCTGATGGTGTTCCACGTTTGGTTTGAAGACCAATCTTAAGCATTCGTTTTCGGAGCGAGCGCTGAGTGTATATGAGGTGAACTATATATGAGGTGCCCGTTTCTTACGAGTTATTGGTTTCTAGGGGAAGTGGCTGCGATTTACTAAAATTAGTGATGACATACGTTAACACCTTGTAATTAGAATATGACTGACAACCCAACAGACGTAGTTCTGAGTGGCATGAAGAGGAAACGGTGCCAAACTGAGAACTGCGTAATACGTGTTTTTTCTCTTGATATAACATGAATTATTTTTTTTTAATTCTAATTTTTAATTTTTTGAACTTATTGGCATCCGTGAAGATTTCTTGTTACATTTTGAGTATGCCATGACCCCTCAGTCTATGTTAAATTCGCGTATGTGTAGGTCTTACGACACTATGACTTCGTCGCGTTTTGTACTTTTCCGTACATCGTGTCTCTGAGGGATTTCCCTTAATCTCTCACGCGCGGCGCTGCAAGTAGGTGGCTCCTGTGCTCGGTGCGCGACATGATGTTCAATGACAGCATTACTTTGTATGGCGTTGTCAGAGATGGGAGTAGTTACGGCCATTATTATTATTATTATTATTATTATTATTATTATTATTATTATTATTATTATTTGCCCGATAGCATAGCTCATTCGAGCGTTTATGGCAGCCAAGGCTTTCAATTGGGATTTTCTCATGTTATCAGTTACGTTAGAGAAGATGGCGTAGTGATGCCGTAGTGATGTCGTAATGCACTGATTCCAGGTTAATTTTCGCCAATGTCTTTTAACAATTTTAAAGGAATGCTCCCTATTGTGTTTTGAATGTAGACGTACGCTCATTAACGTTCAGTAATTCTTCAGGGCGTTCAGTTTCATGAATGTAAAGTAATCCGACCTTAGGTTTGTATTTTGCAAGCTATTGCTTAAAGAGTCACAGTGAAAATTCACTTGAGTTGCGGGCTCTCGAAAGTAACAGCTTATTTCCTGCGACATCTTTTTTATTGTTATCTTGTTTCATATTTTTCGACAAAGTGATTTGAAATAATGACGTCAATAAAGACTACTGGCAAAAATAGTTTATACGACGTATTCTTCTGAATATATAGATCTCATTGTTTGTTGTTCTTAATATTTTAAGAGAGGATTATTTTCCTTTGTATCATCACCTATATATACGGTTCTGTTTTCTTCTTTAAACGCGGAGAGAGATCAGTGAATGATAAAGGATTTTCTCTATTTATCCTCAAGGTTAATACTGAATTTTAATTTTGTATCGCGACTATTATCTGATTGACAGGGTTTTGCATCTACACCACATGCGCCCTTTTTTGTTGGAATAATTATTCTGGTTTATGAAATCAGATTTTTCGCATCACGACATTGGGAATACAGAACTCCTTACGTACTCACAATCGCAATATCCTCAGCGGTCATGACGCAGTGCATCTTCGAGAGGCAACACTTGTGTGTTCCTTGGGAGGTCAGCGTCGACCGAGACGGAAGAGACTAACAAGGGAAGTGCGTGTACTCGGACGCTTCGAATATCTCGTAAATTCGCTTAGAATATAAATCGCTGATCAGCATCCGAATTTGGCTCTTCCATCAGAATAAGAATTTCACCTCCAGAGCAACAGGAACCTTCAAATGAAAGTGAATATGAATCACCCAAAATGTCAAGAACCCGTGTATTAGAAGTGTTATGTTACACTTCTTTTTATCACTTCATTGAAAAGTTTACACCTGCACTTGCAAGACTGAAAGGCTTTGTATTACTATCAGTGAAGTAATAAAGTTTGTTGTCCAGATTTGGTAATTGTTGTAAGCATAGTGAAATGTAGCAATTTAGTCTCCGCCTTGAAATATGTGTGTTTTTGGACTTAGTATATCAGCATTTCTTTCTTCGCGTTCCCAAAATTTCTCTCGTAATTTTGAACAGGTAATCATGCCAATGTATATCGTACAGGTTTGCATGAGAAAAACTCATCGCACTGTTTTTGGGATGAGCGATTTAAACACAAAGCATGTTTTCGTGCGATTCTGCGCGTTCGAGGTCGCTCGCGTCCTTTGTAAGTGTTGAGCTGATGAGATGGCACTCGCTCGGGAGATCCGCGCGGCGGAGGGAGCGAGCCAGTGGCGCTCCGGAGACCGTGCCCACGCGGTGAGCACTCCGGGGTCTCCGGGGCTTTGGACGCGAACTTCCCTAATTCCCGGAGACGCGCAACTTCGCTCCCGGAGCCCTCGTCGCCCGAACCACGCTGCCGCGCCCTGGAAATCGCGTGAGCTACAGGTTTGTGTATGAAGAACACTTTCACCGGAACGAGGTCTCGAGGTGAAGTGCTGGTTTCGTGCCTTACGTGTGCGGGTTCTGGGCCGGTCTATTCTAAATTGAATTGGATCCTATGATTGTCCCGCGTGAAAGGAAATTCCTAGCGTGTTGTGTCAACTGTCAACGCTGAAATCGTAGCAGAATGGAGCAACCTGATTGAGATTCTTATTGCAATACAGTCCGGGACGTAACGCAATCTAAATTCAAGGTCGTGTACCTTATTATTGTTATTATTATTATTATTATTATTATTATTATTATTATTATTATTATTATTATACTTGACTGGTGGGAGAAGTTCTAGTTAAATTTTTTCTTGGTGTTTCAATATATAAGGATGGTTGTTGTGAATACTTTAATCTCAAGAACTTAATGGAATTTCATATATTTTCTCTGCGTCTTTGATTACAGGGTTTGATAAACTTTTATTGTCTCTTGTTTGAGAAATGATTCTTAAAGTTAATAACATTTACACACTAGCAATGGAAGAGTTTCGTTTTCTTCGTTTCGTTCTACAGGAGGAAATGTGACTTGTCAAAATAAGGTTAAATGACATTACTTGGTCTTTTTCGATATTAATATTAAATTATCCATGATATCAGGCTTCTTAATATTCGTGATAAAACTTGCTAAGGAAGTTTGAGTTGTTTGAGAAGTTAATAAATCATAAGTATGATAAAACTTGCTTTATTTAGTGTAATTTTGTTACCAGTTGCAATATTTGCTTTGAATAGTACAGTGAAATTTGAGAAAATGAGTAAGAATGGTCTCCTTATTAGAGTTGCTTAGCGATCGGAATACTATGATCATAATAGTTCTGAAAGTCGAAAAAATGTTATATAAATGGTGTAGTTTAATAATTTTAAATCGTTTATTTGCGACTCAAGAAGGTTGGATGTTATCTGTTGATGGGTAAAGACTTGTTTCTCTTCCACATCTCTGAAGATTTCTGCTGTGCTTGTATCAAACGAAAGCTTTAAGTTGGAATTTTGTTCTCTTCAATCCATTCCCTGTTTTCAGTGAAGAGTTTTTCCTTTACTTCCTCAGACTTGCAGAGTAGATTATCTTTATTGCCGTGTGCCTATTTGAGACGCCACCGCTGCTACTGCTGCAGATTTGAGGTACGGAAAGGGAGAAGGCTCTCCGAACTTCAATCTCAGTCTCTTACGCTCTTGCCCTTCGGAGGCCCAATTCGCACTAGCAATTCGGCCTGTAACGATTAGATGGTACAGTGTGAAGAATTTCCATTGCAACATTTCCGTTGCAGTGTGAAGAATTTCCATTGAACATGTGAAGAATTTCCATTGCCACTGTTGTTTACAATAGTCCGACTCCTTCGCTTCTTGAAGGAGAGATACTCAAACAAACGCAAGTTATTTAATTCGAATTCGATACTGCTTCCTCAGTAAACGCCGCCTTTTTTAAATAAAAAAAGTTATTCAGATGTTTTGGGTTAAACGAAACCTAACGTATTCTTTTGGAACATAGAATCTATGAAGAATATTGATTTAGAATATAGAATATCGTTTTAAATGTAGAATATGGATAATTTACGACTCTTAAGTGTAATTCTTACTATAATGCAATTCGACGAACAATTCAGTAAGAAATATATACAAATATTCAATAAATATTCACCTAATTATGCGAGTATCATTCAAGATCTCACTTTCTTAAGGTCTCGCTCCAAAGAATCCAAGAACTGGCTGTTAATGCGAGTAAAGAGGGCGAGTGTATGATAAAACGAAACAAGATATGTATTATTGGCTGGCATTTGGATAATTTCGGTACACGATTTCTGGTCGGTTAAAATAATGTCTGCTTCTGTGCTAAACGACTGGTGTGTCTGTCATTAAGACGCCTGTAATGCCGCTCGTTGTAAAATTAGAAGTATTTCCTCTTTCACAATAGAGTTCCTCAAGGTTCAATTCAGTGGCAGCTAACTCCATTCCCAAGAGACGCTACGGGACGGGCCATTCGCAAACTCTGGGTAAATCGTCCCAATAAGCAACGCCAATCTCAAATGCATAAAATATGACCGTTTCCAGCGGCCTCCGATACCGTGAACTCGTGCCTTTTTCCTTATTGGTGCGTATTCGCTCAGAGTTTATACAGTCTGAGCACATTAGTCGCCGTCGCCGCGGGCGAGTCGGTCGCCTTTCATCTTGCGCGCATCGATGGCGCCTGCGAAAGGCGGTCGGTCGCAGCGGGTCGATCGTTGCCGAAGGAAGCAAACAAGAAAGCGTCTGGGGGGAGGCATCTTCTTTGCGCCCACTTATCGACTTAACGCGGAGCTCTGAACTGCCCGCAGATACCATCTCGAGAACGAGCGAAAACTGTACTGACGGTGCTTGATGTTTTGAAGTCGCGTTTCTTGGTATTCAAGAGATTGTCAGAAATTTAAAAAAATGTAATTTTGTAAATTAAAATTTGAAATTAAGTGAAACGTTTTGAAAGAAAATAATTATGAGCAATTCGTGAATGGAAGACGAACTTCGAGGTAGTTTTTTGCCTTTTTATGGTCGCGTCGAGGGCTGAGTCATTAGTGACTTTACAAGTTATTATTACGTATTACAATTTTACGTTTACAGTTATGGTTGAGGTTAACGATTTTCAACATTTTACACATATTAAATTAAATATCCTTATTAATTCCCAAGCGACGAGCACTTTTCCTAAAGCGTGTAATTAATTGTTTATGCTTTTATATTATTTGGTTTTTTATTTATATATTAGTATAAGAAAATTATTGAAACGTTCATTTTGACTTTGGAAAATGAAAGAAGGTTTTTGTTTCGTGCTGAAATATTTATTCGCAAATGATTGTCCTGTTGAATGGTGTTGATTAGTTTGAATAAACAAGAGTATCAAAATGATGCATTCTCGTGAATTTGCTTGATTAACACATTGACTCACGCTCTGTTCAGGACTGCATAATCATGTTGAAACATCCTGTGTTGAGCAGTATGACCTCAATGCGTCTTGATGAATGAGCGATGGTTAGCGTGTCGGGGAGGTCTACTGTTTCGCGGGCGCCCTGCTTGGTAAACTACAGCGTTCTCAAAATGCTGACGTTGCCTTCATCACTATCAACAACCACATCGAACTGCCATCATTGCTTGCGTGCCGTCACCTTCAGTGCTGCCAATGCCGTCGTCATTCTTGTCGATGCTGATGTTGTTACTCCTCCCCTACCGTTCTGGCCCACAGTTCTTGTAATATCTGCAATTACATTCTCAGGATCTGTCACCGTGGCCTAATATAGCTTTTTTCACCGGTTGGAATTGTCTGTAATTACATTGTTTCTCAGATTTGTCTGCCTAGTCTCAGTCCATTTTGTGTTGAGCTATGTATCTTTCACGTCAGCGCGCAATTCGGAATCAAAGAAGAAAGGTAATGATCACTGATTTTTTGTGTACATCTGAAAGTGTAATTCATTGTGCTACAAACCATCAAGGAACATAAACCTCTATTACCGTCAAAAGTAATCATCGGAATGGTGGATCCTCATCACTTGAAAATGGAGCTGTTAACATTTAGTAAACTATAACATCATGTCTAGATTTTCTTGTAATATTAATCCTCACTGTATTATTATTATTATTATTATTATTATTAATATTAATATTATTATTATAATATTATTATTATTAATATTATTATTAATATCAAACTCGTTAGTATCATTGTTACGTCTGGGAGATAGCCATTTTTGGCACACAATTGATATAAATCCTGCAACACTTCCTCAAGATTTGTGACACTCGAAGAGGGAACGGTAGTTTTGTATAAGAAGATTAATCGTGATGAAAACGATGAAGAGGGTCGGATGAAGTAAACAACATGCATTGTGAAACTTCAAAGGTATGGAGCTCGTAATGAGCATGGTGAATTGATACGCAGATAATCACAAGTGTGCCAAAAACACGGGTTGCTCATCCAACACTTCTTGGAGAACGACCAGTATTGAGAGCCCAACACAGAAAGATATACGGTTCTGTGGGGCGTGAGTACGTCCACAGTTATGATAGCTTCCTTTCGTTTCGACGGTCTCCTGTCGATTCCGCTTTAGTCGCGGGCGCCGTCGCTGTCGCGCCGTGTAAACCTTAGCGTGCGCGCCCGCGCGGAGGAGCGGTCCCGCCCACGGCGTTCCCCCGGCGGGGCTGACCCTAGCCTGCGCTATGAAAAAATGATTTCCCGGCGGCGCGGCGCGCTGTTTTATTCAGCGCATAAATTGCCGCGCACACGCTACATGCATGGTCAGGCTATGCTAATTCATTTATCAAACTGTAGATAGCGCGCGCGCCGCTCCGCGCCGGTCGGCTTCGAGGACCTTGCGTGCGAGGACTCGCGCGTGCCCGCGTCTCGAATGAGGGCGGGGACGGGAACTGGGGGATTGGTGTGGAGGGGGGAGGGAGGCCAACACGACGTGCTGCCATCTTGGAAACGCCTCTGTTGTTTACCCTCGGTGACCTCTTTTACGTTGAAGTATTGGAGCTACAAATACAAACAAATTTTTAAAAAATAGCAAACATCAACATCAACAAATGTTCGAAGGGAGTGGTGAATGCTCCATGATTTATCTATACAAAGAAAAATACACAAAAAAACGCGGAATCATTAAAATAAAAGAAGAAATTTATAAAATAAATCTGAAACATTTTAGATCCTCCTTAATGTTTGTGCGAGCTGAAATTCCGCTAACTACTCCGTACTTACTAGGACTATATATGTAAACAAAATTCAATAATAGATTTCTCCCGACAATAAACTAAACAAAAAATAGCTATACATCTTACGTAGAAGAATTCTCATAATGGTTATTTATAAATTCATACAGGTACTTACAGTTGTCCCCCAAAATGTAATAAAAATTAAAAATTGTTGCAAATTCTAAAATCGTTGAACGGGAAGGAGGGACATCAAGAGAAATAAAGGTACAGTAAAACAAGTTTAGATTCGTGCTAAGACGAAATTACTGAAGGTGCATATGACTCCACAAAATAGGAGGAAGTGGCGCTTACGTTTTGTGTAAAGAGCAGCAGTGCGCCGCAGAAACGATGGGTGCTGCATCGGAAGAGGAGGTGTGTTGAGTTGATAAAACTGGTCTGTTTACAGTTGTGTATTTTTCTCGAGAAATTAAAGCCAATAGTGTTTAACTCTTCGTACAAAATGCCCAAATCAAGTAATGTATCTCAAAAAGTTTATCGCTTTTTCTATCCGTTATTTCTTACCGTCTCTCCCTACTCGCCAATGATAAACTGTGACTATCTACCTTAGGAGGCAGTATACATCGATCGTTATATTGATGTCCAATATACCGCGTATGTACTATAACATAACCTCTTTAATTTAAACAAAGCCTTCATTTATTTTCAGTATTTTGCACGTGTTTTGAAACTCTGCTGGACTATCATTCGTGGAATAGTGCTATTAAATACCACTCGTGCTGTGGAAATTCTCAGATAAGCTCCTCCTCGATTCCCGAGGGAATTTATAGAACATTTCCAAAACACTCGTGGTGTTACCTATGAAAATAATCTTGGTAATTGTCTCTCTACTATACACTGTCAGAAATTACATTAAATTTAATGTAAATTAAATTTAATGTAAATTTTAAAGGGTATTACTGTACTTATACATTAAATGTAACTGTTCACAGTAACATTCAACTACGTGCACATAAATTTAATGTACGTACATGATAATTACTTTCATGTACTTTTACATTAGAAGTAATGCAGAAATTTCTGACAGTGTAGGCTAGACTCTGCTACATCCCGTCGTCTGTTTATCATAGATCTATTGTAGTAAGAGGAATCCGGGGAACCCTTCGCTTTGGAGAAATATTTCTAAACCTTAAAAAATCTACCTCCGACTGCTAAAACTACTCGCGGCTTCGTCATTACTCCTCGAAGCACTGGTTTGCACGCTGTTACACATTGTGTGAAAAAGGAAGTTTAATGCCCGTGATTCGTTTTATCTGATTTCATCTGAAACGACACTGTTGCACGGTTTATTTTTCTTTCTCGTTGAAAGTTGTATTTTATGGATGAATTCTTTGTAAGCTTTTATCTGATAGGACTCGGATACACGTGTTCGTCTATCGCGTTATAACTCGTAAACGATACCTCTGTTTTAGCCTCCTCACACGAGAGAAACAAATGGTGTGTTGGTGGGAATTCTACTTGTGTTCTTCGACTTGTGGAGTACATATGTATAAACTTCCACGAACCTTCGGAAACTCTGAAATCAACGAACCTGTTTTCTTCGTAATCACATACATTTGTACCTTTTACGCTCTTATCTAGACCGTTCGAGGATGAAATTCTTGCTCTATAATTTGCATTTGATTACCACCCATTACTGAAAAGGGAAGGGCATCTAATTTACTTACATTAAAACTGCCTATCTAAATTTCCCTTCCGAATGAGTGATAGCGGATGCCTATAATTCTCTTTTCTCTGTACTAAGAAGTATAAACATAGTTTTTCTTTCGTAGTTTAAACATTTGCATGTGACTGAGCGATCTTTTTTAATTTCTATTTCGGGATAAATATCATATTTTTCTCTAATTTTTTCTTTAATACCATTCGTGAATTTTCTCGCATTTTTAAAATATAAGACATTTGCGTGTTATAATATTGGAGAATGTCACTTGTTGCCTTTTATTTGTGCACATCATTCTCGGAGTGACTCGTGCTGTCGAAGGAAATATAACTTCATTTTACGCGCTATTTACCATTTATTCAAAGAAAGGACCCTGCTACGTTTCTGTTAAGAGTAACTCACCCGCGTCATTTAGAAAACTAGGCAGGAAGGTGATGGGTTTAGAGTTTCTACATATAATCACAAGTGACCAAGGTAATCCAAGGTGTCTAAGTGATCGTGTAGTTTTAAGAAATAATAATTTTTATGGATCAACTAATAAATAGTAATTTGCTTAAAATCACATACACAGTGCTATTTGCTTATTATTAAATAGAAAAATTGAACAATTGAAATAGTGAATCCTGTAAAAATTACCACTACCTTGTTTTTCTGCAAATTGTTTTGTTACAAACTTTGTGGCGAGTGCACACCAGGAAAGGAACATGAATACCCTTTCTTTGCTTGACATTTATTTTAAATGGAAATTTTTGTAAAATTAAAAAGTTTTTAAGTCTCATATTGTCGTTTGTTATGATCAATTATTTGATCTGCAGACATTTTAATTTTACTCATAATATATTCGTTCTGCATACAATTTGTGTAATACGGGGTCATTTTGTTGATAATTTAGTGCTAGAAACGCTTGTAGGAAGTGTGTATAAGCAGAGCGTAGTCAACGATTGTAAAGTTCGTACATCTTTGCCGGCTGACGTGAGTATAGGATTAGATAAGAAGAGCGTGGCGGCGATAAGAGGAGTGTGGCGGGGATAAGATGAGCGTAGTGCGAATAATATGAGCGTGGCGGGGATAATATGAGCGTGGCGGGGGTAATGTGAGCGTGGCGGGGATAATATGAGCGTGGCGGGGATAATATGAGCGCGGCGGGGATAATATGAGCGTGGCGGGGATAATATGAGCGTGGCGGGGATAATATGAGCGTGGCGGGGATAATATGAGCGTGGCGGGGATACAGTGAGCGTGGCGGGGATACAATGAGCGTGGCGGGGATATATGAGCGTGGCGGGGATAATATGAGCGTGGCGGGGATAATATGAGCGTGGCGGGATAATATGAGTGTGGCGGGATAATATGAGCGTGGCGGGGATAAGATGAGCGTGGCGGGGATAAGATGAGCGTGGCGGGGGTAAGGGGAGCGTGGCGGGGGTAAGGGGAGCGTGGCGGGGGTAAGGGGGGAGCGTGACGGGGATAATAGAAGGCGTGGCGGGGATAAAATGAGCGTGGCGGGGGAAATGAGGACGTGGTGGGGAGAAGAGGGCGTGGCATATAGAAAGAGAGCGTGGTGGGGAGAAGAGGGCGCGGGGAGAGAGAAAAGGGCGTGGCGGGGAGAAGAGGGGCCTTGGTGGGGAGGAGAATTGTTTGGGTAAGAAGTGTTGCTTGAGGTGCTGAGATAAGCAGTTGGGTGGCGGTAGGAATGGCGAGGAGCGGGAAAGGAGGGGAGTGGAGTAGCGCTGCGGGGCGGAGCCGTGCGCGAATCAGGTCGGGGCGGTTCCTCGCCGCCACTCGCACGCTCGCCCGGGGCCGACAAGGGGCGCGAGCAGGTACGCGGTGCGTTCGCGCCCTGAGGCGGGGCGGCGCCCGCTCGTCACAAGGGGGCGTGGGGTGAGCGAGAAGCTACCAGGGCAGCAGGTTACGAGAGGGATGGCAGGGTGGATGAATATGTAGCTGAACCTTTTGGCGTAAGCGCTATTTAATATTAGTTGTCTGGGATAATTACACTTTTTTTCGGTAGTTTTCTGCTTTTTGAAAATTCACTGCCTCTAACCCAGAGGTTAGAATCTTGGAAACACAGATAGAGAAGTTAGGACCCCACTGAAGGCGAGAAGGGGTAAGTGACTTGGAGATTGGTAGGGAGGTTCATAGAAATGAAGTCAATTGCTGCAGAGGAGAATCGTTGCTATGGAAGCCAGCACTAGCGGTCACAGTAGTCGAGGTGGAACGAGGCCGATGGGAGCTCAAGCAATGGCTTTGAGCGGAGTCTGTTGTATGTGAAGAACGGTATTTGGGGAGGCGGGGGGGTGGTGCGGGGTGCACGGCTGCGGGGATGCACGGCTGCGGGTATGCACGGCTGCGGGTATGCACGGCTGCGGGGATGCACGGCTGCGGGGATGCACGGCTGCGGGGATGCACGGCTGAGGGGATGCAGGGTCGCGAGAATACGGATCTCGGGATGCAGGTTGCAGGAATGATTGTCGCGGGGCTGCGGGGGGGGATGCAGAGTTGAGAATACGGGGTGGCGGGGAAGTTGGGTCGCGGGGATGTTGGGTCGCGGGGATGTTGGGTCGCGGGGATGTTGGGTCGCGGGGATGTTGGGTCGCAGGGACTTGGGCCGAGGAAATGCGGGATTTTTAATGAGGAGAGGAGGGCACACCAATGGGGCGGCAGGAGCGTGGGGCGCCGGGGGCGCGAGCGGGTGGCGGGAAGTGGGCGGGGCGGCGGCGCGCGTGCCGCACGCGGCACAATGGCCCCCTGATTGAGCCGCACGTGAATGAGCTAAATTAACCGCGCGGGCTATTGATCCGCGCGCGCGAGAGGGCGCTGCGGGCGCGGCCTGGCCGGCCAAAGGGCCCTTCGGGGACGGCGGTCCTTTTCGGCCCAGGCCCAGGCCCCGGCCTCGGCGCGAGCGGGCCCTGTGGGCGTGGGCGGAGGGGCGCGGCTGGTTGGCGCTTCGGCCACTGGCTGGATTGGGGCGCAGGAGGTGCCAGGCTTTGTTCGCCTGCCGGCCACACTGGGAGCGTCACGCGCGAGCAGTCTGGGTAAAAAATGGTGATGCCTGTCGCCATTTGCATTTTCATCTTCTGCAAATTGTTGAGTATGTTTTTTTACTGTTCGTGTGGAGAAATCAGGGACTTCTTGATTTAGTGATATATATTCTAATAAGTACAGTGCTGACATTCGATTTTTTAACAAACGGTTCTCTGCAGTAATTTACAATCTAGTTCTTTTTATATTTCAGTAGAATAAGTGGCTCATTACGTGGGGGAAAATGTCTGCAGAAAAAACTTAATGCGGCATGTTTTTACAGATTTATGAATACAGTAATTTCATTGCTTACCCATTCTGCCTGAAGGTTACAAAATATATCATAAATCATTGATTCTGTCAGTATTCTGGACTTTTCTTCGTGACAGTAGCCGTATGGTGTCCAAGATGTAGCCGTGATTTTACAAAATTAGTCTCGTCCCAATCAGCAAGCGGATTGAATCAAGAGAGATTTTCCAAATCAGAAATATATTATTCAGAGATTCAATATTATGAACAACTTGATTGAATTTCAACTGGTTCAGCGTATCAGAAAAAATTTAATTACGGTTCTGCGAGCTATAATGATTTTAGTTTCGCGCGAACCGATGGGATCCGGCTGAATGCAGTACTGCACAAGTACTGTCGTGATATTTCAGATATGGCGTAATTACATGAATGCTACCAAAATAATGTACATTTGTTTTCACACGCTGTCAATAAAATAGGTATTTCCTTCTTCGCGTTCTGAACATTTTGTACAAGATATTTTCCCCATTCATACTTGTTATGTTCAATATTTCGATTATCGTTTTCATATAGTAATAGACATTTTGATGAGATAATAAGGCGTCTAAAATTTTTTTTTTAAATTTTTTACGAATATCGTGCATGAAAATTGTAAAATTAGGTTGTTGTAAATATTATATTGTAAATGTAATTGAAGTAGTATAATTACCTCTTTATTGTTCTGATGTTATCTAATTATCTCATATTCACGTTGCTCGTTACTTTTTTACTAGTTTACAGTCGTCGCAGTGCATTAAAGCATCAAAGAATTCCATCTGAGTAAGGAGCTTACCAAAGGAGGAGCTGCTTCCATCTGCTTTGTCTGTGCTTTTTGGCACGTCTCCTAATCGCGATCCGTCTGAGCTTTCGTCAGCGCCGCGCGAAAGGTCGCGGTTTCTTGCTTGTTTGCTACCCGAGCTGCTGCGGGCTTTTGAGGCGATAATTTGAATTCTGCCACGTGCCCCGACCGCCGACTCGCGCTCGCGGAAAGACGATTTGTCTGGAGTTTCACATCGCACTTTCCTCTCGCGAAGCTTCTCGTTGGGTAAAGCTGAATTATCCCAGATAAGTTGCGCTTTGTAAATGAGATCGTGTTTCCAGCAGCAAGCCGTGCGTTGGCGCATGATATCCATGGAGCCACAAGTGTTTTGGAAATTTAATTGTTGCTATGTATTTCTTTTCAAGATTTATGTTGTATGCTTTCTTCCAGTCAGTCAGTCCGGTGGGTTTGTTGTAGTGGGTTTATTGAAGCATAGATATATTTTCATTGTTTTAGGTTTGGTCGTTACATTTTGGGTGTGAATAATTTTGCAGTACTCATGTGTTTGTAAGCTATATTATGTAGAAGTCTTCTAAACAGTCTTATATTTAATTTTTTTAATTAAACTTATTCAGTTACATTTTTTAAAATTATTTTTCTTTCACTCAGAACTGTAAATATATATTTAATTAATGATTGTTTTTCAATTTGCTATTTATTATACTTGTTAGAGTTTTAATTGACTTTATATAAGGCAATTTTGAAGAAACAACACTAAATTAAAATATATACTTAATTTTAATTTTTTTAATTCACCTTAATACTGTATGAAGATTTACTCCGTGATTTATATTATGAAATAACTAATTAAATTTAGTAACTTCCTTATTTACGGAAGGATTTCTGAACGAAATAACTTGTTAAGATTCAAGTGTGAACCTCTGAGGCTCTTATTTGGTGGCGCCTGAGCGCCCCCACCTCGCCAGGAATCCGAAGGGGGCGAGCGCCTCCTCGCGAGTCTCCAGGCAACTTCCGGGGAATCCCCGAGCGCCGTCGCGCCGCGCCCCGCCCTCCCACTTCATCTGAGCCGGCGGCGTTACGGCCGCGTGTTTATAAAAATTTACGGCTTTCCTTTATAGAGGGCGCGCTGCTCGGGGAATCGTCCCGCTTCGGCCCAGAAGCTCGCATCCACACTCCGCTTCCACCCGCTCACGTCCAGACGCTCTCGCTCGCCTTGTCCGTCCCGTTTCTTCTTCTCAATGTCTCCACCGTCGCTTCCTTACCGCCTTCGTATCACATCTACACTTTATGGCATTTTTCTGGCTTCACCTCTTTGCATTGATTTTTTCGTGTTCCCGGGCGCGTCAACTGCTTTGGTCATTAGTTCCGTTAGTGTAGTGCATGCTCTTTTTCTCGGGAGATGGCGGTGATCTTCCCCCGCTGGATGGCGAGATCCGGCGCCGACCTACCGTCGGCTAGTGGGGTTTCCCCCTAACCTGGACTCTCCCACCAGAAGGGTACCGCCCCAGCCGGGACAAGCTCTAAACTCCCGGAATGTGTGGTAGTGGAGTGCATGTTAGTGTAAGTGTGAGAGTGGAAGGGGAGAGGATGGGACAAGGAAGAGGAAGGACAGATCGCGCGCGGTCCGTGGCCCGTTTGTTAGGGTACTGCTCCGGCATTCGCCTGGTGTTAATGGGTGAAACCACGGAAACTACAGATCAGAGCAGCCGGCTGCAAGAATTCTCCTCCTGACAGCGACTGAATTCGATCTAACTGAAAAGCTAGTGTCGCAAATCCTGCCGCCGTCACGACTCGATCCTAGGACCTCCCGGTCAGAGGCGCTGCAGTGACATCAGTTGATGCACTGAACTACCTCTCCGGTTAATGCGATGCATGTAGTCATCTACTATTCTTCGATCTCGTCTCATTTATTAATATAAATATAAAAATCTTTATTGTACGTTGCATCACCGTTTCTACCGTGTGTATGTCCTATTGTGTGTGATATCTCCTTTGAGTTGTTTGACATCTTCATCTTTGCTCCGGCAAGCATGCGCTCCCACCTCTTCGTGCCTCGCTCCATAGGCCTGCAGCCGGGTCGGACTCTGTGCCTCCGCCTCCAGCTCGCTCTCCGCGCGCGCCTCAGCGCCAGGTGTGCTCGCCGACGTTCCCCGCCGCCGGCAGCCAATCCCGACTTTACGTCCCTGGGGGGCGAGGCTCGCCGCGCAATCTCCCGCTCCCGCCGCCGCCGCCGCCGCCGACGGCGATCCCGCGCCAGCCCCGCTCCGCGCCCTTCGCGACTGGTGCTCTGCTGCCGCCTTCACGGTAGTCTCAGGCGCTGATTCTGCAGCAACAGTCGCACGGTTTTACCTCTTCCGCCCAACACCACCTAGTTCATTAACAGCACTATCTTCTCCTCCTCCCAACCACATTACCCTACCGCTACTTCCATCTCTACCGCCAGCATCGCCATTAACACCGTCATTACTAGGTCATTTATGATCATTTCAGTTTGTCGTGGAGTAGTTCTAAAGGAACAACAGTGGCATATGTCACGAGGGGCGTAGATTGGGTCATGCGATGCTATTTTTTAAATAGTACTCGGAAACCACTTCACTGGTAATGCGAAGGGCCAGAGATGCGGAATTACATTGATTGGTAACTGTTTTGATTTTTGGAAAGTAGATATTCCGCGGTATTTTTATGTGCTCTGTGAAAGCCAGATTGGGAATTATTTGGTGAATTATTGGGATTCTTATAATTCTCAACCTTTGAACTGGGGTTACTACTACTTACATATGAAAAAGCCGGATTGGGATTCGCCTTTAGCCCAACCCCACTTCCTTCCGAGGCCGAAGACATCTGAGGGCTCCCCTGAATGGGTCGATACTTTTTGCGGCTTCGAGCCCGCACCGCGAGCCGCAGCCGCCGCCTCCGTTGTCGCCCCTGCGACCTCCTGCGCCCGGACACCACCACAGCCCCTGCCACCGCCCCTGCCCCCACCCACGCCCCGCCACCACTGCCCCCGCCAACCATTGCCCCCACCATCACTGCGCCACCACCACTGCCCCCGCCACCCCTGCCCCCACCATCACTGCCCCCGCCACCACTGCCCCCCCACCACTGCCCCCACCATCACTGCCCCCACCACCACTGCCCCCGCCAACCACTGCCCCCGCCAACCACTGCCCCCGCCACCACTGCCCCCACCACCACTGCCGCCGCCCCACTGCCCCCGCCACCCTGCTCCCACCCCCTCCAATATCACCCCATCACCCCACACACCACCGACACTTCCCCCACCGCCATCCCCCCTTCACCACCACCACCGCATGTTCCCGTTCTTTTGCAACGCCGTGCCTCGTCTGCGGCAGCTATGGCACGCGATGCGGAGAACCGCGGGGTTGGTGCTCTCCCCCGCTCCCGCTGCTTCCCGCCACTTCACTCCCCCTCCTCGCTCCTCCCCTCCCCGAGAACCGTGGCGGCGCCCGCAACATATTTCAAACGAAATTTCCGGGGCTGTGACGAGCCCGCCGCGCGTTTTTCACGCGCGTAATCCATGAAACCTCTCGCCGCAAAGCACAGCCCCAGCGGCCCCGCCAGCGCGGGGGCAGGGGGAGGTTCGTGGTGTTGGTCGATGCGATGTGTAGGACGGGTGGGCTGATTAGGGAAAATATGATAATAGAGAAAGTTAAGAAAATCGAATGAAACGATAGGCTCTGGTGACCTTCAACAGAGAAGAGGGATGGAATTCTTGAAGATTAAGAGCTTGAGACGTTTAGGGTATAGAACCTCTTTGACAGAAGGAGCTGTAGAGAAGGTATTGGAGTATTAACTGAGCCAATCTTGGTATAATCAAAAGCTTCTATAATAGTTTCGAATGTGATGCGAGGATGAATGATAGAAACGCGTCGCTGGCCCCAAATGTGCAGATGATCTGATGTGCCATAAGGAGTGAAAGATATACGGTGTCGTTTCTTAACAGTTGATCGTCGCCTTCCGGGGTATATTGAGGAGGCGCCGGGATGTGGGGGCGAAGGGCAGGGAGCGGCGCCGTCGGGAGTGGGTGCGGGAAGCGGAAGCGAGGGCGGCACCGGGGGTCGCCGAGCGTGTCGCGTGCACGGGCAGAGGGGGCGACTGACAACCACCATGCGGGTCGCTTAATTAATAACCCAGCAGAGGACCGCCCCGCCCACCCCACCAACCCCAACCTACCCCGCACCACGCCCGCCGCACTATTCCCTGCTTCAGCCGAACCTCTGATCCTTCCCCCGCGCCTAGTCCGCCTACCCTTCTCCGGAAACTTGTAAATGCCCTTGCAACAGAACTTACACTCGCCCCCTCCAGAAAATCCCGGAGCGCCAAAAATTGTCACCACTCGTACCCTACCCACCTGTGCTTCGCTGTTATTCCCTTTTCAATCCCCCCTCCCCCCTCCCGCCTCCTTCAACGCCTCCCTCCCCGCCTCTCTCCCCGCCTCCCTCCCGCCTTCCTCCCGCCTTTCTCCCCGCCTCCCTCCCCGCCTCCCTCCCGCCTCCCTCCCCGCCTCCCTCCCCGCCTCCCTCCCCGCCTCCCTCCCCGCTTCCCTCTTCGCATCCTTCCCCACCTCCCTCCCCGCCTCCCTCCCCGCTTCCCGCCCCGTCTCTCACCACGCCTCTCTCTTCACATCCTTCCTCGCCTTCCTCCCCGCTACCATCCCGTAGGCATTTGGATGACGCGCTCGTAGCCAGCAATGCCGTGTGAACATGCCGAAATCTACAGGGTGGTTCGAAATATGGATATAGGCATCGCTTTGTTTATTCGGTATCGTGCCTGTCGGCCGATTTAACACAAGTGTGCTTTTGTTTACGAGGGGTTGTGGTGCGATGGAAAGAATGGCGTCATAAGCCATTCCAGGGATCTGTTTTGGTGTTTCGGCGTTCTGGCGCGCAAATAATGTGTTCCTACCCGGAGGTGGATGGTGCATTAGAGATTTATTGGATTACATGTTTTACCTTCCACCGTGTACGGTCCCAACAAAATAATTTACATGAAGGAACTTTTGTCATGTGTTACCGACAAACACCCCTACTGTATTTTACTATATTAGGTCGTAGTGGGGTAAATCACGTACGTGAAGTTTGTTGACTTTGGATGTAATGATGGGACTTACAGGTTTGTTGGTACACTGGAGTGTAATTCGTACAGTGTTATTTTTATATGAAAATGTTATGAACTGGTTTGCTCAAATAGAATGGAACAATACAGAGCAGGATACATTTTGTATGTCACTTTGTAGAAACCCTTTCGCAGATGTGTGCCCACCTATGTACTATTGACCATTTATTTGCTTAATACGGAATTATAAATTAATGTAATATGCATCATAATAAGCAATAATTAATATAGTAATAAATAATCATAAGAAAGACACTGAAACCAGCCAGCCAATTAGCAACAAAAAATTAACGTATTTTTCCCTCCTTAGACCTGTGTTCGTGTACAGTAATTTATATTAGTTAAACTTATATAAAATAATATAGTTCGTGCCCAAACGTATTGCCTGGTATTCTCGTAACGTATGGTGGTGTATTCTCATATTGTATTTAGTCTAAATTCATATACATACATTATATATTACTGGATTTTACTTCTTCATTTCCTAGAACATATGGAATGTGTACATGTTAGAAGAAGAATAAGAGAAAGTTACATCAAGATGCAAAAAACCGAAATATGTTTTTCGAATCACTTGCGCGTGATGAGCTTTTCAAGAGACTGCTGCAGTATTCGTAAGTGACAATATTATAATATACGTAGCTGTAACAGATATTAGCAGAAAATGTGTGGTGTCGAATCTACTAATTTTAATACTAGTATGTGAACATTCTATATTTTTCTCTATACATTTTTAAAAACCATATTATTGACAAGCTTTAGTATTAGTAGTATTATATGATGTTCCTGCATATTTATCTTCAAGAAACGATGTTACTGGTTTGATTAATGAGCATGTGTATGATGTTATTAATTGTCTTGTGCGTACAACACAACATTATCTGATGAAAAGTATTGTAGATTAATGTTGCACCATAGTAGTCTTTCTACCGCCTCTAGTTGGGTGACTATAACTTGGTGATAACAACCACGTGTTTTGACCTCGTACTTCTTACTTCTTTTCGTAGCTGCTCATATCTTGTTGGTGACATATGCCCTTTATTTATGCGCCTATGCCCGTATGCACATTTATTTCAGTAGGACTGAGATCAAAATGAATAACTGCAGAAGATCGTGCGATTAGCAGTTTCTCGCTCTTTGTTATTCATGAGTTACTCCGACGTAGTAATGACCGGTTGTTGATGTGTTCTATTCCAGACTTGCATGAAATATGCTATTGCGAAATGAACATGCGTGTATGGCTTGTGTGTTCAACATGTGTGTGTTAAACAACACACATAATGCAAAACTAAATAATTTCTGTTAATAAAATGGAGGTTTTACTTATCAGTTAACAACACTTAAGTTATTTTCAATTGATTTAACAGTTCGGAAAACTGAGGTTCCTGAGTTAATGTGGTAATTTAGCCCTTCATTAAGCAGGACCTTTCTGAATATTTCGAGAGTCTAGTTGACTGAATAAGTGATGTAATCAAATAAAGTATTTTGGACATGAAAGATGTATGACTTATATTCTCATGCAGTTCTTATGAAATTTGTATCGTGCATGTTGGGCAAGTCAAGTATTCGTTGTCCAATCAAGCCTCGAACTCCGAAAGGAGACATATTAGCGTTAATCACTGAAGTCTTCTCATCACTAAAACGAAAACGGAATGTTCAGGACGGAGAAAATGTGTCTCTAAAAAAATCCTGTACGTATCAAGAACTATTTTTTGAAGATTTCATGCGTCTTTTTGTTGTTGCTGTGGTTCTTGTTGTTTTACAGAATGATTTTTCAATGTTATATTTAGTATACACCTTCTTATTGGTGTAATAAGGTCAGCAATTTAACACGAGTGGGTAATATGTCCGTGAAAGTGGACGCAAGGGCGCGCGCGCCCGCACCCCCCCCCCACACCCACACCCACCCACCCACCCACCCACACACACACACACACACACACACCACACACCACACACACCACTCACACCACACACACCACTCACCACACCACACACACCACACACCACACACACACCACACACACCACACACACCACTCACACCACACACACTCACACACACACACACACACACACACACACACACACACACACACAAGTGTGCACAGTGATATATCCCTTATTTGGTCGCTGAGAATCGGTAACGGCTTTCGCGGTCAGTTTCAATCGAAAAGTTGTCCCTGGTCTCTGTTTCGCTTTGCCACACGCGTGCCCGCCGCCTCCAGCTCTTCGCTTTCTTTTCTTTTCCCCTTCCCCCTTCTCTCCCGAGACGCTTCTGATAAATCCGCGTGGTAAACTTGCGCCATCAGCGGAAAAAGCCGCTCCCCCGATTTATTTTCGTAGATCACAAACAGCGCTGAAAAATACGGCTCGCTTTTTTATATTTTTCGAGGGAGCGCGGGCGGAACGCGGAGTCCATTTTTGTTTCGCTCTTTCCGTGCCATAAAGTGGCGCCATAAAGGACTTCCAAATGTACTCAAACGGAGCATTTTTCACGCCGGACCGTTTCCGGTCTAGCCGCCACCCCCCGCCGCCGCTGCCCGCAGCGCACCCGAGGCCGCCGGCCGATGCATGGGCCTCACTTCCGGTGTGTGTTGTACACGCGAGGCATTTGTTAGCGCGCTTCCGGTGGCCCGGTCGAGAGCCGATAAACTAAATCGAACGCTTAATTCGCGTTGTAAGGAACAAAACGGTGGCGCTAGCGACGGCAGAGGTGGAGGCGGCGACCGGAGCACTCAATGCGCCAATGAAATACTCGGTCGCTCCGCTCAATTGGGATGCCATTGTAGGTTTTGGAATGAACGCGACTCCCTTTGTTCTGCCCGTGCTCTCCGATTCAGCTTAATTTTTGGGATGGGCTACTGAGTGTGAGTATGAAAAGATTTATATCTATTGGTTGTCTTTTAAGAATATTTATACGTTCTTGATTACATTCTGCATTAACTTCTCTGGTGCTCTTCTCTACTCTTTCACAAAGCTCCATTAGTAATATTTGAGAATACTGTCTGCAGTAACATACGTATTTTTAGAAATGTTGTGCAGTGTTATAAATAAGAATTAAATGAACTTAAATTAATAAATTCGACAATAATATTACAAAGTTAAATTATATTTTTAGTAAAGTACTGTGTATTTAGTACTGTATAATTCTTTTTTACATGTTGAATACTTTGCATGATATTAGTCTCTAAATGATCATCTGCATTATACAGCGGTCGGTAGTGTGTTATGGAAATGAGAGGTTCTGTGACCATTCACCTGGAAAGTTTTGGTGTGAATATTCAAATGTATTCTGCCTTAGGGGCAACGGCGGTTACGAAAGCGATGAAGCAGTTCCTTAGGTGGAGACCAAAGCGCTCTACTGGAAACGTTTAACGGCAGTAGTTGTGGTAGGGTTTCACATGCTTGGTACCTCAGAAACCGGCATATTTAGATCTGAAATTACGGCAAATTTACCCACTTTCCTCACTCTGCCATATTCATTTTTCCAATATTTAATTAATTACTTTAATATATTGAAAATAGTATATTTTGTTCCCTGAAATAATTCTGATTGACATTTTCGTGCGACCACTGAAAAAATGCTGATTGTCGTCTATTGACAAACTTAAATATGCTGTGCAGATAAAGAAATTTGAGCGAGGTTCAGTGCTCTTTGTGAAAAGCTGTCTTGATATTGTATGTGTTGGTTTTAATCGACACAGTGGGGTTGACAATGCCGGTACATTGTAAACAACATAATGTACTTTAATTATTTTCGTGCCCCACGATTGCTGTCTCATTCATAAGCTCAGAAATGACCACCAGTTTTGGGGCAGATAAATTATATTCCAACAATAAACTATTTATGATCGGCAATTCGCCCACCATCCACTTACACTCGCATGCACTGCACTTCCACACATGCCGGCAGACCTTTCGGGGACTTGGAACTTGACCCAGATTGGGCGGTGCCCCGCTGGTGGGATATACCTGGTAGAGCAAAACCCCGGTAGTCAACTATAGTTCAGCACCGAATCTCGCCATTCAGAGGGGGAAGATCACCTCCACCTCCCCGATGTAAAGACATGCACTACACTTAGGGAACTAATGACCTCAGTATTTGACGCACCAGGAATCGGTAATCAATCACTACCCACAACTCAGATACACCCTCCATATAACCTAGGAATAACCTGCGAGCTGTATCTTCTACCTGAAATATCAATTATTTTTATATGGAGGCAGAGTTAAGCTTACATTTAATACTTAGTTATCAGATCATTACTTACTCCGACCGAGAATTGAACTTAGGCATGCTGGTAAACAGCGAGGTGCTGTTACTGTTTAGAGTACAGAGGCAACTGACCACTTCAGAGGTTTATGTAATTCCCCTTACGTGATATGCACTGCTAATTTGGTGTGACATTCCGTCCATTTAAACAGTTTTAAAAGCATTTTCATTTCATTTTAAAATCATTTATGAAATTGAGTTTTTTAAACTAAACATAAGAAACTTATGAAAATATGGCGAATTACCCACCATGAGTTCCAGACAAGTCGACTGGTACATCGCTTGCCCCAGAGATTAGACCGAAAGTGGTAGAACTATGAACTGATTCATAGGTGGATCATATATATTGGTCAACATATTTTCGGCATACATGAATTCCGCAAACTGACACGATGGTGTGAATGTTATCTTACCTCCGTCACCATACTGCAGACATTACGAATGCGCCAGCAGCTAGGGACGCGGCCAAACTGCTCTAGAGCCCGTGCTTTTAGGAGGTCCGGCACGGCTCGCTGGATTGAAGTTTCCGAGCACGTCAAATACTATGGTCATTTCTCTCTTAAATATAGTGAACGTTTTATGCCGGGAGGTGGCGGTGATTTTTTTCGCGCCACGGATGGCCCGGATGGTGAGATCCGGCGCTGAACTTGTCGCTTGCCTTGCAGGAGACTTCCCTTTCCAGTTACCTCCGACAAGGCCACCCACGCTCAACTTGGTCTAGCTCTTGAAATGGTGTCCCGACGTGTGTAATAGTGTAGTGCATGTGATAGTAAGTGTAAGGGAAGAGTATAAGACAAGGAGATAGATCGCTTGCACGTTTGTTAAGAAACTGCTCCGGCATTTGCCTAGGATTACCTAGGTATTGCCTAAAAGAAATTCACGGAAAACTACGTAGCAGAGCGACAGGTCGCTAGAATTATCCTCCAGACGGTGGCAGAATGCGACCTAGCTACACTACTAGTGTTGAAAATCCGCCACGACCGTCGGAACTCGAACTTAGGACCTGCGGGTCAGAGTTGCTGCAGAGCGAGCGGCAATGCTGGCTGCGAGCTAAACCGCGCCGGTGGCTGGCTTTCCGCGGCGCCGCCGCCCGCGCCGAATTTCCGGGCGACGCGCGGCTGATGGTACCGCCGAGTGCCCACCCGCGCGCTGAATAATTCAGGCCCAGTCGTTTACCCATCCTTGCGTGCGCCCGAAGCCCGGAAGACGGCTCGCTTTTGACGTTGCCTGCGAGACCCGCGGCGGCCCGGGGTCCTGCATTTGTGTATTTATTATCGTTTTGATGCCGGCATCAAACCTCTGGCGCGTAACTTGCGTTCCTTTTTTGTCAGCAAAGCGATGACGGTCTGAGAGCCTTAGATGTTATATTTTGTATGCGAATGCGTCGTGTCCCCCATGTTTCTTTATCATGAAAGAGAGAAAGTACTGTGGGGTGTATAGAAAGGAAGCCGGTGAAAATAAATAGTTATTGTTGTATGACTTTTCAAGATCGCTGTCACGATGTGATGTAAATGGCAAATTTAATACTGATGAAATGTTGAATGACAATTTTTGGTGTTAAAGAATTCCTTGCAATTTAAAAATGTTTTTCTAGAGTTCAGTGTTCGAAGTCCAATAATAATTGCAATAAAATTACATTCGAATGTATGAACCCTGAAATATGATTCAATTATTATATTGGGTAGTCTATGGTTGCAGATGATCTGTTCTTTTGTATTTGTGAAACTATTTTGTATGTTTTTTCAAATAAATGTTTTACTGTTTAACAATTAAGTAGTAATTACGGTTTAAAATTAACTTGATAAGTAGTCGTGTTTGATTTATTTCTCCTAGTTCTTTTAATTTCCTTATTATCGTATTTGCTTGTTATTTCGAATCCGACTATCCAGTAAATTTTCCATTGCGACTAATTTTTTCTCCATGTATCTGTTGCGTCAATTAATTTAAATACGCAATACCTAAGATAATTACAATATTTCGGATAAGGTACAGAAAAAAGTGTTTAACTTTCTTGCAGGCTTTCTATTTCTATAACGACGCGGGGCGTGATATTCTTTAGGCAAGCGGAATTCCGTCTTGATCGGAAATTACTTTCGCGAACTGCGACACCTGCAGGTTGATCGAAAAGGTCGTTCCCACCTGCCGTATACATTTGCCGAGTGGGCGTGCGGAAATCGGAAATCCCGCCGGCGCGGCGCGGCGCGGCGACGAGCGCCCTCGCGTGGGGTTTCCGCGAGGCGCGCGTCTCGCCGGGTATCCGATCCGGCAATTGAAGCTCTCGCGTCTTTGCGGATCGTGGATTCGTGGAATGCCGTCCGCAGCGCGCTCTCTGCGGGTTTTTCCTCGCAGCTGTCTGGGCCACCGCCTGCCGGCGCGTGGGACTGTCACTGACGCGACCGGTGGCTGGAGGAGAGAGCGGATTTCAAGGTGCTGATTGAAAGCCACTGCACAGTTTTTTGAAGAAGCAGCTTTTCAGCTGAAGCCCGGAGAAGTCTGCGACTGACAAACCACGGAACTTTTGGGTGTGGGTGACGAAAAGCAACTGAGATAACGCAGTGACGAATTTTGATAAATCTTTTACTGAAATGTAGTGCTATTGTATAGTTGTTGACATTTATATGTTTAAGTTGATGTTTTCTGAAACATTAAAAACCTCTAAATTACAATCTAACAATTGGCGGTTAAACTTCGCCAAAGTGTCGTTAATTTATTATAGTTCTACTATTATGTAAATAAATTATTATGTTGCGCTTAACGTCTGTTGTATATATACGCGTTCGTTATATAACGAACAAAATGGAACACTCTGTGGTAATAAAAAGATACTCTGGTTTTAAACCTTTTTTGAAGTTCGGATGAGCTACATGAAGTAAAAGTTATTCTTAAAAACCAAAACAAGAAATAGAAATGGTGATGAGACACATTTCTATTTTTGCCTCAATATAATTATTGCCCTATCTCAATGCGCCATCATTAATCAAGCCCAGTGTAAAGTGCTGAATATGCACAACGTGGAGGGGCAGATCCAGCCGATGATTTGGGGGAGTCATTATAGATTTTTGTTAAGTAATATACATATTTGTTATAATGAATATTCTTTGTAGTGTATAAATGATGCTATACAATACTATTTTTTAAAATAATTACATAGTTGTATCAAATAAATATTCAAATCAGTTTTTCCAAATAAAGAGAAGTACTAAACGAAAACTGTAGGCATTTGGGGGGCATTCGGAGTGGGGGCATGCCCCTCCTCTGCATCCGCCATGGGTAACTTGGGGTGAGGGGCGGATCATTTCGGCGGCAGCCGGTGGTCGTCGGAGCGAAGGCGACGGTGCGTCGCGACAACGCGCGCTAAAGTGCCGCCACGGCAGAGCGCCTCTCCGCGCACTGCTACTCTCGCCCCGCGAACGGGTGAGGGGGCGTCGCTCTTCACCCTCATTCACGGTTGCGCCCGTGGGGACGGCGGCGTCGGCGGCATTGGCAGTGACAGACGATCGCGCGCGCTCGCGATGCATTGTCCCGACACTCGCCCTACCACCCACACCGCTCCTACTGCACCTCCACCGCACCACCACCACCCGTCCGCGCCCCCATCGCTGCCTCTCCCTCTCTCTCTGTCTCGCTCTGTTCGCGACGACCTCCGACGCGACGCGCGGACAGCCACATCCGAGATGCCACTTTTCGTGCGGTATCGACGTTTTTACGAGAAAGAAAATGAAAATAAAAAAAGGGCGAAAACCGCCGCGGCGGCGCGACAGCGTCGCGTCCGCAGTCACGCCCCTTGCAGCGGCGCCCTGTGCCGACGGCGCCAGCCTCTCGCACGTGGCTCACAGGCGAAGGATTTTTTGCTGGCGGCACGTGTGCGCGTCGAAACGCGCCTTCTCCACAACACCTTTCTGCGGTTCCTTTTCTTCTTCTTCTCACTGCGATTATTTGCTTCCTATTAAACAGTCCTTCGGCGCTTTTGATGGGTACATGATTAATTAATTTTTTTAAATTCAGGGATTTGTTGTATTGTTTGTTTTTGTCTTTGGATTTGTTGTTTGTCTTTTCTTAGCTACTAGGTTTTGTGCGGTAGAATTTAGGAATGGAAAGAGGTAGTTGGTAGATGGTGGAGGCCGTGATTTAATTCTTTTTTTTGGGGGGGGGGTTGAAAGAGATCTTTTGAAAACCTCAACAGTCTTAAGTAGTTACACAGTGTGAACAATTTATCGGTCGCCGAAAAAACGAAAACTTCGTATTCCGTGCCGAAGATCGCTCGGCGACGTTCTCTTTCGGTCGCGGTGATGAGATGCGTGTCGCTTCCGCTGCCCCTATCGTATCCTAGAGAAGATGCTGAAAGTGTGCTTATAGGCTGGAATGCATTCTTGTTAGAGTAGATCATATTATAATTTACCCTTTGAAGCACTTCACGCGAGGTTGCGTGTATTTTCAATAGAGCGTCGGACAGCTTCTTCCGAGGGAGTTCGTTCCGTACCCATTGTTTTTCAATTATCCTCAAAGTAAAAAGTTACATGGTGATTGTTCAGGTGAACTGGGAGGACATAACCCACATGTAATAGTATTAATTTGGTGCTGGAAAAATAATAAATGGGAAAATTCAGTTCTAATTTTTCACATGGGACACAGTTCTAATATGTTTAAAAATTAGGTATGCATTTATTATTCTTCATTACATTTTCGTGCCTCATTACAATTCATAATATAATCAAGTAAATGTTAATATATTCTCACAAATATCAGCAACTTGCTAATATTCATGTACTTGTTATTTTCATATAATTTCACTAAAGTATTGATATATAATGGAACACATTTAAAATAATTTGAAAAATACGACGGTAAAAATGTTGCAAACTTGACTTAGTATGGCATGTTCCACAGAACAATGGGACAGTGAAAATTAGCCATGAAGCTGGCATCAACTGCATCATTGGGTCTTGTGTGAATTATTGTTGTTTGTTGATTGAAAGGGAATACACTCGCGCACGCGTTCATTAACCTAATTCCTAACAAGCATATTCGCTTTGGGAGTGACTCTGCTACAAAGGCAATCACACAATGTGCGTATGGTGAGTAGGGCGCTGCAATATTGATTTCTGTTCCCATCACAGAGCGATCTTTTGGCGCGGACCGGGGGGGTTACTAATTGGTGTTATCTGTCAAATGGTGCCATCTATTTTGATGTATATATGGGTGAAATTTCGTTATACTGTTGTAATCGGAAATATAAAAATGAGACTATTTCATTTTGCTGCTTGCATTTCCAAACCTCACTTTGGGAGGTTTATTAGAGTAAAACAGGAGAGACAGCTGGTCAAAATTTTAACTGGAAATAATTCATTATTACGGGTGAAAGAAATTTGTTCCAGTGTTCTTTTCAAAATGAAATCCATCAATTCATTGTGGTAGTGTTTTATTTATTATTGTAATATAATTATCAATTTAAAAAGACGATCGCCAGTACCGTGCAAGGAATAACATACATTTTGAGGAAATAACGCCAGAGGAACGGTAAAATGGCATTATTCACATTTACTTCAATGAAAATAGTATTATACAAGCCAGTGTAATTCTCATACCTCTTATTGATATCATCTTGCTGGCAAATATGTGCATTTTTGTTATATTGAGTTAGCAAAAAATAATATGTGATGCTTGATGGGAACGCGGGAAAGAAATGTGTGGTTCTCCACAGAGCGGTTCTTGAAGCCGTAGAGACGTCTGCAGTATAAAAACTTCCCGCTCGGTGCAAGGGATTCGTCGTGTCGGTGGCGGTGATTGCGACACACAACGTGTGCCTCCGTCGGAAGCCAGAGGCAGTGGCGAGGCGCGAGGTGGCAAGTGCACGGTCCGTGAGGGCGAGCGGTCGCGCGCGATTGGTTTACGAGCGCCCCGGCAGCGTGCGGGCTCCCTGGGCGGGTGCGGTGGAGGAGGAGGCGGCGGCGGCTGCGGTGCCGTCGAATCTGCAAGGCGAGCACGGCGGCGAGAGGTCACAGGTTACGGACGGCCGAAGCTGACGCTGCAGCACCGCACCCGCCCCGCCCCGCCACGGCCGGGCCGCACTGCTCCGCGCCACCCTGCGCTGCCCACACCCACCACCGCCGCCAACGCCTCTTGTGATCCCACCGCCCCGCCGCTGAGTGCCGTCTCACCCTGCGTTGCGCAGCCGTCGCACCTAGGCGGCACTTCATTTGCGCTCGCCCCTCTTCTTGTCCTCTGCCCCATCGCTCTCTTCAATATTACCATTCTTATCGTAATTTTCGTCCCTGTTTTTTTTAATTTATTAACCCTTATTTGAATTTGTAAGGTGTTGCCTCCACAACAGTTTTTTTTTTCTAAAACTATAGGATAATCATTGTAGGGACCACTCTATTATTTGATAGATATTTCATTAAAATTATTTTTTTTATTTATATTATTTTTTCTTCAATAAAATGTGTAGTCTACTTCTATCAGAACATGTAGAACTTTTCTGAACCCTACTGTCTATCGGCAATGTAATGCTGGAACACTTCTCAAAACAATGGCCTTGGAAGCGTCGTCTAGGGAGTAGCGGGTTGCCACCGAGACACGCTATTGAGGAGCTGATTTCTGAAGTGACAAATCTCCATTTCATTTTGTTTTCAAGTTTTACGTACCAATTTATTCCTAAAACCTTATTCTTTTATATGATGCTACAAAAATTGTGTTCAAAAATAACGTTTCTCGTCCGTTGAACTGAATTTTAAAACCACCGAGTGTATGAAATGAACGAAACACTTAAAGAACAATGTTGATTTTCAAAACCTAACCTTTCTCAAAAATTGTATTTCCTGGAGATAAATCACTTTGCTAATAAGCGTCGGAATTCTGTAAGTTCATGGAAACACGGCGTTCATAGGGGGGACGGCGTACCGCTTGAACATGGGAAAGAGTTGAGGGATGAGGTGTAGACGAGGCCCCAGCGATGTCCCAGGCATTTTACGGACCACGGTGATCTGCATCCAGCAGGGTGGGGGACCCTGCTACAGCGAACACTGCCTGAGCGCTGGCCTTGCTAGAAGCGTCAGGCCCCGACCGGACGCCATGTAGCAACATGGGTGATGGGTGATGCCATGCCGTTAAACGGCACCGGCCGGCCAACGTGCGAAAACAAAGTAGGTGGTCTATCGACGGTGTTAATCAGGGTGTCTTCCACACGCGGTCATTGGCGCGCGGCTCGTGCAATTAACATTAGATGTAAATCAGTGATGTTAATCCAGCTTGTGGGTTCTCCCCTTGTCCTCAATGATACTGGGAAATTAGGTTTGGAAATCATTATTGTGCGGTTAGAAGGCGATAAACCGTTAACATTTTCATAAAAGTAAAGCAAGTCTATTGAAGACAAGTTATTGTTGCAACAATGCTGTGAACGCATTTAAAATTGTAAATGCAATATTATCAACATAATTATAAAATAATGAAATTATAAATTTATTAAAACATTTTTACTATTTCAATTATGACAAAATGGACGGAAAAATATGAAAATTCTTTTTAAAAAATCAGTACAAATTGAACACATCACAAATACACAGGACAAAAACTAGTGATGCTACTGAATGGTATAGATTTTCTCCAGTTAGTTACTTCTTTATTCTTGTGTGTCTCGGATAGTTTTTCGCTTTTGTCAAAACTTCTTCCCAGCTGCCATTTGTTCGCGCATAATACACCTAACAGTACTTTTCATGGTACCTACCGCTCCTTTTGGGACATTCCCAATAAAGAGTACGTTTTGGCTACAAGAACATCGCGAAGGCAAACCTTGGTCTCGTATCTACTCAATTTTGCCCATAATATCCCTTGCTCTGATCTCAGTGCTAGTGCCATTGTTAGGAATGAAGATCTAGTTCCTCAATTACAAACACATCTCTTAGACAGTTGCCAAGTCAAGGAATGATGGAAAGATTTAGGTGAAGAAGTAATACCCGAATACCTCCATGGCGCGAACACCATATAAAACGTGCAGGGCTTAAGCGGATTTTAAACCCTCCGCCTTAATGTCCAAGTACTTATTCACACCTGCCCCATGCCCAGTTTCAAGAGGCCGAATTACTTGATCGTACTATTTGTAAACGCGTTAGAGGTTTCAAACAAATTAATATGTGAAATCTAATAATACATCTTAAATTGATCTGTTTATGCATATGAGATCTTTAATATGCTTTGTAGCATTGAATCTATTGGATTGACGTAAATACTATTGTTTCCATAGTAACATTACGAGCAGAATTAAGTTTTAGCATTAACATATCTTAACATGGTACTCAATAATGAAGAATTTTCTCAAAATTAACTAACTTCAAGGAAAACAAAAACAAATTATTTACTGCAGAATTAATTTGCATAATGGTTTTATTTACTGTCATGAAATGTTTATATTGAGGAAATTGTGTTTAACATGTTCATTTATAAACATTTTCTCAATTTTGAACTTCTCTGATAGTAGAATTGAAATATGGCATTAAGAATATTATTGAAGAGTAACCCTGATTCTATATGCAAATTGTCATTGATAAATTACGTTTGAGCATTCTGATAATGCGCAAGTTTCAGCTCATTTTCTAAGAACACGTTTTATTTACGAAGTAACATTGAGGGACATTGACGGACTGACAGATGGACATTTTGGAAAAAACAAAAAACAAAAACATCACTGTCTCTTACACTACTTGTACAATTCCGTACAAGTATATACTACATATGTATAGGGGAATGTAATAAACGATCCTGCAATAACTATTTGTCCATTCCAGTTCACATTAGTTAACTTTTTCGATATGAGCATGTCCAGGAAATAATAGCACCTTAATCACACACACAATACACACATAAACTACCTGCCTTAATGACAGGCAAATCGAAGAGGTATTTTCTAATCGAGATGGGAGCTGTTTGGAATTGAACAGAGTCCGGCTGATAAGCATCGACCAATACTCCGCGGTGTCCCGGAGTTTCTCATCGATTTTCGATTTCAATTTAGTTCACATTCGAGGGGCGGACCTCAGGTTATTTTACTCGAAGTTACCGTGGGCAGTGAGCAGACCAACTCTCAGGTATTCACTAACTTAAAGGTCAGCGCAGTATTCATGGTTCACTCCACCTAAAGTAAACTAGTCCGGGTTGTATTTTCTTTTAAAATGTATTTGACCAACTCTTCAAATGTCTGTATGAACTGGTAAGAACTTATAATTAGTTATATTAATTCATTGTGATTACGAAGAGAAATATGTCGGATAGAGTAGGACTCTTTTGTTGAAGTTAGCATTTGAATTTTCTAAACGAGCTTGCTTCGAGTAGCACTGTAATTAATGGGTACAATGGTAATTAAGCTGAAACACTACCATGACGACGTAAAAATCGATTGACTTATTTAGGTGTACTACATCTATTAGTCCTCTTTTGTCTGAACGGTTTGTTTACCCAATTGTGAACTGGAGTAAATTAGTGGAGGAATAAGTAATTCAATAAGTATTTGCTTCCTCATAATCTGGTTTCTTCTACATTTGGGGGAATTATTTTTGTTACTATTGATAATATTCCATGATTATCAAACTTGCACTAATTTTAAAAGTTAAATTGAACGTTTGAAATATTTTGCAATGAAAATATTGCGAGTGATTCGTAAAAAATATGTCGTGTATAAATTATAAGTGAAAGCAAAGGGCATACATTGCTCTGTGCTTGAATTCCGTGTCTCACCATGTTCCAGTTCTGCACTGGGCGTTGAATGCCTCACAACAAAGTTCCGTTCGTTGAAGCGAGATTCAGGAAAGTGGGAGTAACATGTCTCTGAAAACTTCGTTTCCCAGGCGATAGAGGGCACGCGCGCTCTTTACGGTCTCAGGGGCCGCCGACGCAACCCGCTCGTCCGGCGCGCACTGCGGGAAGCGGGCAGGGGAGTCTCGGCGCTGCCGTTGCAACTCCGTGGGCGGCGCGGCGCGGCCTGGCGCAAACGCTGGGAATTACGAGTCGGCCTCTCGCTTAAACTCGTGCGCGGACACGAAACACCACTACTCAGCGCCAGCCCGTGCCGCATAAACTCGCGCTTGAACTTCCAGCGGAACCGCACTTGCACCTGATCTGCGTGCCGGCCGGGACGCGCCCGTCGCGCCGCCGCTGTTTTGCATTGCGGCGCCGCTGGGCGGGACGGGACGAATTTGTTTCGCGGTGGGCGTGTGTTGTTGTGAATGGTGGGGGAACAGCAGGGCGCTTGGTTTTAGAAAAGATACTTCTTACTTCGTTCGCTGAGTTTATTTCTGAATTCTTTAGCGTATGATGGATCTCAATAATTTAAGATAACTGAGCAAAATGAAAAGCTCTTTAAAATAGCAAAGAACGGAGAGAAGAGAAGGAAAATCTTTCATTTCACTTCACTGCACTGTACTACACTGTACTACCCTACTACACTGCAATACACTGCACTACACTGCACTACACTGCACTATACTGCACTGCACTGCACTGCACTGCACTGCTCTACACTTCAGTGCACTATACTACACTACACTTCACTACATTACATTGCATTGTACTGCTTTTAATTTTCCCGTAAATACCCAATGCACTTATCACGGCTTTCTATTTACATCAGTTTCCTCACTTTTTCCCTAATTGTTTTCTTAAATTTACCTATAACTTCGCAATTTAATGTTTCATTCCGAACATTTTGTGTGAAGATAAATTAACATTATTTCCAAATACATGAGCTTGTAAGCATTTCCTTGGAGGAAATGTGATTCAAGTTAGAACGCAACGAGTTGCTTTGACAATTTTGTAATCTTGTTTGCATGCCATTACTATTAATCACTTATTGATTTCTTCTGACACTGCATAAAACGCTTTCTGCTTAGTTAGAGAAGGGAAGTTATTCGACATAACAGATAACTTAAAACTACACAAAAATACCCTTCTTTATCTTACCATATATTTTTTGGAAGTACATGTTGTATAAGTAAAGATATAGTTCAAAATAGAGCTATTGGGTCGTTTAACACCCTCTTAAGAAACGGTCCCATTCTGAAATGTTCATAATCTATTCTAATATATAAAGTCAAAAGTGCGTTGTCTTACAGCGCGGTAATCTCTGAATTCACTGAACCAATGCGTATGAAACTTTTGTATTAGAATACTATAGTCTATGATTTACAAACATAAACAGTAAAATATTTTTAAAATAATTACTTTTCTGGCATTTTTCGCCAGCTTACATCACAGATTAAGAGTGCATCAATGCCAGTAGTTTAGCTGTGCGCCACCAGAGGATGACGTCTGAGATCTACTACTGATTTCATCAACGTCAATAATTATTACTAAATTCATTGGAGTTTAAATAAGGTTATATAATGTCCCTGTGTGAACATTTGAAAGAATGTCGTTACTGAAGTGGTAAAGAATGTCCTTGTTCAGGTATTGTTCTTTGTCCGTGTGGCAAGTCCGTGTTACAAAGTGGCAAGAAATTATTGAGAGTTTGAAAGTGTTTAATAATTGAGGTAGATTGAGAGAATAAAAAGTACAATAATATACAGCACAGAATCTACAGTAATGTACAATGTACAATATATAGATATCGTATACAATCTAAACAACGTCTTATTTTACAGAAATTTGTGATAACTGAATTGTTTGACGAAACGAGTGTCGCAATTGTCAAAACAGATTACAAATGCCAAGAGATAGGCAGTCTACTAAAATTTTCAATCGGCTACTCAGAGGGTACTCACATGCTGAAGTACTCACACGCCCCATTGAAAATAATACTGCAAGAAGGGGAGAAATGTGAATAATTCTCGAAGTAGTAGGGCAGCTGTTCACTAGGACTCTCAATTTGACTATTTACACAGTTCGTAGGTTCAGAATGGTAAAATGGAAAATGTGTATATGTTCTCTATCCATCCAGTAATTTTTTTCTTCAATATGTGAAGGAAGTTTGAACAGTGGTGTGTAATTTATGAATGATCATTTACATATTAAGACTAATCAATAAAGTTGTTTTGCATATCAATTGCTCCCAATGACTGAGTTCGTTCATATTTTTCTAAAAAAATATTAGCAAAATTTAATTGATCTAAAAATATTTCTGTTCAAGCAAATAATATCTGGGAGTCTTTGTTTCTATTATTCATATTTCAGGATCCATAATCTTTATCACTTAAGATAAAATAATGATGCTAATATTGTTTTGTTATGTGGCTCAGTGCATTGTAAATTTATTATTGATACATAATGTTGGTGAATCATTAGTTTTTTAATGTATCAGTCGCATGATGAATGGATTTACCTGAACAAATAAGTTTTATACTACTCATTACTAACACATAGGTTATGAAACATATATATTTTTTACGTCTCCAGATTTATAAAAACTGGTAATTATGTGTATCAGAAAGTATTTAATATATCAGAATAGATACAAGTATTTTCATTTATTTTTATGATTATGATTCATCAATTACGTTATGACATCTATAACTATTACTTCTGGTCTACCTACTACCGTACCCGTGCATGAACTTCCGCATGTTATACACAGCTTAAAATAGTAAGTCGCTTCATGGTCACGAATTGACAGATAAATTTCAAAACGTTCTTTATGAATACAATAGAAGAAAAATATAAGATTAGGACACGTTTTACGTGACAATTTATTGATAGTGATGGAATATTATATAAAACTCCACAAAAATTATACATGTGATTCTACAAGTATTTTATTTTGTAGTTTAGAGTTATTTATTGTTTCTAGTTATAAAGTGAATGTTTATAAGCTGGAACTTCAAATAAGAAAAATGTAATTATTTGTGAAAAAGTAAGCGAGGTAATCCGGAAATTTCCAAATGAGTGTCAAGAGAAGGAGCTATCGTGGGTGGCCGGGCAGAGCATGGCAGGGAGTAGGGCGGAAAAGAGATACAATGGAAGAGATAGAGGTAGGTCCCCCGCAGGGCATGAAAAGATTGAATTCCTCTTCCTGTATAATAATTTACAGCAATAAATGCCCGAGCAACGCCGGGTACTTTAGCTATAAAAATATATAGTAGATTTTGTAAAAGAGCAATACCGTGTTATTTTCATATTATACTTGTACTTATTACTATCCGTATTCCGTATTACGTTGTTTCTGTATCTTGAGGCACAATGCTGAGTTTTCCTCTTCTTCTTTACTAAGAATAGTGCTGCGGAAGGTATCGTGTAGTGTGTTTCATCCCATTCTATATCTGGACGCTTGGCTGGCTTTTACAAGCGGCTCGTTTCGAGTGAGCAGCCGAGCGGCAGAATGACGTGGAGCGCTCTCCCAGAACGCCCTCGGCGGCCATTTCCTCTCTCTTTCCCCGCGCTTCTTCTCCCTTTGCAGAATTCTTCTTAGGAGATTTTGACCCCATCGTAAGCTCTTTCTACTAACAGGTTTTTTTCTGACATTGCGAAAATTTGAAGAAGAAATGTGCCTACAATGATACTGAGCATACTGCAATGAACTTCCTTTGACTGTCATTTATTGTCGATTCGTGTTTAACGATTTTTAACTTTGTCATTTAAAGGGATTTCAATATTTTTGTAATAAAATTTATTATTACCCAGGTCTCTCCGTCGCGTCAAAGCCGCAGTAAAGCGAAAACAATGTATGGAGAGGAGAAACTCTTGAAGGTGAGAGAACTGCCATCAGAAGTCGAATACCGCCAACCTTTCAAATACTGTGTAAAGTAATTGTTGACAGGCCTTGACATCACGCATTCTCCTCCAAGAATTCGTCACACTCAGCCCGTTCGATTAAATGTACAGGAGTCACGTGTTTGTTTGATGTTTAAAAGGATTAAAGTTTTCATTTTTTACCTTGGTTTTCATTTTGTGTATCTGTCTTTACTGTGGTATTTCGAACTTATCTCTTTGAGTTTTTTTCGTACTACTTTGAGTTAAATTGCTACCTGCTTTTGGGTCCAGCGCTTGTGATCATTGCACAACGTTTGGTAGTCAAAGTGCCACGGAAGGCGTGAACGCACCATTCATGTGCTTCGATCGATTTGTACGAGCAACTTTCTCTCCCCCATCTTCTAGAATCGAATAGACAAAACAATGCCACACGAGAGGTTTTGGTTCTCTCACCATCTTGCTGCCCCGGCGTCGGTCGTAAAGGGATCTATATTCGTCTTCCATCTCCGTCCCCCTTTCAGACGAGTACGTCGAAAATAAAAATTGTTTCCCGCTGTCCTTCCGTTCGCTTTGCCCTTCCTTCCACACCGGCGCGCCGGGCTCCGCGAAGCCTCACACGTTCCCTTCGCTTGCTGCCCTTCCCCCCCTCCCCCGCCCGTTCTCACCCGCCTCGTCCTGCTCATCCGTCCGTCCGTTCATCCGTCCCCTCCCCCCCAGCGGGGCCCGTCCGCTCGCTTTGTCGCTGTGATCGCTTCTCGCCGGATTTAATTTGAACTTCCTTTGAGCGCGGTCGCGGCGCGCGCGAACGCGTTTCGCTTGTTTTTATTTACAGGTCGCAACGCGCCCGCTAATGGCCTCGCAGCGCGACGAGCGTTGCGGGAGAGGGGCAGCGACAGAGGCGACGCCAGCGCGCCATCCGCGCGGTCGACAAATTAGGGCCAATTGTTCGCAAGGAAATTTTTGCAGGCGCCGCGTGTGCGCGAGGCAACAAGTGACGCGCAAATGAAGCAGCCGCGCCCGGGAGTCGAAGCGCGCTGGGAGGTGCGCGGGCGAGGGCGGCGGCGGCAGTGCGGTCGTGGCCGCGCGCCAATGATTGGGTGCATGTGCGATGTCGATGAACTTTACCTGGCAACGGATGGGTTGAGTCTAGAAGACAAACAAGATATCAAACATATCATCCAACGACATTCTGATGTCACTGGAAACGTCTTCCTTCTTCCTTTCGTTTGTCTGTAAATGTAACGGTTAGTGTGCCAATACGTTGTAAGTAGTGGTGTAATACCAATATGTTGTGGTGTTTGTAAGTAGTTTATTTTCTTATTTGGTCTAACTTATTCATTGGCGTAATTTTGATAGAACTGCTTCGTTTTCTTGAATCCAGAAATATTTAGTATTGCGAAACAGGTTAAAAGAGGCAATATGTAATGTAATATTGCAAATTAGTTGAAATGTGGGTGACCAATCATAATAAATGAAGTTATGTGTAAAAGGATGATGTTGATGCCTCTTTGTGCTTCTTTCATAAATTTTAGAAACGTATTTAAATGAAAATAATAATTTCAATATATATTAAGAAAATTGCTTTTATTCATAATACACTTACATTGTGCAGTTCTCTAACAATTAAATAAATTCAATATTTGGTAGTAAATCTTTTTTAATCCGTTTCTCTCAGCCCCATTAGCCCATTCGTGTTAACTCTTTTTCCATCCATACGTTACCCGGTTGAGTGGGTGCTGGTTGGGAGGAGGATAAGCCCGGGCAGGCATGGATTGCGTCTGTAGGTGGCGATCGGTTGAGTATAGGCGGGCGCGCGGTTGAGGAGGGTGGGAAAGTGTAGGCGCAAGTGGGCGGGGCGGGTTGTGCGGGCGTGGGCGGAGTGCTGCACACGCGGGCGTGGTTTGCGTGGGCACGGGTGGGTTTTTGATTCATTTTTTTGTGTTTCCGGTCAACTGCTGCGGTCATTAGTCTCGTTAGTGTAGTGCATGTTCTTTTTCTCGGGAGATGGCGGTGATCTTCCCCCACTGGATGGCGAGATCCGGCACCGACCTACCGTCGGCTAGTGGGGTTTCCCCCTAACCAGGACTCTTCCACCAGCAGGGCACCGCCTTAGCCGGGACATGCTCTAAACTCCCAACCGGTCTCCCGGAATATGTGATAATGTGGTGTATGTTAGTGTAAGTGTGTGTGTAAGAGGAGAGGATAGGACAAGGAAGAGGAAGGACAGATCGCGCGCGGTTCGTGGCCCGTTTGGTAGGGTACTGCTCCGGCATTCGCCTGGTGTTGATTGGAGAAACCACTGAAAACTACCGATCAGAGCAGCCGGCCGCTAGAATTCTCCTCCAGACAGCGACTGAATTCGACCTAGCTGAAAAGCTAGTGTCGAATATCCTGTCGCCGTCAGGACTCCAACCTAGGACCTCCCGGTCAGAGGCGCTGCAGTGGCATCAGTTGATGCACTGAGCTACCGCTACCGCTGCCGGTGCACGGGTGGGTGTGAGTGGGTAGAGGCGTGGGGGTGCGACGGGCGGGCGCAAGCGGACGCTGGCGGGAGGGCGCCAACGGCCGCGCGAAGCCATGTGCGACTGATGGATGGATGGGGCGGTGGCATTGTGTTGTGAAGCCGGAGTTCGGGAGCAGGAATGGGTACTAATGAGCTCTGGTAACTCGCTCGACAGTTGCGAGACTCGATTCCTGGTAGAGATACGTTGTTACTGTGTTTTTCATTTAAAGTAATTTTATGATGTGTTTTTTGTTGAGGATTTTGAAGAATAAGAGGTGTACGTGATATTCTGAAAATAAGTTTTCGTTTTAAAATACAATTCTTCAATTTTTTCACGTCATACATGATCTAAATTATTCACAAGTATTATTTCTTTCATTTTTATAAACATAGTAAATTTTATGAAGTTTGCATGTTGAGGTGTTACATACTCATAAAAATACCTAAACAGAAGAAAACTATTTATTTCCTTTGAAATTGCAAAAAATGTATTTTTAGGCAATTGTGAGAAACTGTTTGTCTCATGATAATGTAAAATATATTTTATTTAACGACATGACTTAAAAAAATGAATGAAAAATGCTCTCATTGATACATGTTATTGGTCATCAATTTGCAGCGTAGATTTGAAAATTAATTTTTAAGCTTTTAATGCCTTCAATATCAATTTTTTCATTTATCACTATTTTATTGTATATTTGGAGATTATTTTCTATAAATTTTATTGTTTTTTATTTTTTATTATGTCTACTTTCCATAAAATGCGCTGGCTAAAATAAAATATTTATTTTATAGGATATTTTGTTTCAATTTATGTATGTGTGCTGATATTCATCATTCTGATGTGTTTATCGGAAGGAAATCGAAACACAATTCAACAAATCATTGTAATCAATTTTATATGTTTTTCTGTTATTTTATTGCTTTGCGTCGCTTTTATGATCTCGATTATTACATCGCAGCACTTTTCGTTCTATTTTTACGTAATGGAATCATTCTTTTCCTTTGCGTCCGCGCTACTTCCTTTTGTTGTCAGCCGTCTAACGAGCGTAGCGATTTGTCATGGTACTTTGCATGTCGGTCTGCCTGACGTGAATTGTTGGTGCGGCATTTCGCCTCAGAACCAGAGTTGTGTGGGATACATTCTTCTCTCTAGAAACATCGTATGAATCTTCCTCAAACTCGGGGCGTTGGCGTCGAAGGACGTTTGGTGCCGTCGCCCCAACCGCCCTCGCCGTCCCGCAGTCCTCGCCGCCTCTCCCGCCCCCGCATTCCCCCCCTCCTCATCGCTGTTTCCCCAAAGCCTGGCCTCACCGTCGCCTTCGCCGACTCCACAATTCCCCCTGCCTCTTCCGCTCCCGCTACCTCCTCCACCCCCGCCGCCTTCTACCGTCCTAACCACGCCGTGGCGTGCAGGAGACGAAGTTGAAAATTCACGAACTTCCCTATCTTCGACGCGGCATATACGATGCCAACGAAAAGAAAGTTAAAAGTAGGTGAAGTGGTTCACTCGAAGCGTTACGAGATAGTGGCATTCCATCTCTTGAGCGGCGGCGAACTGTTCTGCCGATACGGCGTTTGGAAGTTGCTGCCCTCGGGGAGGTGGCCTCGACCGAAGGGGAGGGGGGAGGGGGAAGGAGGGGGGAGGTCGCGGGTTGAGGGCCTCGCGCGGCGTCTCTCTCGGGTAGCGACTTCCAGACGAAAAATCGACTACGCACGATCGGCGCGGTGCCGCAAGCGTCGATCTCGTGTATCGAGAAGTAATCGAGAAATATGGGCCGCGCTCGGCTGCTCGCGAGGTTGGACGGGGGTGGGGGTGGATGTGAAGAAGGGTGAGAGGGGTGGGGGAGAACACCGCGCGCCGTGCTTGCGTTCTATCGCCCGTTTCCGGTCCAAGAGCGCGCTCTTGCTCCTACTCCATCCCCCGCCGCAATCTCCTCATCCTTCCACAATTTCTCTCACTGGCAAACGATTTTTTTTCTCAACATCGGTATTGCTAGTCGTTTTCATCTAGGAAAGTCTGTCTAGGGTAATCTTAACTTCTGTTTTCAATTCACTGATTGTGGGTTTACTTTGCCGAAGGTTGAGGCAATGTTCTTGCTGAACGATTAGTTCGCTCGAGCTTGCCTAGATTGTTAACCAGTACCTTGCTTATGGTGTAGCTGTGTGTAATAGACAGAGATCATGCAGTTATTTTTGTTCTGCCTCATGAAATATAATATACACGTGAGATTTATTGAAGTGGAGGTAAAATGTAAAGTTAAGGTGAAAATTGAATACACCAACAGATAGTGTCTGATGTATGTCATATTAATTAATGGACGTTATCGTAGAATTGTTGGAAGAGCAGGAAAGAAAGTTAATTTTAATCCATATCTGCCTCTTTTACTCTCTCTGAAGATAATTTATAGCTTTCATAACCCGTACTTCAAACGACAAGCCAATGCCTCATGTTGAGTTTATGAACTTGTAATATGGAGCATACCAGCCGTCGGAAGAGCATTTACGAACACTGCGTCGCGTGCGCTCGAAGTCGATACGGCTCTCTGCCTCTGCCATCTCCGGCGCCGTCCCTCTTCACTCCCTCAATGACGCGGCGCGAATGATGATGGATGATCATCGGAATGACGATCGTCACGATGACGGAGGGACGATATTTACGTGCATGAGCGCGGCGGGACGCCCGCGGGAGGGGGGCGTGGCTGTAATTATGGGGCATTCCTCCACTGCCAGATCGACGTCATAACGCGCTTTCATGTTAAATTCAATGTTAACTCTGGGCGGGCGCGGTCGTTGCCGACCCGGGAGAGCTGGCAGCGGGACGCCTATGCGTTGTGTTTCAAAGCGCGCTGTAATCAAAACGATATTCTCTGTCCCGCTTCTCGCCTCGCCACTGTACCGCTCGCATACACTCCCACACCCACACGCGCGCGCGCGCGAGTCGGCGTGTATGCCGGCGCGCGGCGCGGAGTGTAGTGGCGGTGTACGGTTCCGCTGAACAGCGCCTGTTTTCTGTGTTACAGGTGAGTGAGTGCCGCTGGCGGCTTGCCCGGCGACCGGCTCGCGCTCTGCTGGTGAGTGGCGCTACTACGACGACGCTGCAGTCGGGGGCGGGCCGTCGTGCCCTCTAGAGCGCGATGTGCGCCACACCAGTGCTGCCGGGAGGGCCCACTCATTGACTTCCCGACCACTGGGGAGGGAGTTTAATATATAGTTTTAATTGCACTTCCCCTAGGAATAAATTGGGTGTTTCTTTTGTGTGTTTTGCTAAATTTTCTCGCGGATTTTTATAAATTAATTTATTATATATATAATTTTTTTTACAATTTAATTACGCAGTTTGTTCCAATTGGTGGATGTTCTAAAATTTCCAATTCCTTTTCTTTATAGCTTTTTATAAGCTGATTGTGAATGAAAGTATTAAATGAAAGCTTTTTCTGGTGAGGCTAATTAAAAATGGGGACACAAGTCGTTAACTGCTTTCCCTTTGAGTTTTCGCATATTTCTTTACTATTTGAAATTCTTTCGATTTTTAGCCTTCTATAAATTAGTTATATAAATAATTATTGCTAACTTTTTATAAATATTTAATGAGATTATTTTATTGTTTCAGAAAATTTTAATTACAATTTTTCGTGAGAATTTCGAATTCATCTTTTATTTGCTCAAGATTGTTAAATGATTGAGTATAAATGTTTAAATGAAATCAACCGCATATTGTTCTGCGTGGTACATCATATTTTAATGTAAAAGACATTTCATGAATTGTTAAATATGTGTTTGAGTTAATGAGGTTGTTAAACGTTCTGTGTGCCCCAGTTTTCTTGACTCTTTCTGAGTGTAGTCATCCGCTGAAATAAGATCGCGCGATGAATTTTTTTTTGTTGTTTCATTTTCTCCAGAAGAACTCGAGCGCTGTCAAAGAACTGAGTAGAGAGTGGAATGACCTCAAAAATGCGCTGCCCAGATGAAAAATGAAAATTGTTTGTTTTGACACGCTAACCGCCATAATTCTTCCTGCGCGCGCAAATACTTCGTTCTTCCTTTTGAAGCGTGCGCGCGCGGCCGCGGCTTCATTTCTACGCGTCGTGCGCCTCTTCGAGCGCGTTGCGTAAACAACCCGGACGGTGGTGCGTCGTGCCGCGCCGCGCCGCGTCGGCGGGGCCTGCCCCGAAGCCATTGTTGCGCGCGCCGCCATGTTGCCGTCCCCCGTATCGATTCCGGGGCCCCCCCCCCCCGCCCCCACGTCGCTTGCCCGCCAACACCGTGTTACCGCCACTTCCGTAGCTACCGGGAACTACATGATCCAGCGGCACCGCCACCGCCGCCGCTACCATCACCGCCACCCGTCCACACCCCCCAAACTTCAACAAGATCTGGAACAATGCTGACGTCCCACCTTCTCCGTCACCATCACCTCCTCCGTCACCACTTTCGCCATCACCACCACCGTCTCCATCAACCCCCGTCTCTCCATCATCACAACGGTCTTCATCACCACCACGGTCTCCTTCATCACCATCTTTCGAATCTCTCTCCATCACCACTCCGTTGTCCACATTCATTATTGTGTTGTCCATTATTACCATCACCATCATTACCACCGCGGCCAAGCTAGCAAATTCTCGATCACCGCCACCATTATCGCCACGTGCATGGCCACCGGCCTTGCTTCCGACTAATTCAAACAAGCCTCCAGCACCTTGCTTGGCAGCCGCGCTAAACGCCTGGAAGGCTCACCTCGTTGTCTGGAGTTTCGATCCCCCGAGGGCGGGGACGCGGGTTTTCGCAACTGCTGCTCGGCGTCGCACGCGGCCGGGCGACAGCGCGTCGCGCCCTCCACTTTCGCAGGTGCCGTGCGCTCCGGGCAGAATGGGCTGCGAGTTGAGCCGACTCGCGCTTTTCCTATAGTCTGAGAAGTTTGCGCAGTTGGATTGGTTTGGGAGAGAGAAATGGTGCTTAGTGTACACCTGAAATCAGTTTGTGAGATTTCCTGCGCGATATTAGAGAACAGGTATGTAGTCGAATGGGGTAGATAATTAAGGACAATGTCGAGAGAAAGTTTATATCAGAAGTCTCTGGGGGGAAAAAATAAAATAAAAAGCCAAATTCAAAGTGAGTGGAAATAACAAAAATCAACAGAATGAAAATGTTATTAATCTTAAATAAAATGTCAGATTCAAATTAGGAGAAAAGGGAAAATATTAATTTTTATCAAAACTTTTAATTATTAAACTAATTTGGTTGTTTACAAACAGTAAAATGATATTTTCTCGTAATAAGCATTATATTACAGTTTCACAGCACCGCGTGAAAATGAAATAAGAGAACCAGCCGAGAAAATATATTGAACGAATATATTCATAGACATCGATGTAACAACAACTTGCGAAACGATTGATGTTAGTGATAAATGGAAGTTCTTAAAGTGAAAAAGAGTTTCTACGTATACAAACCGTTTTGGGACAATTATTTTACAATTTTTCAATTGACTTCGCCTCTGTTGGTAAATCCTTCGGCTTAAGAATGAACCAGTGAAATAATCGATGAACAGGTAACATAAGTATACCTTTAAAGAAATGATAGCTATATGTTCTGGAAAACGAACAATGTATAGGAAATTGTTCTTCCGAAATGGTTCCGCATGACTCTACACCTTGCGGTGCGGCATGGGGCATTCCAAGGACCCTTAAGATCGATTGCGCCATCCGAACACAAAACCCGGGGGACTCCCACTGATGCACAACTTCCCAAAGGGACACTAAAGGGTACGTGCGGCGAATGCTGTGAACTAGTAAAATACTTTTCAATTAAAGAATAGACGCTAATTCAATATTACATTTTGGGCATTGATGTATTATTTTAAATAACGATTGGTAATGTTTCATTTGTGATAAATGAATTAAATTTAATACAATTTCCTGCAAACCGCAACTATTGAATTACCGCATACCCATGGTTAGGAAAGACAATATTTGACACTCATAAAACACTGGTATTTCTGGAATAATACCAACACACACTTTTTTAATTTTTCCATCTTTTAACACACTCCCTTGACGTAATATATTTATTATACAGTGAAAACGCTCTTTGTTCCCTAGGAGAAAGGGAAGACCGTTTGAGCTGAAGTATACAGAATATCGGTGGTAAGGGAAAAATTGATTTATCTGTGCAGGAAATGGTCAAAGAACGTTCTTACAAGGCGTCGAGGAGGAAAAACTGACAGGTAAGTTGTTCGTGGGTTTGCTGCTGTTGAATAGAACATACTCTAGAGAATGAAAGGGAAATGTCAGTTTAGTTGAATAATTCCCGAGAGACGAGGTTTTAAGGATGAATCCTGTTCCCCGCCACTAACATGCTGGAATTCCAATCATGGAAACAGCCATCCTTTTCGAAAAGGAAAATGACTTTGTGGAAATGGATTGTTCTTGCAAAATAATCAAATTTTCTCGAGAAAGAAAACAATGCACATGCTATATCATTGAACGATTTGACAGATACTTCATTTAGTGCTAATGTTAAAGAATCAATTTGAAAACTCCCTAACTGATGTTACGTTTCTATTTGGAATGATATACTTGAAATACATTTAGAGTAGATAACTTTGAGATTTACAACAGACAATTCCTTGATAAAATTTCAAAGTTGAAACTTTAGCTCTAGTGACGATTTTAATCTCCATTTTTTTTACTAAATGAATTTTTTTACAAATATGTAGCAGGTTAAACCTATTTGTTCCAATTCATTGAAGCCTGGAATATTATGTCAGGATTTTCACTTTATATTTATTTGTGGAAATCTCAAACGAGCCCTAAAACGACTGGTATTCTACACGAAGCAGCAGAGGAAAAGAGACAACAAAACCGGCAAGTGCGACGTGAAAGAAGTAGCTCTCAGGAAAACGAAGCGGAAATTCGCAGCGACTCGAGGCGCGACGGCGCGTCGCGGCGCATAAGTCGCTGCAAGGTCGGGCGCATCGCCGCCCCCGACCCAGGACCTTGGGGTACTCCTCTGATGCAAGCCGTATACTCTTATCGAGGCCACGGAGGGCGGGCGGGGCGTCGTAAGCCGCGCTCGCTCGCCCTCGGGGCGCGTGCCGGCGCGCTTACGGCGCGCTCGTAACGCGTCGCTTACGCCGCCGCGCGGGATTAACCGCCGGCCCGCGCCAATCGACCCCGTTCGCAGACACTTCGGCGTGGGAGGGCGTGGAGAGCGCCAGGGAGGGGGTACTTAGAGCTCACGCAGAGGGTCCGAAGAGAGGGGCAAGGACGCTGAGGTGGCGTTAAAAAGACTGTGATATGGCATTGTCATGACTCGGAGAGTGCAGAAAAGGACTGTTTTGATGACGCGGAGTGAGGAAACATTAAAGATTCAAAATGAAACGACCGTAGAGAGAGCAAGGAAATAAGGTAGATATGGTATGGGGAAAAGGCACCAAGAGGAAATGGTGAAATCCAGAAATGGACTTGGAGATGTGATAGATAAGGGAAGTTTTTTTTCTTCATTTTTTTACACAATATATAGCTCAGTTTAAATTAACTGAACGAGATGGATTAATAGCTGACTTAAAACTAGTAGAATGCTTGAGCTTACCCAATCGGACTCCTCTGGACGTGATCTAGTTCGGAGAATTCCTTGAGGAAATGTGAAACTTATTTTGTATTCTGGTTTGTGATAAGGGAAGTTGAGGATGTGAGCCACTGTGATTGTGCGGTGAAGGGGCTGTTCAGGGTTATCACTGTGGGCGCGGGACCGGCACAAGACAGGTCCGGGGCGAACAAGGAACGAGATGGGCGTATCCTACTGCACGGAGGCCTCGCCTACTGAGAGGCTGGCGCGCCGGATAACTGGCGCTTACCACAAGGAACAGCGTGTGTGTGTGTGTGTGTGTGTGTGTGTGTGTGTGTGTATGGCGTGCAAACTGCATGCATCACCATGCGTGGCGTGGCGACATAATTTCCCCGCGCTCGAGTCTTCGCGAAAGCCCGGTTTAGGACGGATTGCGTTACGTCTGTTAGCGACCTGACGCTGCTAATGGCACTACTGTTAAATTCACGGTAATCGTGTGAAATAAATGCTTACATCAAGATGATAGGGGATGTAATGAAGGAATTATTGCACAATGCGAGTGCGTACGTGTATGTTAATGGAGGGGATTGCTGAACAAGATTAGGAATTCGGCGGTCATAGGATGAGAGTTACATGTAGCTGATGTATGTTGCATTGGAAATTTGTGCAGATGTTTACTGTTATATCGGTGTGTAAGTTACTGAATCTGACTTGTTTTGTTTTTTTTACTCCACTGACCTTTCATTTCAGGATATCGGAGTTCAAATCACGGTCGATTCATGTTGAATTTGTGGTTTTACACAGCGTGTTTGCCCCATGTGTCCTTGTTTGTTTTTTTCCTTTCCCTGTCTTCCATTTCTCCATCCGCCCACTAGCGCCTGAAATAATTGCCAAAAATTTAAATTTTACACAAATATTTGATTTAGATTTTTTATTTATTTTAATTTCGTATATTAATGTCATGTCGACAAATAGGTGTAGTAATATGAGCAAAATAACTAAAGAAAGCGCGTAATTTATAGGGATTTTTGCAGTTTTCTTCGTGAAGCCTTTATTTCTCAAGATTGTAGACCTCAAATTCGAATTTCTCAGAAAACGTATAGAACCGGTAAGGATAAAAACTCGAGAAATTTCTTCCTAAATCGTTTCGTTTTGAGCACCAGGTGACAGGCGAAGTCTGCAGGTGAGAATACTAACCGAAGCTGCGCTGTGTCGAAGTCCATAATTAATGGAAGATAATTTCGTTTCCCTTGTTACAAACAAGTGCAAATTGAATTCTATTTGTAACGTGTTACCGCCTACATTTTTCTCTTGAATAGTGAGAAATGTATGGCATGTAAGAACATGACAGTGTGATAAAAATGCATTTAGTATAATCTCAAATGAAATAATTGTTGTTCGCATTTCTAGATGCAATATGAAGCTAGGATGCAATAATAACACGAATTGCAATTGAGAATGCAATATTGTTTTATTTATTTTGTAATCGCTCTTAAAATTTAATATTTCGTTTTCTTTCATTGTTGTTTCTTTAAGCATGGATATTGAACTACTATAGATGTTTATTGTCGTTTCTTGTCATACTACATAAATTGTTGTAACACAAAGTTATCAAACACAGGTTATGGTACGTTTCTCTACGTTTGGAGCGCAAAATATAACATTTTACGGTGATATTAAACATTTAGTAGGTGATTTCGATGCATTTGATTACAGAAAAAACCTACCGTAGGCGCGGAGAATTCAAGCTACCTCTAACTCAATGACGCACAAAGAATCATCTGTCGATTTGAATAAAGAATGCCTCATGATTTACGCTTCTCGTAAGGTTTCATATCATACCACACATTAATATTGTTTGAGCATATACATTTTAGAGGTAAAAGTCATTGCCTGTGATGCATTTTTCGTGAAACTGCACGCACAAGATGATGGTATTTTTTGTGGTCTCTGATAGACTAGAGAAGTAAAATGCGTGGAATGTCCCCGTAAAAGCTTTTCATGGATATATGAATTTAAGTCGTATTGTCACATTGTAGCTCCTTCCCTGCAAAAGGGGCTGCTTTATAAGCCGAACTTCCGAAGAGCAGCTACTGGCGGTTTCTATGCAACCTTGCCCATATTTTGTTCCGACCCAGTTTCAACAGTCAGGAAATATCCCGTATAGAATATAACGCAGTAATCAAATCATTGAAATTTTTAACGTAGTGAAAAACATTTTTTTAAATAATTTAAATTTAATTTTTAAAATAGATTGAAGAGTAATTGTTGATGAACTTATTTCATTGTGGAATGTACATGAACGTATCATAATATTCAAACAACCATTACCATACACTGGTAACCTTCTAAACTTGTCTGTCAGGAAGTGTAGATATAAGAATCTATTTAATTATATGAATGTTTCTTATGTAAATGAAAGATTTTTATTTAAAAAAGAAAAGACAAAAAACTTGTTTCATAATTGTATGGAAATTTTCTTCGTTTATCGTTTTCACGTATTTCCAACGATCTAGACTGTTCAAATATATTTTGACAAATATATTTTAAAACAACTGTTTCTTTTAGAATATTTATCTTCCTAAAATTATGTAATCTCTGATAATTTGTTCATTGCCTCAGTTGAACGTTTGTTCTTTAGAGCTGGAACGTCTGTATTACACCCATACCACGTCCGGCATTCCAGAACATGGCTCTACCTCCGCAACGGGCGTGTGTGGCTAGTTTCGGACAGCGCGACCCCGGATCGAGCCCCGAGGCCCAATCAAGGCCTCCTCCCACGCGCGCCACGGCGCCACGCCCACTTCGTGTCCCCACGGCATCGCTCTCCCCCTCGGCCCCTCCGTCCCCCCCCCCGCCGCCCCCCCCGTCACCCCTCCCCAACCGCCCCCGCCGCCCTTGCCGCCCCGCCGCCCTCGCCGCCCTTGCTGCCCCGCCGCCCCGCCGCCCTTGCTGCCCCGCCTCCCCGCCGCCCCGCCGCCCTTGCTGCCCCGCCCCCGCCGCCCCGCCGCCCCTGCCGCCCTTGCCGCTTCCACCGGCCCCCGCCGCCCTTGCCGTCCACGTCGCCTACGCCACCTCCGTTGCCCCGCGACCCCGCCGCCCCCACCGACGCTCGGCCCCCGCCTCCCCGCCCCTCGCCCCGTCGCCTCCGCGTCCTGCCGCTCCCGCCCTCGCCGCCCCTGTGCCTTGTTCACGCCCCCGCCACCATCGCCTGCCCCTTTTGCCCTGCCGCCTCTGCGCCTTGTTCACGTCCTCGCCACCATTGCCTGCCTCTCTTGCCCCGCCGCTGCTCGCCCCTCCCCGGACTCCACCCTCCGCCCCCTCCGGGCTACGACGAGCGAACGGTCCCGCGGGGGCGTCGGATGGCACGCCGCGCCGGGGGAGGCGCCCCCGCAGTGATGGCGGGGTCCACGGGGGGGGGCGGGGACGTGGGGGGAGGGGAGCAGATGGAGCGTCCGGCGCGCGACACGCGTCGCACGTCCGCTCGCTGTTGTCGCGTGCGCGAGCGCATGTTGCGGCCACGCCTCGCATGTTGGCAACCCTGCGCGACGTTAACGAGCCATTTCGCTGGATGTGGGCCGGCGGGGTGGGGCGAGGAGGAACCACGGCTCCTGTGTCCGGTGGTCGCGTCCCCTCGGGGAGTGGGTGGGCCTCGGGTGTCTGCGCCCAGTGTTCGGTGTGAGTGGCTGCTTAGTTTCGCATGTTCCGCACGAGACGAAGTTAATTACCCTAAGCTTCATTAATGCATATATCATGTTCAAGCAGAATGTCAATTTTTGAATCTTCTGTTTACCCTTGAATGTGATCTTTGAAAATTCTGTAAAGTGGAAGATATTTGTAACGTTTACAATTTGTTCAGTTCTACCTGTGTCATCAAGATTGTTTGTAGGTAGCGGTAGCTCAGTGCAACTACTGATGGCACTGCAGCGCCTCTGACCGGGAGGTCCTAGGTTCGAGTCCTGACGGCGACAGGATTTTCGACACTAGCTTTTCAGCTAGGTCGAATTCAGTCGCTGTCTTCTAGCGGCTAGCTGCTCTGATCGGTAGTTCTCCGTGGTTTCTCCGATCAACACCAGGCGAATGCCGGAGCAGTACCCTAACAAACGGGCCACGGACCGCGCGCGATCTTTCCTTTCTCTTCCTTGTCCTATTCTCTCCCCTACACACACACACACACACTTACACTAACATGCACTACACTCCCACATATTCCGGGAGACCGGTCGGGAGCTTAGAGCTTGTCCCGACTGGGGCGGTGCCCCGCTGGTGGGAGAGTCTTGGTTAGGGGGAAACCCCACTAGTCGACGGTACGTCGGCGCCGGATCTCGCCATCCAGCAGGGAAAGATCACCGCCACCTCCCGAAAAAAACATGCACTACACTAACGGGACTAATGACCGAAGCAATTGACGCGCCCGGAAACACGAAAAAATCAATCAATCAATCAATCAAGATTGTTTAATTGAAAAGAATATTGTATATTCGCTGACAGTTTGATCTTATTTAGAATACTAGCTGAGTACCGTACATTGCCCAAATATTCCGTAGACATAATTTTCGTTAAGAAAAGAATAAATTCTATGCTCCGTGCATCTCCACCTTACCCTCCTCTATCCCACGTGGAGACACCTGGCCTTGCCCCGACTCAGTCGCCCAGCTCCATCCTCCCCTTCTTTACCCGACCCCGTCTCACCTCCCCGACACAGACCTGTCGTGTTTCCTGCAATCGTCGTTGCTACCTCCAATGTTGCCATTGATAGCTGTAAATAGATGCATTGTTAAATACTTCGGGCTAGCCTTTAGAAACCATTTTGGCCTTAAGTTAATCAAGGAATAATTGCGCCATCGAAGTGAATTAAATTCATTTAAAAGGAAAGTTAGTTGCCTTTTATAAATATTTAATTCATTTGAGTGCATGTGCTCACCATCTACAAAAAAATTGCAAAAAATAGAAATAGTGCATACTGAAAGTTACATTTAATCCATTAACTCCATCCATTAAAATTAATTTTGTGCGCATAGCGTTCACTCATTGTCGCCGCGTTTGTGCGTGCAGTCAGTGTTGTAGCCCTCTGGCAGCGAATGTTTGCAACTTTTAGCGCTAATCAATTGTTTAGTTACTAAATTATACTCCTAGATTATAACTAAATTATACAGCGGTAAATAGATGATTGTTTCATACCTCAGGCAAGCTTCTAGTAACAATTTTGACCTTAAATTAATCAAGGAATGATTGCGCCATCGAAGTGAATTAAAATGCATTTAGACTTTGACTTTTGTAAATATTTAATTCATTTATGTATTTGCTCACCATCTCCAAGAAATTTGCAAAAAATTGAAATAGTGCATACTGAAAGTTATATTTAAAAGGTAGAAAATGGAGATAGTTTTTACGAAATCTTATGCAGATAGTAATTTTCCTTGTTTGGAAGGTCATGTATACAAACTTTCGTTATGATCCAAATAAAACAATTCATTTGCATGAACAACAAAGAGACTTTCTTTTTATCTAGTCAAAAAAATAATCATTGGAACAAAAATAGTCTACGTTTTGCTGAACAAAAACTACTTTTCAGGGAAAACTGGATGGAAATCGGTTCAGGTGTTCAACAGATTATTCTTTACAAATTATCAGCCGACAAAATTCGTTAAAACAATACATTTGTTTGATGCCTTCTAAATAAGAAAAGGCGAGTGAAAATAAGGCAGTTATTTTGAAATTACAAATGTACTCCAATTTTCATTGTATAGAAGATAAGCAGAAGTGTTTTTCTTTGTATTGTTGCTTTTTTCGGCAGTCTAAATATGGAGTTATAAAATTCCGAAACGAAACACAAGGATTTTGTGTTCATTTTTTATTTACCTCACGAACATAATCAAAGTTATTATCGTTACACTCTAGAAGGTTGTTCATGTACCAGGGAATAGATGTTGGTGTGTTTCCATTACTGAAGGTTTCGATTGAACCATATTCTAAAATGAGTTATGGATTTTAATACAAATGAAATTTTTTAGGAAACAATGTATTTTATTTTGAAATTGTTGTTTTTTCCTTAAAAATATGAATTTGATATTGTTTGTATTATGTACTCTAATTGAAAGGTAAGTGCATTTATTGAATTTGAGTCGTTCCTCCTTTTACTCCACTGAAAACTAGTATCTAAAATTAATATTATAATATGTAACTGCAGTTTGTCACATAATAAACTATAAAGTTATAATATACTATTCAGATAACTGCACGTTGGTCAACTAAAAGAATATTTTTAAAATAATATTTTCATTCAGGTGTTCAACTTGACATCATCAACACCTGCTTGTGATATGCAGCGTATTCTGTTATATTTTATGTGGGTGGCAATGTAATGGAAAGCAAACTGTTTATTGGTTATTATTAGTGGAGTGAGAACCAGCGATCATCGATTTTACTGCTTATATCTGGTTTCCTCAATAAATTCGTTATTAGAGATATATAATGACGGGGCAATACATCGTAAAATATTTCCTTAAATTCTTTCTAAATCAATATTACATGGTATTTTGAAAGTAATGAACATTCCACGTCTCAACTCAAGAATATATTACAGCTCTCGTTGTGAGATTAAAAAGTGAACTGTCTGGAGCGGAAATAAATTTATGAAACGTGTTTTACCCTGCGGAATTACATACTCCTACTTGCTTTCCAATCTCTCAAACCTCTGCGGAAGTACAAACCCTTGGACAATTTGTTCCCGATTCGGCTTCCTGCAGGTTTCTACGAGTGTCGCAAGGCGCGTCGTCGACGGTGGCGCATGGTCGGTGAATGGCGGAGGCGGCAGGGGGAGGGGCGTGGCACAGTGCGGGATTTCAATCGGCGCGAGGCACAGAGCGCAGCGGTGGCGGCGGCGGCCGGGGCCCCGCGGGACGTCCCGAGGCGGGCGACGCATGTCCGTCTTCATTTGTCGCGCCTTTGCCGCGGAGACGCGCGTCCCTGGAGACCTGCGGGGAGGCCGCCGAGGCTGGGCGTCTGGGCGGAGCGGGGCGGGGAGGGCGAGGCGACCGACCGGCCGACCGGGCGAGGAGATAGCGCCGGAACGGGGCAGGGCAGGGCGGGGCGGGGGGGGGGGCGGGAGGGCGGGGCGGAGCAGAGCGGGAAGGGACGGGACGGGGCGGGCGCGGCGCGGCGGGGAGGGGGGAGCGGAGCAGAGCGGGACGGGACGGGGCGCGGCGGGGAGGGGCGGAGCGGAGCGGTTGGAGCGGAGCGCCAGTGAGAAAGTTTTCGCGGCGATGCCTGGTCCGACTAGGCCGGGCAAAGGAGACGGAGTGATGCTAAGTCGGTGCCAATGGGGATCTAATGGAGAAGGTAGGGATAGAAAATGAATGAAGTTCAATATATATATATATATATATATATATATATATATATATATATATATTGGGTTTCTAAATCTCGTTTGTACCGTAGATATTTAGTCGAAATGACGCCTGTACGTGACAGTCAAATGTGGATGCGTAAGTATGATAAGGAAGAGCGATAAAAATAAATTGGATAGGAATAACTAATGCGATTGAGAGGAAAATATCTCTTTTCAATGGTATTAATTATTTTTGACTCTTTTCAGCTTCTTAGCTTTACCTTTTCGACTTACTTGGTGGTTAATTTTCCTGCATCACATTCAACGTATCGAAAACATCGTCAGAGGAAGTTAGTGCGTTTGCAACGCTGAGGGAATGACGAATTGGTTCTGGAACATAGGTAGGTAGGTAGTAGATAGTCAAAAACGGAAAAGCTTATAGTGAACTTTCTAAATGGTAACGGCCAAATAGACGTTGCCCGGACGTTCACGATTCTTGACTGGCGATGTGATGGTAGCATCAGCAGGAGAACCTTCCTCGTCCACTGTGCGCGGGGCTGAAGGGCGACTGCGGGTGCGGAGAATTCGGCGCCGGAGGTTGGGGGTTGAAGGGCGGCGGTGGCGGAGAGGAGAACGGCGACAGCGCGCGGGCGGACGGGCAGCGGTTTCTTTTGGCGTCGCTCCGCCTGCCTCTCTTCCTCCCTCCCTCCCTCGCTTCCGCCTCGCAGCCGCCGCTCCGCTCCTTCCGGCTCGGCCACTTCGCCTCCGAGAAAGGGTATCTGAATCCGGCGCCAAGTTATTTTCGTTGGCTGTGTGCGCGCCGTCCGATTGTGTCGGGGCGGCCGGCGGGCGTCTGTGTGTGAGTGGGATGTACCTTGGAGTCGCCTCGGAGCCTTTCCGTCTTCCCGTCAAGCCCCCTCCCCTCCGCCCTTTTCCTCCCCCTCCCTCCGACCCTTACCCGGGTCCCCGCGCCCCGCCCCGCCCCGCCCCGCCCCCGGCCGGGCCGGTCCGCTTCCCGTGCGCTCTTTTGTTCGGAGGGCCGCCGCCCTGGCGCTCCCGGTGGAGGCGCCCGGTCCGTGGCCCGCAGGCAGCTCCGCCCCGGTGACGTTGCTTCTCGCTCGCGGTTCGAATCCCCGGCCCTCCCAGGGCTTTTTTGGGAGCCCTGTCTCTCGAGCTCGCAACCCTTGGACATGGGCTGATGGGCTGCAGAGTGCAAAGTGCACTCCCGTGAACAACGATAACAAGATTGCAGCTTAGTGCATTATAGTTGGGCACGGAGTGGGGGTGAATTTCATTAGACTCCAGAATGAGATTACTGATTCACAGTCTTTTAACAAATAAAGTAGATTACAGTCCTTGAGACACACTTCAGTCAGTGGGCAAGTGAGAACGTAGTTTTAATCATAACCATTTAGACAAATCATTTACATTTGCAGGAAAGCTACCCAAATGCACAAAGATTTTTGAATTTCAGTGACGCTTCGTTCCAGAAAATCATTTGCATTTCTTGTTGTAAATTTCCTCACAATGATTTTAAAAAAATAGAAATGTGTTATGCAATTTCTTTCTCTGGAACATTTCAAACTTTGAGCATAGTAAATCACTTTTCTTTATAATTAAAACGGTGTGTGTTTCAGAGGATACATAGTGAAACACCTAAAGACTACAAGTGTGTTTATTCTTTAATTGGCCATAGTTTCTAGTTTTTCTTATGTTGATATTTCTGGTTGCTTCCAAGGAAACAAGCTAAATTTATTCGCCAAAATATTCAGACACAAAACCTACATAATTCGTCGAGCCAACGTGTTTATCATGTAGTTTTTGCCACCACAAAACACGCTGTAATTCTGGACACATTATTGGCATCACTGAGACAACTTCGATGCTAGTTACCATCGCGAACATGATATTTATCTCATCTTTCGTGAATTTTACTGCGTTTCTTCGCACGGTCTGAGCATCCTCTTCGTCCTTCCCCGACGCCCGGTCCTCGGTCGCGCACGACGCGTCGTGACGTCAGGCGCACAGTCACGCCACGCTCCGCAAGGCACGCGTCTGGCGCCTCGATTTATGGCTTGCCCGCACGCCCGCCCCGCCCCCGCCGCCGCATTCCCCCCCCCCTTCCTCCAGCTGCGTGCTTTCCAGCCCCGTCTCCATCCTGCTGCTTCCAGCCCGCTGCCTTCAGCCCCCTGCCTCCAGCCCGCTGCCTCCAGCCCGCTGCCTCCAGCCCGCGCCTCCCCCCCCCCGTTTCCAGCCCCGCTCCACCCGCTGCCTCCAGCCCGCTGCCTCCAGCCCGCTGCCTCCAGCCCGCTGCCTCCAGCCCGCTGCCTCCAGCCCGCTGCCTCCAACCCGATGCCTCCATCCCCTTCTCTCCACTCCGCTGCCACCACTCCCTTGCCTCCCATCCCCTGCCTTCTCTCTCACTCCCGCCTCCGCCCACCTATTGCTATCTCTCTCCCTCCGCCCTGCCTCGCTCCCAGCCGTGTCGTGCGTCGCGTCGTTTCGCCGCCGGCTTCGCGAGGAAGTCGACCTGCCGCTCTTAACTTCCCGCGCCGCTTCGCGCGCCCGTCGCCCCAACTCGCGCCATCGTTTGCTGTCCCCGCTCGGCTCCGTCGGGGCACTCACTGTCACAACGGGCCTTCTTGTGGCTTTGCTTTACGTCGCCCGCTCGACCTGGAATGTTTTTTCGCCCGCCTGGTTATCTGATGGCGTGTGTCACCTAGTGGCGTTCTGTTCCATCAGCTCCTATCACTATTTTACGCCATTTTCATTTCTCTCACAGACACTCTGAAGATTCGCAGGTGTGTTAAATCAGTGTTTTCGTCCATTATTACTATCCTGGCCCTTATAAGAAGATGCTTAATTAATATGTGATTTTCATTTAAATGTCTTCATTGCTTCCGCCACGTCCGTGCGATGGTCTTGTGGATGTGGTGTATAGTGTTCGATGACTGCAAACAATTATTAAGACATCGATACTGTAATTAAATATTAGCGCTTCAAAGAAACCCTCGACTTCCGAAAAAAATGTACTTTCTTATGGTCATCCTTTTAATTCAATTGCTTTAAAAATTCACAAATTCCTTGACATTTTTTTATAAAAAGTAAATATACTTTTACAACTCAAATGACTAGATATTTTCTGGGACCGTTATGTTTCATTTGGCACACTTACATAAATTTCTGCTTCTCAAAAGTATTGTCAATTGTGAATCTGCATTCACTTCTTAAAGGTTCGCTCGGTTTTTCGCAACCTCCACATCTCCGTGAATTTTAATGTGAAGCATATGTAAAAAGTGAGTGAACTGATGTTTTACGTGCGTATAAGAAATTTTTGTATTCATTTTCCTAATTATCCTACATAATTATAACTATTGAAAAATATTTTATAATGAAATAGATAATAACTAATTTCTTATTGTTAATGTAAAATATAATTTTCTGTAAAATAATTTGCTTATTCTTTGTGTTGAATGTGATATAAAGCCATATAATGGAATGGACGTTTAGAAAATTGCTTCACCAAACATAAAGTGTTCCACAAAGATGTCCTTGTTCGCCCGTTATGGGCGTTACAAGCACGTTTTCAGATCTCGGCTTCATCCTTTGCTGTTGTTTTCAAAAGGCTTTGAGGTTTCTGTCAATCTCCGGCCTTTATCACCCCATCACCGAATGTTTCGCACATCCATTGCATTTTCCCATGAAAAATTAATTTATTTCGTTGAGACTTCGAATTGCGGTTTTTGCTTGCACCGTTCGCCGAAATGGATGGTAGGCCAAAGCGCTTTCGGACCGGACGCAAACGCGACCGTGTTGTGTGAAACGGTAATCTCGTTTCTACAACGCTTTGGAAAACCTACGAAAAGGGAATTTATCCCGGTGCAGAGGGAGTTTCAAATTTAAATGCGCACTGTAGATGTAACGATGTTTCGCGAATTTCTCTTTACCATCTTTTATCAGCAAAACTGTGAAGCTCATTGAAGAGAGACGCAAAGGAAGAAATAACAGAAATATCAAGAGTGATGGAAGGGAGATATACTTAGTGCTTCGAAGTGTTGTAAATTGTATTTATCAACTTTGATACTTTAAAGTCAAAATTAACGAAACTAACGAAAGAATAAGACAATCTCATTAAACAAAATTAACGAAAGATAAGACAATCTCATTGAAAGAATTATTTCTAAACAAAATAATTCATGGACCTCTATTAACAATGATATCAGTTTCGAAAAGTAAGTAATATTAGGACTAATCCCTGGCCTCTTATTAACTATTTTCCAACATCAATGTCGCATTTCGTTGGACGAGTGGTGAAATTTAAACGAAAAGTATATTTCACTGGCATTGTTACAAAGTGAATAAAACATTGTACATTATTCGTAACGTCAGATCCCACGATAGTAGTCGCAAATAACTATCCCACGTCAGATCCCACGATAGCAGTCGTAAATAACTATTAGAAAAAGTTTGTCGTTTTAGGAAAGACGAAACAGATAGCCCGAGTGATCAATCTGGAGTAAAGTGCGAACTTCATCCCGGGATAAGTGGAAGGGCGGTGCGTTGGGGGGGGGGAGCCTCCATCCATGGGGGTTGATGATCTGTTAGCCTGATGCAGAGGCAGGGGATGGGCAGGGAGAACCAGAACAGATGCGCTCAACTGGTCCTGGGTTCGGCTCGTTTCGTTTCGATTTGTGTGCGGATAGCGAACGCGTGCTAGTAAATACTGCGAGATATTGAATACTAAGTACACATTATGGACGTTAAGTACTATAAACATGTTACTTGGCAATGCAGAGCGCACGAGGCTCAAGGGGTCTGTGATTACACACTGACCCCGTCGCGTCCGCTTTGTTTGCAATCGCCGCGTGCCCGTGCGGAAGGGGACGGGGTCGCAGGTCGGGTGGTTTGCGGGGGGGGGGGCGTTTCAGTGAGGTGGAGAGGTGCGCTGCTGGGCTGGCGCGGGGGAGGACGTGGTCTGCGCCGGCAGAGGATACACAAAGCGCTGAGAATCGCATTGGGTGAGTTACGGAGAGGTGGGCGAAGAGAGATACAACGGGCTAGCGCGCGCCGAATTAGGACAAACGATACTGTCCCATACACCAGGAGCGAAATAGAAAAGAGTAAAAGAAAGAAAGTCGAAATATTTATTTATTTATGTATTTATTTATTTATATTACGCCAGAAAAACAGTTAAAAACTGCGTATGACGTCCTATGGGGGAAAAGTAAATTGTGTGCACATTTTCAAAATTCTGTGATCCCTACACTAAGTCATATACTACTTAAATTTTGAAAAAAAAGCTCCAATGTAATAAAATCTCTTTTCAAGGATAAAAAGGCAATAAATTTTGGCTCTTATCCATGTTGTCCTTCGGAATAACACTTCCTGCCGCGACAACATGGAAACGATAATTTGAATAATTGTATTTCCCACTGAATTCTAGAAGACGTGCTAGGAAAATGAAGTTACATTTATGTCCAGAAGCAAAGCAAGGGGCCATCTCAGCATTTGCTCAATGGATCACGGAAACTGGACAAAAAAAAGTGATCGAGATGGGGGTCATTGACCCGGAGGAATATTCAGCATCTATTGAAGGTGCGTATTGGGATATAGGGGATCGAGGTTAGTCATTAAAAACAATGTTAGAAAGTAAAGAATATGACATCTGGGAAAGAAAACTATATGATAGACTGAAGGGATTTGTGTAGTATTTTTGGAGGTAGGATGAGAGGACTTTGATTGGGAAGCATTGAATGGGTTTGCAGGGAGATATTGCGGTATGGATTTGAATCTGTATCAGGCGCAGGTTGAGTTGGGGTAACAGTAGAAGCAGTGTGAAGCGATGGATATTAACCAACGCTAGGCAACGAAGTCAATTTGCTCTCCATGGGATTTCAGGCAGGTTGAAATGAGCATTTCCAGTAGATGGCTGTCATTGCGACGCTAGCGTAGTCGCTTGACGAAAGGCTGAAGAGCTGTCAGGGCTTTCGTTGAGTATAAATCGATATTGGGCGAGAGGTATACAGGCCGCTTGTATTGTTTGAGAAGGTAACATGCTCTCAGTATGGTAGTCATGTACCTCTAGAGTGGATACATTTTTTTCTTATTGAAGTTTTTCTATACTAACTGGGTGCCAGGGAAAATGATAGATACTTATTTTCTAAATTTACAGTGTTGATATTTACAAATGAACTAAAGTTTTTACGTTGATATTTCGAGATAAACTAAATGAAAAAAAAGAAATTTTTTTTTTTACAAATTCTATTATTGTAGCAATTTTAGTTCTACTGCATTGTTAATTCGTAAGATAGGTCATTCGACGTCTGTCACATTATTGGTCGTATTAAACCTTTTGTAACGAAGTTAATTGTATTTTAATTAAAAGTTTTTTATTATGAATTAAAAGTAAATGAAAAGTAAAGGGGGCACTCGGCAGTTCTTAAACTGAAGGTGAAACTTGGAATACGTACTGCGTCCTTTCATCTCTACTGCACTTACCTGAAAGGTATCCCCTCTCGTTCTAGTTTGGTTTGGTTTGTTTTTTTTCGTGTTTCCAGGCGCGTCAACTGCTTTGGTCATTAGTCCCGTTAATGTAGTGCATGTTTTTTCTCGGGAGATGGCGGTGATCTTTCCTCGCTGGATGGCGAGATCCGGCGCCGACCTACCTCGGCTAGTGGGGTTTCCCCCTAACCAGGACTCTCCCACCAGCGACGCACCACCCCAGTCGGGACAAGCTCTAAGCTCCCGACCAGTCTCCAGGAATAAGTGGTAGTGTAGTGTATGTTAGTTTAAGTGTGTGTAAGGGGAGAGGATAGGACTAGGGAGAGGAAGGACAGATCGCGCGCGGTCCGTGGCCCGTTTCTTAGGGTACTGCTCCGGCATTCTCCTGGTATTGATCGGAGAAACCACGGAAAACTACCGATCAGAGGAGGGAGCAGCTAGAATTCTCCTCCAGACAGCGACTGAATTCAACCTAGCTGAAAAGCTAGTGTCGAAAATCCTGCCGCCGTCAGGACTCGAACCTACGACCTCCTGGTTAGAGGCGCTGCAGTGACATCAGTTGATGCACTGAGCTACCGCTACCGGTCCTCTCGTTCTAAGAGGCGGGTGCGTGCTCTGAGCGAAAGCCGTCGCTGGCGTGTTCTGGCGCGGAGGCCGGGAGCGAGAGCGGGGCCGGGGCCGGGGGCGGGGGCGGGGAGCGACAAATTGCCGAGAGCGCGTAATGCCGGCGGCGCGGGTGGCGGCAGCGGATATCCAGGCGATCCGCCACAATGGGGCGCGCAGAGGCGGCCTTGATAAGGGGCTTGGCGCGCCATAAACGAGGCGCAGGGCGTCGAGGCACCAGCCTGCCTCCCACGCCAGAGGAGCAACGATGAGGCGCGACCTCTAGTGATTCTTGTTAACAAATCGGATTTATCGATAAATCGATTACCCATGCACCCGATCTGTCTATCTGACGTCTGGTTGTATCGATATTTAAAAATATATCAGGCGTTCTTAATTGATTTCAGTTTGAAACACTTTTATGATTTTTCTTCAGTTATCTCATTTACTATCCTTATTTATTTCATTTAATAGTCGGTGAGTTTCGTGGATTTATTTTTTCTTATGCTCCTTTACAGCTCATCTTTCCCCGAACATTCGGATGTTAGGAGTACGATACAAAAAATCTCTGACTCATATGTCGATAAAACGAGTGAATGTATCGATATTTACAGATATATGAATAGTTTTCGGTCGGTTGTGGCTATTCAGTCATCGATAAAGTTGTGAGTATTTCAGTTATCTCTATAACTTCTCGTCTGTCTATGAAACTCTTGTGAATTTTATGAATTTGTTTTTTCTAACCTTTCCCCGAATATTCAGAATGCGATTTCCTAATGCTACTGTTTAAAAAATTACAATCTTCAAAATATAAAAATATTTTAAAATATATGGAGTATCAGTATATTGAGATGTAATCCAATGTAGATGAAACAATGATTTTTTTTAAGTTAATAACATTGTAATCAATTCAGTGATATTTTATATCCAGCTTCATGCTCGACGTAACCAAGTATATTGACCTGGATGAATAGGCAAAAACATTTTAAGTGATCGGCATTTATCAACGTATAAATAGTATCGCTAGTGGTAGAAAAGTCGATTTTTTTACAAATGCTTAGAATAATTTCGCAATGGAGGTATGTCAACTATGTATTACAGTATAGCTGGCCTTGGAAAATACAAAATAGAGATGTGTGTGTGTAATGAAAGCGTTATCTGTATAGAAATTGCTCTAATAATGTTATAATTGCGTTGTATAAATGACATTCAAGTGATGCATGCGTTCTGTGCTGTTGTTACTGTCAACTGCTGCTGTCATTGAGCAAAATACAATAATGATAATATGATATACAATAGTAAGCTGTGTCTGAAAATTGTTTTGGCTTGGCACACTTAAAAACAACAGTGAAATGAATTGTCTAGTATTGAGTTAGGACAAACATTGCGGAAACAGGAAGTTGCTTTTCTGGTAGGTGTGAGAAATGAAGTTTTAAAAGCGCGCAGGGAGGAAAGAGCGGCAGCGAGTCGATTAGAACCCGGCTAATCGTGGGGTCTGAACTAATTCGTGGAAAATGTAGCATGAAATGGAGCTAATGCTCGGGCAAACTCCCGAGTAGGAAATGGACGGCGTGTAGGAGTCGCGCTACGAGCGAGCGAGAAGTTTCTCTTCTCGGTTCTACATGGAGCGCGGGAATTTGTGGTCGTGGTTCATACTCGGACACATCAGAATAACGGTTTAGCTACATACAATATTTTGAGGTGTATTTTCTAACTTTCCTTTCATAACACAAAATCCAAAATTTCAAAATTCAAAGTTTATTGCTTGTTTATCCTTGAAAATAGATTTTACTACATGGGAGTTTTTGTTTTTTTCTCCCTTTCAAAATTCAAAATTTAAGTAGTATATGACTTAGTGTAGGGATCACAGAATTTTGAAAATGTGCACACAATTCACTTTTCCCCATAGCACGTCATACGCAGTTTTTAACTGTTTTTGACGTAAAAAAAAATTGTCAACACAAAGAGACGAAGTCTTTGGCGCGAAAGATTGAAAATGTTCCTGGTGTTTGAATTCCTAGTTTATAGGGCAGCAAACCTCTAATTATCTTTCGTATGCATAAATAATAATTGTAGATCCTAAGGCTAACTATATATACCGGTCATTGTTTTTAGAAGTTACAGTTTACTGATAAATAAACTGTATATCATTTTTATTGTATGGTAATAATTGCCAAACCCGTGAATAACTAAGAATAATCAATATAAGTTTGTAACGTATTTTCCGAATACTATTGTAAGCCATAAACATTGAAACTTGTTTCATTTGAAAATTATTTGACTTGTTACAGACGTTTTGACCTCCGAATGCGGCTTCGGGAAATACCGATGGAGTATACCAATACTTTGTATTTGTATAACAGTCATGTACTTGAAGATTTCATATGCTATTGTTTGCTGCCTTTTTTTTTATCTTTCTTAATAGATGGCATCCGTTAAAATTCTTTACAGAGGTCGGTCACTAAGAGCGGCTTTCGATCGCTGTGTTTGGTTGCGTTATGTCGATATAACAGTACAGTACTAGGATTTTTCTTTCTTTAAGTTTCTCTCTAGCCTAAGATAACATAACCTCACCGCTCTCCCCCTCACTCTTCCGGGGAAACCGAGAATCCCCCTCTCCGGTGGCCAGTTTGATAACCGCCCACAAGATATTCCGGCATTCATTGCTCATCCATTTCGCAGCGCGGCGAATTCATTTGCTTGGAAGCGGCCGCGGGGTGACGGACGAGCTCATAACAAGCTGCCTGAGCGGCGCTTGGCGCGGCCCCTGGAGAGCGCGCGCTCCCTTCGGCGAAGGCGGTCTGCCCCCGCTCCCTCTCACCGCACACGCCCTCTCGCTCGCTCACGCGCTTGCCTACGCCCGCGCCCTCACTCGCGGTCGCACCCTTGCCATCGCCTTCGCCCGCCGCCCTCCGCCCTCGCCGCCTCGCTCGCCTCGCCTCGCCCTCGCCCCTCGCTCTGCGCCCGTCTCGCTCGCCCTCGCCTCGCCCTCGCCCTCGCCCTCGCCTCGCCCTCGCCCTCGCCTCGCCTCGCCCCTCTCGCCTCGCCTCGCCCTCGTCCTCGCCCTCGTCTCGCCGTCGCCCTCGCCTCGCCCTCGCCGTCGCCTCGCCTCTCGCCTCGCCCTCGCCCTCGCCTCGCCCTCGCCTCGCCCCCTCGCTCCTCGCCCTCGCCCTCGTCTCGCCCTCGTCTCGCCCTCGCCCTCGTCTCGCCCTCGCCCGCCCCTCGCCCCTCGCCCTCGCCCCTCGCCCCTCGTCTCGCCCTCGTCTCGCCCTCGTCTCGCTCCTCGCTCGCCCTCGCCCTCGCCCTCGCCCTCGCCCTCGTCTCGCCCTCGTCTCGCCCTCGCCCTCGTCTCGCCCCTCGTCCTCGCCCTCGCCCTCGTCTCGCCCTCGCCCTCGCCCTCGCCCTCGCCCTCGCCCCCCGCCCCTCGCCCTCGCCCCTCGCCCTCGCCCCCGCCCTCGCCCTCGCCCTCGTCCTCGCCCTCGCCCTCGCCCTCGCCCTCGCCCTCGCCCTCGTCTCGCCCTCGTCTCGCCCTCGCCCTCGTCTCGCGTTGGTCTCGCCCTCGCCCTCGCCCTCGCCCTCGCCCTCGCCCTCGCCCTCGCCCTCGCCCTCGCCCTCGCCCTCGCCCTCGCCTTCGCCTCGCCGTCGCCCTCGCCCTCGCCCTCGCCCTCGCCCCCCCTCGCCCCGCCCTCCCCTCGCCCTCGCCCTCGCCCTCGCCCTCGCCCTCGCCTCGCCCTCGCCTCACCCCCCCCCCCCGGCCCCCCCCTTCCCCCGTTCTTTCCCGCCGCGCCCCCCGCTCCTTCGCCCACGCCTACGCCCGCGCCCTCACCCTCGTTCTCTTCCCCCCGCTCGTTGCCCGCAGACGAGACCATCAACCTGAAATGAGCCATGGCTCCAGAACTACGTGCTAAGCCTCACCTACCCACCGGGGCGCATTGGCTTGAGACGATACCGAACGCCTGCATAGCGAAATTCGCATGCCTCTATCTTCACTTAAGACTATCTTGCACAGCATATTTTCAATATTAAATTATACTTTACGATTATTGGAGTGTTTTTAAACGATAAGTTTAGACGATCAGTGTTTATTTTTGTTATTGATTTAACACAACTAAACACGGACGAAAACGACTCTTTTTACAACCGGCGTCTGTTAAGTATTTTGCTATTTGCGGTTCATTAAAAAGAATCGAAACAAATGATTTGTTGCAAAAGTTGGTGGATGAGTACTACTTTAAGAAAAAAAACATTTCGTATTTTTTTCTAATAAGAAGGTGCTATAACGAAAAACATCGAAAGTCACTCGCACGATAGCACAAATAACGGTATTGTTAAAATGCTTGGCTAACGCCTCTTGTGCAAACTTCAGCAGCATCAATTATTTGCTCGCTATCGCCCTAATGACATTAATAGCTGCAATAAGCTAACGTTACACATTTTACATCACCACACTTTACATCACAACGTTTCCGTGTTTTTTTAAGTGTCTTGTGAATTGTTCTCCACTCAATGTCTAAAAGAACACTTATTGACCATTATGTAATGGATGTTTTAATCATAATTTATTTTATAGATATTGAATACGCTATAAAGCAAAAGACACTTGAACAGGGTCACAATACATGACCGAAATGATGTGATGTAATGTGTTGTAATATAAAATGTGTGTTGTAATATTTATGAAAATTGATCGTTTAATCTACTAGTATTTTTCATACACTCATATTCTTTAAAGCGACTCTGCAAAACCTACGGAGTGTGTATTTGAAGTTGTCACTGTTTTAAAACTACTGGAATAAGCTTGCTTGAGGAGTCTTGGAAGACTATTGAAGAGATGACGTGACATTTCAAAACGAAGAATTGATGTCAAACCACCCGAGTATCATTTAGGGTTATGCTAGGCTCAAGTATTGCTGGTATCGGTGACTATTTAATTGCTACGGAATATTTAATAGAATTAATTACAACGGAAAAAATAATGAAATCTAGTACTGAAGGTTATGAGAAACGTTCCAAGCAAGGTATTCTGTACTACGGAGTAATACACTACCTTCTCATACTGTAAATTGCGTTGAGATCCTTTTCCACGCGTAAAATTATCATTCTTATTTAATGAATAATTAAATGCCCTATTTCAGAAAAAAAACGTCGTTACTTTACGATTATTCTTAATATAGGCGTTTTAAGGAATCTATTTTTACCCATATTTTACTGTGATGTATTTTTCTTACGCATTCCTAAACTGCAAAATATCGAAGATAGATATCATTCAAAGCAGACGGGTTTTGATTTTTTAACTCAATCATAATATTTTCCTACAATCTGTCTCAATTTTATTCATCTGAAAGGTCATATTCTTATTGTACTTATGTACATGGGATTTACATTGATATTAATATCGATTTCACCCTCCTTGGAATTCAAAATTCCCCTTTATTTCGAACGTCCTTTGAATGTACTTTTAAAAATGTTCTTTTCCTCCTAGGAACTGACTTTCTTCCTAAGTTCTACAGTATTGTTTACGTGCGCGCTTGTAATTTTCTTTTTTGTACTCGCAGTATAATAGCAAAGGCATGCGCTTTTAATGGATTAGACCGGGAGCGGTGGCTCAGTGCATCAGCTGATGTCTCAGCAGTGCCTCTGACCGGCAGGTTCTAGACTCGAGTCCCGACCGAGGGAGGATTTTCGACACTAGCTTTTCAGCTAGGTCGAATTCAGTAGCTGTCTGGAGGAGAATTCTAGCGCCCGGCCGCTTTCATCGGTAGTTTTCCGTGATTTCTCCAATCAACACCAGGCGAATGCCGAAGCAGTACCCTAACAAGCGGGCCATCTTCCGCGCGCGATCTTCACTTCCTCTTCGTTGTCATGTCCTCCCACCATTACACACACACTTACACTAACATGCACTTGATGGTAATGTTGACCGGAGTGTCAAAAATACTACGGGCGTCTTCGCTCATTGCGTACAAACCGCGTACGCTTCTACCACCTGAGTGCAGAGCAGACTGGGAAATGTATCGCCTTTAATGGTGTCGACCCCTGTGGCGCCTGACTATTTTACCTACCCACATAGTTGCGGTTGTAGAGTTGTTATGTATGAGTTGTCTGTGTGCGAGCGTGCTGGCTACTATCAACGTGACTGGCAAATGGCAGCTGACTACCCACATCCAACTGTTTTCGGTTTGCGCTGACAATTGACTCTTTTGTACTTTCATGAGCTGACCGCCCCCATCCAAACGTTCTCTCTAAATACATTCACTCTCTCCCTCTCTCTCTGTAATTTTCGTTTTTCTCCCCCTTTTGTGGGTACTGCGTTATGCTTTATGCCCGTCTCACTCATTTCGATTTCATTGGCCTTTTTTGCGTGTGATATTCCTTCAGCGTTACACCCGATTGCTATCCACTAATTTTCGTTACAGCTGTTCTCTCGGTGATGCGTATCTTCTGTATACATGCGTCTCTAGGCTTTTTGTATCAATGTAGATGCCATTCTAGAAATCCAGTGCATGTTTTAATGAGTAGTATATATAGAAGTGAAATAGACACTGAGATTACAGCACCATGCTGTCGCGCCAGTTAGTGTGTTGCTAGAGCTCAGAATGAACCCCCACAAATTTCTAGTACTTACAGCACCCCCGCCTCGCTCCCATCTCTTGTCATCTTCTACAGATGAATGCTTCTATTCAGACATTAACTGCCTCTTCAAACATTTTCACTTTTCCCGTTCTCCATTATTTCAGTTCTCTGTTGTTCTCCTCCCTGGCATTATCCCCTCACATTAATTGCGCCAGATTAATCCGTCACTGCCTTGCCAGTTGTTTGCCTGACAACAGCAAACGGTGTCGCTCCCGCAAACCCAACCCATCTTGTCACCATCAACGCCTTACAGGTCCCCGCTATGCCTACCGCCGTTCCCCGCACCTCCTTGCATCCCCCTTCACGCCATCCCCCTTTGCCCGAAGGTTTCCCGGCCTCCCCCCCCTCCGGCCACTGTCGCCGGCGGCGGTCGAAATTAAAAGCTAAGTAAATAAATAACCGGGCAGGGGCGGCGGGGCGCCGCCCATTTCCATGCTAGCCGCCAGCGATATTGCGGCGGAGGGAGCGTCCCCGGGGGAGCGGGGCCGGAGTGGCTTATTACGCCGCGCGCGCACCCTTCCCGCCCCCAACGCCCCCGCTCCGCTTGCTCCCCGCCGCCGCCCCGCGCCCGATTTCTTGAGGCGCGCGGCGCGGGATCCGCGCGTAATCGAAAGCGACCCTCCCCCGAGTCGCTGGCGGCCGCCGAGGGGAGCGCGCAGATCGCTTTCCGGTCGCCGAGGGGGCGCTGCGGGGATGGAGGAGCGGGTTACGATGTTGCGAGATGCAGTCAGATGGCGACCAGGATCCGGCGCGGTGTAATTGGGAGTGCAGTTGATGTTGTGGTCGAAATGGCTGGGTGCGGTGGGTGGATACGCGGATTTCAAGTTGACCGCGTTCGTGGGGTTGTTTTTCTGCTATAAAACAGACACTTTTACAACGTTGTGAGGTAATAAAACCAACGGTGCAATAGTATTTATTTTCAAATACTCATATTTGAAATTGTTAAACTGACAATCCATAGACTTTCCTACATTCGCTTGTATTTTAAGAAAACATGCTTCCTAACCTCAGGATCAACATGATTATTGCTCTCTCTACTGTTTTTTTCATTAAAAATCTTGAGAATTGTTTTATGACGGTGAATTTATTTTAAATATTAAACATTTTACCAATTGTATGTGATAAGATCGAGAGCCATGTCTGAGAATAATTTTTATGTTTTCTAACTATCTCGAAAATAGCGTCAGAGCATTTTGAAACGTCGGCCCGGTGGTCGAGATCGCTAACGCAGTAGTGTTGTAGCGATTTCGGATCGAAGAGGCGAGCTTCGAGTCCCGCCTTGGACATGGTTGTATTTATGTTCGTCCTTTCACCTCTAATATCGTTTTATCTTCACAGTTACCATAACGTTAAATCCAATAGTGATCGCTAATAACCTAGATGTTGATGCGACTTTAAATAACAAAAAACAAACAAACAAAAACAAAACATTGAAACGAATTCTGAAATTTTCACTGTGCAGGAAATGTGTTAACGATAGCTGAAAACTATTTAGTATCGAAGAATGTATTATTAAACATTTAAAAATAGTTATTGCTGTAGATTTTTCCTCGGTAATAAATTGCAGACTACACTGAAGTATTGAGGAATCGCATTGACGAATTGTCTCCCTTGGAGCTCCAAGGCTGTGGAGTGGCTGCGTTGCTAGACAGCGGAGCGGCTGAGCAGCGAGACGGCGCCGTTTGCGGGGCGAGCTCCGCGGTTGCGAGGGCGGGGAAGGGGCGGGGCTGCGGGGGCGCGGGCGTCTCCTCGCGGGGATAGGATACCCAGGCGCGTTATAAAGCGACCGCCGTAATGCGGTAATGGGCTTTTGTGAGGGCGCGCGTCCCGGGGTGCGTCGTTGATATCTCCATTCGAGGGGAGGTTCGCGAAGCGGCTAAGGCAAAAGGGGGGGGGGAGGTGTGAGGCTGTGAAGGGGGCGGGGCGGAGCGGGATCGGCTGACTGAAGCGAGGCGTGGCGGAGTAGACGCAGCGCGGCGGAGTGATGTAAGCGGGAGCCGAAAGAGTGGAGCGGGGGGAGCGGAGCGGGAGCTGTCGAGTTGACCAGTGCGGGCTAGCGAGCGGAGCGGGGGCGGTGCGGTGGGCGCGGGGGGGTCGGGGAGTGATGAATGTTCGAGCGGGAGTAGTCGAGCGGAGAGGCGAGCGGGAAGTGGTCGAGCGGAGGGAGCGGTAGAGGGGAGCGGGAAGTGGTCGAGCGGAGGGGGAGCGGGGCGGAGCGGGGGCGGTCGAGCGGAGTGGTAGCAGTGGAACGGTGAAGGAGAGGGGGGAAGGGTCGAGCGAGGCCGGGCGCAGTCGAGCGGAGCGGGAGGGTCGAGCGGGGGGGGTTGGGGGGGGCGAAGGATTGGCGAGCAGGGATGAGTGCGTGCGAGCGGAGCAGGGGCGGTGAAGTAGGGTGCTGCGTTGCTGGACCAGAGTGAGTGGGCGAGGCGTTGTGAGCAGGCGGGGCGGGGAACTGCGCGTCGGGCCTCCCCCTCCATCACTTGGGGCGTCTGGAGAGAGGGCTCTTTGCTTTTTGTTACGTTCTCTCTCGTTTGCGGGTTATGGAAGAAAGCAGCTTATGTCGGGAGTGTCGTTTCCGATGCAGGCTGCGAGGGTTCATCCGACTTCGCAGAAATGATTTCCTGTTGCGTGGTGGGTGAGGAGATTTCGTTTGTTGGGCTATTCTTATCTTAATAACTTGAAAATTGTACGAAACTCTTTCAGTATTATATGTACTGTAAAGTGTCTTTTAATTTTTTTATTTATAGTTCAAAAGATGGGGTTTACATTTTATTTTCGTTGTATACGTACAACTTTTTATATTCATGTAATGGATAAATGCTACAATTTAAATTGGTTCAGTATTAAAGATATTAATAATGTTGTATTCGCCAAGAATCCATTAAGTACTCCTGTCTTACCAGAAAGACTTTAAAATTCTATAAAAAATCTTATAATTTTTTGAACTAGTATAAAATAAAATTTAAAAAAATGTAACTTTTCGTTTGATCTGTATGCATTACAAAAAAGCTAACTTAAAAAATTAGTATATTTAAACGAAAGTCATTGGTTTCAAACATAAGAGAACTGTTGTTGAACTTTAAACTACATGATTTTAATGATGTATGTGTATCTCCTAATTCAGTGCCGCTTTTTAAAAAATATTTCCGTGTTATTACTCGGTCTCTTCCGGGAGTGCATATTTTGCGGTTAGTCGATTTGTAGAAAAGCAGAAAATTGTTTATATTTTTGTTCCCATTGTAGAAACGCTAAAATTATGCATGCATGGATATTAGCGTGCTTTTGCTGAATTAGTTCAGCCAGCACAAAAACGTTTGGAATGAATACTATGAATCGCAAAATGTTTAACATCTGTAATTAAAGTTAACTCGTTAAAACGTTGCTCTCGTGTTATTCTCTAACATTCCCAATGCATGTACATGTGTGTGTGCGTGCGCGTTCGATTTCAGTGCAAAGCCGTCCCCAATATGCTGTTCAAAACAATCCCTCATCAAACACCAAAATAACGCAACGTGCTTACCCACCTACTGTCTAGTACGCGGCAAAAATGGGAGTTTTCGAACGTTCTCACCAGAGGGCGCTGTGCAACTTTGCTGCTGTAGCTGCCATGTGCAGACGAGCATCTGGAACGGTTTGCGCTTAGGGTGTACAAACACACTCTGTGGTGCTTGTGATAGGTTATCTTTCGTCCATTTCCCATGTACGCTACTTAGAATGACATACACCTGATGTTTACCATCCCTCGCATAATTTCGAGTGCTGGAGCGAGCCAGCATCGCACTGAAAGTGAACTATCCAACATGCTTAAATAAAAGAGTAAGTGTCTAGTAATGACCGAAACGAGTGTATGAAGAGAGGGATAATTGCATGAATGATATGTTCAAGGAAACGAGCGACGATAGGAGCGAGTTTTCTTATATACCATGAGTGCAATTATACCCTTTTATACTTATGCGTATTACGATCAATCTTTTTTAGTTTTAATTTACGAATAGTTTAAACTAAAAAAAATTAAAGCAAATCTTTTCCACCCGCGGCATGATTTTCATGACCTAGAATTGCTTCTGAAAAAATCAATTTTAGTGGGTCTTGCATTGTTGTTTCCACGAATTATTTGCTAATGAAAGGTACTGCACATATGCGGATAAAATATTAGAAGTTGACGAAGCCATGAAAACATTATTTCCCACGAAAAATAAAGACAGGTATGAGAGAGAATTCCTGTGTAAGTATTGGGGGGGGGGGAATAGTCACTTCTCACACAGTTTTGGCATAACATACTTTTTTAAATTAAACACAGCTGATGTTTACATTTTTTACAATAATAATGTGGAGACCAATTGTTTTACATATAAAACATTTAATATATTCACGTTAAATAATTTTTTTTTGTTCCATAAGCACCTAGCTTAACGTTTACTTCCCCAATTTAGTTTTATTCATTTCTTGTTTATCTGTAGTTGTTTTATGTACATAATATGTAATGTACTTTTTTGTTCATGATTCATGGCCGACTGCAAATGCCTTTGATATGTCTGTGTTAGTTTCTTAATTACATGATTTCGCGCCTTTGCTGAATTCTGATTAGTATTGGTGAATTTTTAATTGCACGCGTGCTATTAACATAGAGATAATCAACGATTTTTCATGGAAGTAATGAGCAAATTTAGTTATCTCAGAGAAAAGTTGCATTTTTCGCGACCCGTGGTAGATCAAAAATATATATTTAGATCCTGCGGAGATATTTATTTTCAAAACGAAGATAAATGAAGAAACAATAAAGTTCTCAACACATTAGTCTTAATATTGTTAACACGAAATTGGATTTATCACTATTTTAAACTTTTATTAAGACTATGAGAATAGAAGGGCTGTATTAAAATATCGGTCATAAAATGTCTACGTACATTGAAACTTACTTTGACCCAACGGAGCTACCGAAAACTTCTAGAATGTCGTAGGTATTAGTATGATTTTTATTTTTATTTTTTCCTTGTAATTTTATTAATTCTCTTCTGAATACTATTTTTCTGAAAACATTAGAAAATTTTGCATCTCACGAAAAAAAAAAAAAAAGCGCCAATTGAAGGACTGCTTGTTCACCCAACCCAATTCCTCCTTAACAATTAAAGCCTTCCGGGTACTTTAACCCGGACTCTCCCCGCATCTAATTTATCTGACGCATCTATCTTTTCAATTTCACATGATGTGTTACCATCTACCCTTCTGTTGCATTATTACTCCTTCGTTATGCCTTGTTTGTTAGTATTCTTCCTCCCCCAACGCCTCACTAGCTATTCCCTGTGTTTGCTCTCCGTTCATTGCTCGTAACAGTCCATATCCCACTCAATACCTTCTAAGTACATCGCCCACCCCTTCTCTGTATTTATTTTCATTTTTACTGCAAGCTTCTCGTTCACGTTACATCTCGTAAAGTAGCCATGTCATTCTATCCACTCCCTTTCATCGTAATCCCTACTCTCTTTACATTTTCCATCAGCATTGGATTATTTATCTCTCTCTCTCGTACGCTTTGTACTCTTGGAATACATACTTTTTCGATAATTTTCTTTTGGTGTGTGCTGTATTTTTATGATGTGGAATATTTCTTGGACTCACAATGTGAAACATCTCATTTCAAAGAAAACACACTGAATGTAAGGGACAAGAAGATGCTTCAATTGTCAATCATAATTTTAAGTATTATCAAAGAACGACACATACAACCTACATTCTTTAATAACGTTCTTTAATTTTTTGAGTCTTTCTAACTCGTGCTAGGCGAGCGGGTTTCCTTGGTTTGGGCGTTACCTACTCCTTTGCCGTGCTGACAAGGCTCCCTCGTTGCTGTGCCATTGCAGGCGGCGGATGCCTGTCGCTCTCAGATTCCGACGTCTTCCGCTCGGGTGGGTCCGCGGACCCCCCTGCCGCGGACCCCGCCCAGCGGACGCGGTATCGGCTCCGTGCACGCCCTCGCCGCCCACGCCGCCGTCATCGCTAACGCCACGCCTCGCCCCCCCCGCCCTCGCCGCCCTCCCGCCGCCGCCCGCTGCCGCCCTCGCCGCCCTGCCCCCGCGCCCGCCCCGCCGGCCCTCGCCCCCACCGCCGTCATCGCTCTAACCGCCCTCGCCGCCCCCGCCGCCCGCCGCCTTACGCCCGCCCCTCGCCGCCCCACCGCCCCCGCCGTCACGCTCAACCGCCCGCCCCCACCGCCCTCGCCGCACTCGCCCGCCCCCACCGCCCTCGCCGCCCTCGCCGCCCTCGCCGCCCTCGCCGCCCTCCCCGCCCTCGCCGCCCCCACCGCCGTCATCGCTCTAACCGCCCTCGCCGCCCCCGCCGCCCTCGCCGCCCTCGCCGCCCCCACCGCCTCCGCCTCACCGCCCCGCCCTCGCCGCCCACCGCCGTCTCGTCAACGCCCTCTCGCGCCCCTGCCGCCCCACCGCCCCGCCCCCACCGCCTCGCCGCCCTCCGCCCCACCGCCCCACCGCCGTCATCGCTCTAACGCCGCCCCACGCCCCGCCCTCGCCGCCCCCACCGCCCTCGCCGCCCTCGCCTGCCCTTACGCGCCCTCGCCGCCCTCGCCGCCCCACCGCCCCACCGCCGTCATCGCTCTAACCGCCCTCGCCGCCCCACCGCCTGCCGCCTCGCCCCCCCACCGCCTGCCGCCCCACCGCCCGCTCGCCGCCCTCGCCGCCCGCCGCCTCGCCGCCCGCCGCCTCGCCGCCCCGCCCCCGCCCCGCCTACCGCCTCGCCGCCCCACGCCGTCATCGCTCTAACCGCCCTCGCCGCCCGCCGCCCCCCGCCCCCCGCCTCGCCCTACCGCCCCGCCCCTCGCCGCCCTCTACCGCCCCCGCCGCCCTGCCGCCCCCGCGCCTCGCTGCCCACCGCCTCGGCGCCCTCGCCGCCCCCACCGCCCTCGCCGCCCCTCGCCGCTCCTTACCGCCCTCGCCGCCCCACCGCCGTCCGCTCTAACCGCCCTCGCCGCCCCACGCCCGCCGCCTCGCCGCCCCCACGCCCTCGCCGCCCCACCGCCCCGCCGCCCTCACCGCCCCGCCGCTCCCGCCGCCCCGCCGCCCCGCCGCCCCACCGCCGCATCGCTCTCTAACCGCCCCGCCGCCTACCGCCCTCGCCGCCCTCGCCGCCTCGCCCCCCACCGCCCTCGCCGCCCCACCGCCTCGCCCTCGCCGCCCCACGCCGTCATCCTCTAACCGCCTCGCCGCCCCCCGCCCCCGCCGCCCCCGCCTCCTCGCCGCCCCCACCGCCCTCGCCGCTCTCGCCGCCCTCGCCGCCCTTACCGCCCTCGCCGCCCTCGCCACCCCCACCGCCGTCATCGCTCTAACCGCCCTCACCGCTCGTGCATCGCTGGGTGCCCCGCAGCTTGCCCTCCTCGCTGACGGCCATCGCATCACCTTCCCTCACTGCCCACTAACAAGTGAAACGGAAATACTGAGCTATCTCCTTCTCGTGTGTATTATTATTGTACTGGCGAAAAAAATGCATAACAGCTACAAAAGTGTTGAGTAAATGCTATCTCTGTAAATAACAAATGGTTTCAATGTATTGATAGTTTCGCTTGATCTGAAATTTCTTTGTTTTTTATAATTTTAATTATAAATAATAATTTTAAAAATGACTGCCAGATTGTCATACAGATAACTTTTAATTTCGTTTTTAACGCGATATGTATGATATGTCACCACCAGTTCAGCATGTTTGCTTTCGGTAGTTTATATCACTCCATGAAATCTGACTTAATATTGAAATTTTCATTACAGATTAAGTATAGGGAAAATATATCGTTTGCAGGAATATCCTGTGATGTATGTAATTGGTTTACTGTCGTCTGCATCGATTCTGGGAACGAGTGAGAATTGGTTCTGTTTCGTTATCCGGTTACACCTCTAACGCAATTTCTCTTCTTATTTGCAATGCAGATCACGATATTATGCTCTATATTTGATGGCATTTATTTTACTCCTCACGTATTTACTTTCTCGCCTTACTTACTAAGAGGGGAAAGTATTATAATAGATCGTCGGAAATCGGAGATTTTTCGACAGAAAAATATTTATGGGTGAGTCATGTCAACGAAAGTTGGATAAAATCCTGTTCTTGTATGCAGTACCACTAATACGTTTTTATTGGCCTCTTTTTTATTCTTGTTGATGAGACGTTCATAATATTTCTGCAAGTAGGTGTCACAACCACTGTGCTCTTATTTTGATGTTCCCTTCCGGAGACTGTCCGCAGAAGCTTTTGAAGTTCTGAGCAATAGTCGCAGTGTGACCTTTATAAATCTCGGGCTGCTCCTGCTTGGCCGTAGCCAATTCGTGAGCCGCGCGCTTGGCCTGAATCTCCGCCGTATTCGCCTCCCCTCTCGCCCCCCACCCACCCACCCACCACCGCTGCCTACGCAGCCTTTAAGGCGCCGGACGCCGCATGCCGACCAGCCCCTGCCCACCCTCTTGACGACCTCTCACCGCACTCCTTACCCCATCCCACTGCTGATTGAGATGGTTGAAAACTATTATATAACTAGAAAGGCTTATTGAATTGCTCATACGCCGCTTGACACATGGCAATATCGTTTTCTTAAGGAAGGAAGCTATTGCTTGCAGAATTAAAAAAAAAATATTGATAACAGTCTTTTGAGATAAGCAACCACTGATTTCGAAACCAACCATTGATTTCGAAATACAGTTTTGAAGTGAATTTGATGTATTATCTTATTACGATACTTGAAGGAATATACAGTCATTAAATAAAGTAGAGAGTTAAAAAATAAGGAATGGTCGTAGTTAAAAAAACGTAATGTATTTTTCATTAAATGTGAGTGTTTACTTCGTCAAATTGTATCATCCCTAATCGTTGGTTTTTGTTTTGAATGTGTTACGTTTTGCACCGTTCTATAACTTTTGGTCTTCACTAAACCTTATGTGCTCAGAATATTGTATGAATATTTTGAGCTCATTACCTTCTAATAAATGTTTCGTAATTACGAAACGAATATAATCCATCACTCCTCGGAAAAACTTACATTAGATACACGTAAGTGCAACTGTAAGTTCATAGTCCAAAACAGTAAAAATACACATTACCTTCATTGTGCTAGTTGGTACGTTTTGTTGAAACTATGCTAACGGTTGTTTTGAAGTGCCCCAATCGTCACTTGTGCAAGTGGACAGCTTTCCCTCATGGGCAGCGAGCAGGCAGGCAGGCGGACAAGCGGGCAGGCGGGCAGGGAGGAGGGCAGGCGGGCAGGGAGGAGGGCAGGCGGGCAGGGAGGAGGGCAGGCGGGCAGGGAGGAGGGCAGGCGGGCAGGGAGGGGGCAGGCGGGCAGGGAGGCAGGGCAGGCGGGCAGGGAGGTGGGCAGGCGGGCAGGGAGGTGGGCAGGCGGGCAGGGGGTGCGTGGCGTCGGGCGGAGGCGCTGCCGGCGGCGCCCGCGTCCGCCGCGGTGCCTGGCGGGAGTCGGGGCGAGCGCCGGCGCCCTTCCGCCCCGCGGGTGCCTGGTCGGATGAGCGCCGCCCTCGCACCCGCCCCTGCCGCGCCGCGCCGCTCACTTCTCGCCCTCTCGCGGCTGCGCTCTGCGTGCTTTCATGGCGGTGTGCAAGCGGAGCAACGCGATGCGGGTTGGAAACGTGTGGAATGAAAACGTAGCAAATAGAAACGTAAAGAAGGAATAAAAACGTAGAGAATGAAAACGTGGGGGGAATGAGGAATGGCAGCGTGGGAAATGGCAGCGTGAGGAATGGCAGCGTGAGGAATGGCAGCGTGAGGAATGGAAGCGTGGGGAATGAAAGCGTGGGGAATGAAAACATAGAGAATGAAAACGTAATGAATGAAAATGTGGGAAAAGAATACGTAGGGAATCGAAAAGCAAGGAATGAATACGTAGGGAATGAAAAGATGTGGAATGGAAACGTAGGGAATGAAAACAGTGAAAATGAAACGTAGGGAATGGAAACGAGGGAATAGAAGCGTAGGGAATGAAAACAGAAAAAGAAACGTGGAGAATGAAAAGGTGAAAAAACTAAGGAATTGAAGCGTAGGGAATGGAAGCCTAGGTAATGGAAACGTAGGGAAGGGGAATGTGAGGAAGGAAAACGTGAGAAGCGCCGCGTGTAGGACCGGAAAGAGGCATGTAACAGAGGAGCAACCTACGGTAGGACGTGGCCGCATGTATAGGCTCAGAAGGCGGCACACAACGCAACGGAGCACGCTGGAAGGGGTGCGGTGGGCTTGAGGCCGCGATGTTATGTTCGTGTCAGAACGCGCGGATAGGGACAAGGCGAGGTGTGGTTGAACGGGACATTGTACAAGGACGGGCGGGGTGGCGCTGGGCGGAGTCTCGCGAATCGATAGGTAACCGGAGCCCGAAAGCGAGAGTGTGCTCTGACGACCTCGTCTACGCCGCGGCCTTCCCCTTCCCGCAGCACCCACCTGCCACCGCTTCCTACCCCCACCCCCCGGCGCCCCGCCGGCTCGGGTTCCCGCGCCCGTTCGCTGTCCGTTTAAAAGCCCGCGGCAGCCGCCCTGCCAGCGCCGCTACGCCTCCGCCGCGGCTCGGGGCGGTAATGGCGGGCCAGATGGGACGCTGCGTTAATTGCCTTATTGCCTCGTCAGTAATTAATTAGGTCCCTGCCGGGTTCTCCCCGAGGGGTGGTGGGCGGGGCGGGGCGGGCCAGGTGGGAGCGACCCGGGACGCGCCATTACGTGGCAAGAGGGCAGCTGCGGCGCCGGCGGGGGGTTGGGGGGGGGGGCGCGGGTGACAGTCGCAGCGCGAGCACGACGGGAAGAGTGGGGTGAAGCGGACGGGCGATGCGGTACGAGAACGAGGACGAGTGGGAGGAGGGGCGCAGCGGGATGAGGCTTACACTTGACCCGGGGGATTACGTTGCCCACGTAAGCGCCTTTGCGCGCCGCCTGGGCCCCGGCCCTCCACCCCACCCCCGTCCCCACCAGCGCTCCCGGGCGGGGGGCGGGCGCTGCGGGGCGGGGCGGGGCGGGGCGGGGCGGCGCACGCCAGACCGGAGTTATAACGTCTACCTGTGCCGCGCAGCGCAGAGCGGCGTGCTGTGCGCACGGCTGGGGCGAGCAGCCGCCGCCGCCGCCGCCCGCCCCCGCGGCGCTGCGGTCTCCCGCGAGCGGGAGGAGCCGCGCCGCCGCTGGAGGGAAATGCGCCGAAATTCGGGGCGGCCCCTCGCTAAAGCCCCGCGCCGCGTGTGCTGCGAGCGAGGCGACGGGCGTGGCCCTCGGTATCGCGCGGCGAGAGGGGCGTCGTTTGGGTTAAGCGTTTCATTTGAATTCTCTGCCTTACAGTATACCTTGGATGCCCGCCGACGTACTTCAGAACTAAAACCTTTACTGCTTGTACTGTAGTGTGAATACTAATATTTATTGTTTCTAATGAGGGAATACGAAAAATACTATTAATGTGTCAATAAGAAGCTTATTTTCAAGATACGCAAAAGTCGGTTATTTGTAAATTAATATTAACCAGCGTATTTTATTATCTTTCTTCATTTGTTCAGTAATGTTAACTGTGATTATTTGATTTTATGTGTTCGGCAAATAAACAAAAGAACATATTTTGAGGAGTTAGTAATGTTGTTAAAGCATAATTGTATTGTTTAATTTTTTTAAATGAATCATTCACTCTACAAAAAAATATTCTACGTAAAAATGCTTCTTTTCATTGTATTAGAAACAAAGACTATTTTTGTGCGTATATTATTTTTGCATCCACAATTTATTTCAAAGTACATTACTTAACCTCTTTATTGCAAAAAATATAACATTTTCGCAGCCTAGAAAATGATACACATGATTGGGTGATTACGTCAAACAAAGGCTGGGAGGTGTCTTTTGAAGCCCTTTTAATTAACAATAAAGAGTGTTTCATATTACGTACACGCGCATTAATTAACCCGGTACACTTGTATGGTAACGAGTACACAGACCGGACGAATTTCGCGCGAAATTAATACTCGGAGCATCACGCTCCATTTTAAGCGTGTTTTCACACATGCGTTCACGCGCGCGGCCTCATCGGCTTTTTTCCTTCCGTCGGACAGCGCAGAATTTGTTGACCCAATCGAAGCGGCCGAGTGCGCGAGGAAGTGAGCACCTCCGCGCGGCCGTTTGTCGCTGTCAGGCGGCGCGGCGCGCCCGGCCGGCCGTGATATATTATGTATTGAATATTACTTTATCCACTTCCCGCAGGAACCGACTCCTTTGCCGTTAATAAACATCATTTAGTGCTGGCCCCGAGTCCACCGAACGCGCCCCGGCCGCGCGAGGGTCGCGGAAATCCATTAGGAGTTTGATGAATTGGTGGAATCTTTCACGTGTTTGTCTGGAATGTCTGTAAACCTCTTTAGTTTGACGGGAGAATTTGGATTTATTTTCGTGAATATGTGAAGTCGTAGTTCGTTCCGTGCAATTACCTTTCTTTCCTCGTGTTCTCTTCTTTTGGAATCTGTAAGGCTTTCGTCATGATTGGTTGCTTTATGTAGGCGAATGTAAAATTTGAATGTCATGCTGATTCAATATTAGTATTCCTCATGAATTAACATAACCAAAAGGATTTCCATTAAGCATGTTTTAATTAAGGAAATCGTGTTGTGTTTAATAGTATTTGAAATTGATCTACCAAAACATATTCGTTGTTTTATAACATCCAACAAATTATTTATGAACGAATATCGTTAGAAATTTAATTACACTACGTCCCAAATTCTTGTGATATTTCAGTACACGAGAAGAACATGTAAAATGGAATAGAATCATGAACAATTCACCTCGATGATCCACTAATGTAACAAATACCAATCCCGATGCACCTTGAGTACAGAAGCTTGCACCCTGAAATTGTATCTCTGCCAGACCATCCAATAGAATAAGGCGATACACTTGAGACGCACTCGTCGTCTTCCGTGCGCGGTCCATCGCGTGATGGCGAACGTGCGCCGCAGCGCCCGCGACCCACTCCCATCGCGTTTAATAATTCCCGCCAGGAGCACGGCGGCGCCGCCGAGGTACCTGCGCCGCATGCCGCGGCACGCGCGCCCGCTGTTTTCTTCGGCTCCCGATGCGCCCGCCCCCCCCGGGCCCGCCCACCCCGGTGCGCCGCTCCCGTGCCGCCATGTTTCTTACGCTGCGCTGCGCTGGGCTCGCTCCCACCCGCATCTCTCGCCCATACCCGTGTTGCTCGCTCCCAATCCGCGTCGTTCGCTCCCACCATCGCCGCTCGCTCCTACCCTCGCCGCTTGCTCCCACCCGCATCGTTCGCCCCCACTTGCGTCGCTCGCTCCCACTCGCGTTGCTCGCTCCTACTCGCGTCGTTCGCTCCCACTCGCGTCGTTCGCTCCCACTCGCGTCGTTCGCTCCCACCCTCGCCTCTCGCTCCTACCCTCGCCGCTTGCTCCCACCCGCATCGTTCGCTCCCACTCGCGTCGTTCGCTCCCACCCGCGTCGCTCGCTCCCACCCGCGCCTCGCTCCCACCCGCTCGTCGCTCCCACCGCGTCGCTCGCTCCCACCCGCGTCGTCGCTCACCCGCGTCGCTCGCTCCCACCCGCGTGCCACGAACGCTGCCATATCTGCCGCCTGGGCTCCTTCTGTTGGCCAGCCACCGCCATTCCCTGCGCTGATCGTGATTGGCACGACCCCCACTGCTGTGTCCCCTGCTATCGTAATTACCGCTGTTGTTAAAACCGCCGGTAACGTTGGCAACCCCGCTGCCATTCAGGCCTCTACAGGCGAAAACAACTACCGCTATAAGCACAATCACCGATGCTATCTACAATCACCATTGTCGCTACTAACACCCACTACAGAACCTCCGCTAGGTATAGAGACACCACAGCTTTACTCCCCTTGCTGCCATCACCATCACATCTCCACAAACTCCTTTGCTGCAACTTCTCTCTTCCTTCAAGCACCAACTACTGCTTCGAGCACCACTCCTCTTCAGTCTCCCTTACTACAATTGCGACTAGCTGCGTTGCCTCCGCAGATCTGAAGTGCTACGGCTGCTGAGCTGAGGACTATACCTCGTGTTGTAGCGACCCCACCGTTGCCACGCCTTTAGCCCCCGCGGGCCCCTCGCACGGACAGCGCACTCTTCTTTACGTGCGAAATTGTATCCTGCCCCGCAGGTCGCGTGGGCGCCATCGCTCGCCGTCACCGCTGAGATATAACGCGCGCCGCGCCTCCTTGGGGCCCCCCCGCAGCCTTCCCCCGGCCCGCCTCCGCCCCCCCCCGCCTGCACCCTTCGCCTCCGCCCTCTCTTCCTCTCTCGCTTCCCCCCTCGCCTCGGCCTCCGCCCTCGCGTCCGTTCCCGCGTCTGTCCTCGCCTCCGCCCTCGCCTCCGCCTCGCTCTCCGCCCTCGCCTCCCGCCTCCTCGCCTCCGCCCTCGCCTCCGCCCTCGCCCCGCTCCCGCCTCCGCCCTCGCCCGCCCTCGCCTCCGCCTCGCCTCCTCCCTCGCCTCCGCCCTCGCCTCCGCCCTCGCCTCCGCCTCGCCTCCGCCCCTCCCTCCGCCCCTCGCCTCCCCCTCGCCTCCGCCCTGCCTCCGCCCTCGCCTCCGCCTCGCCTCCTGCCCCTCGCCTCTCCCCCTCCCTCCGCCTCCCCGCCCTCGCCTCCGCCTCCGCTCCCGCCCTCGCCTCCGCCCTCGCCTCCGCCCCGCCTCGCCCTCGCCACCGCCCCCGCCTCCGCCTCCGCCACCGCCCTCGCCCTCCCTCGCCTCCCTCGCCTCGCCTCCCCGCTCGCCTGCCCCCTCGCCTCCGCCTCGCCTCCGCCTCGCCTCCGCCTCGCCTCCGCCTCGCCTCCGCCCTCCCTCCGCCTCGCCTCGCCTCGCCTCCGCCTCGCCTCGCCTCGCTCGCCTCGCCCCGCCCTCGCCTCCGCCCGCCTCCGCCTCCTCACCTTCCGCTCCGCCTCTCCTCCTCGCTTCCGCCTCGCCTCGCCTCGCCCTCGCGTCCGTTCCGCGTCTGCCCTCGCCTCCGCCCTCCTCGCCTCCGCCCTCGCCTCCGCCCTCGCCTCCTCGCCTCCGCCCTCGCCTCCGCCCTCGCCTCGCCTCCGCCCTCGCCTCCGCCCCTCGCCTCCGCCCTCGCCTCCGCCCTCGCCTCGATATCACACTCGTTATAGCTTTCTTCGTCGTTGGTGCCTTCGCCTACATTCACGCCCCAGCCTTCGCCACTTCTCTTACACCCATGCCACTCGCGGCTCTCCGCCCCTGCAATTTCCCTAATCACTGCTCTTACATCCGCCTTCGACTCTACCTTCACAGCCGCCCTTGCTTCATCTCTCCTGTTCGTCTTTCCTTCACATCCGGCTCTGAATATTTTCGCTGCGGCTTTCTGACTATGGTTTCAAGGTGTCGTTTTCTGGTAACAATTTACCGAACTACTTACATTTTACCGTGTATTTTCCCTTAATTTTAATTTATTCTTCAGTTATATTGTTTTGGGTAATTTTTTAATTATATTGGTCATTAAAAATATTATTTTCGTTCATCACTTTCTTCATAGTATGGGATTTAGCTTATGTCTTTTATGAAGACACGGATCGCTCATTGGCTATCTCATTTCTTTTAATGTGTCATATGCTATCAGATGTGCATAATAGATAAAATTACCCAGAGGATTAATCAGAGCTATTTGTAGTTTTACATATAAAGGGTTTGGATTTAAATACGTAGTCCTATGATACTTCGAGTTCATTTTGAGCAAAAGAGATAAAGATTTCAATCGAAAATATTCGCCACATTCTAAAGATCGAATGATTTCCTAGTCCAGTGACGTTTATTACACAAGCAACTTTATTGGTACACTAAATGTAATCGGTGTGGCAAATACGTTGGTAGGATTACCTTGAGTTCGACTGAAATGTGGCTTATGGCTATTAGAGCCATATGCCACATTGTCAATTCTCCTATTTTCCACTTATTTTGCAACTTCATTACTCCCACTTCTAGAAACATCGAATTTATTTTCATCCGCCGTTACTGCACGAAACTCTTACACGGATATTCCGTCGCAAACTAGGTCTCATCATTCCATTCCACAGACCTGTACGATGCGCGCAGACGCTAAGGTAAGAAGGCAGGGAGGAAAAGCGCCCAAAAGCGCCTTCCATTCTACGGAAGAATGATACTTTTCCCGTCAGATCGACTTCCTGATCCTTTTCAAAAGACGGCCCTCCCATTGTCGTCGCGACTGCTGTCAGAGCCGTACGTGCTCGTTCCAGCGACTAACATGACCTGCTATTACGTGGACCGTCTCCGCGCCCCCGATGCAGGGCGCAGGCCCAGGCGATGCGACGCGACGCGAGGCGAGGCGAGCAGCTGCTCGGGTCAAGGAGCCGCGATTGGCGGGGCCTCCGTGGGATTGCTGTGATTTCCCGCGCTCTTTTGTTGCAGTGCGAGCGCCTTCTTTTTTTTCGGGGGGAGGGCTGCCTTTGTCTTCCGAGTAGCGAGTGCGCGCCCTGGCAGACGGATGGCTGGCTGGCTGCGAGTGTAGGTGGGTTGGGGGAATGGGCGTCTCTTCGAGAATTGGAAGAAGTTGGGTGGGGGAAGCAGTATGGTATTGAGCGGAGGAGGAGGATGTGTAGTGGAATAAGAGAGCCAGTTTTTAGGAGAGGACGAAAGAGATGTTTTTGCAATACACGAGACGTATTGGATTAAAAAAGTATGGAAATGAGGCGAAAAAAACTACATTCATATGTAAATGAGGGTTCATAACTCATTTACTTTAATATTTATTATCAATTTGGGGGCTCTTTAATAGGTAAAATGTTGTGAAATGTTTCCTTTTGTAATTTGAAAAATTTTCTGTTCTGTAGAAATACAATGAGCCCGAAATACACATGTGTGTTGCGGGGCTGCACCTTTCAGTTTTGCCTTTCTTTAATTCTTTTCTCCGTTGCGCATTCTTTAAATAAAAGCATATAAATAAGAGTATTTTCAGTTCCATTTATTAAATAATCATGTATTACATTCTAATAAAACCTTAAATATAATCTCAGTAGAACAATTATTCGAATGAAGATCGGGTCGATTCGAATATGCAGAAATTCACTTGATAGAATAGAAATCATAAATTAAGTTGAAAGGGCATGAGGTGCGTCAAAACATAATTTCATTTAATTCCAAAGAACTAAATTAAACAAAACTATTCCTTCAAAACCACATGTTCAACAATAATTATGTAACATTTTGTTTTATTTGCTAATTTCATCTTGGTAAGTAGCTTAGATGGATAATTCACGTATACGATAATTTAAAACCTTGCATTTTATTAGTTTTCTCTTTTTCATTATATATTTTAGCAAAATAACAATATGAAATATTAAGACAATAATTCTTGTATATTTTCCGGATTTTCTAATTGTTTCTTCGAAAATAATTGGGATAATTGGAGATTCGGTTAATTGGAATTACTCTGTATACGTATTTTATCATTGTGCGTATTTTTCTTCCTTTTTTGCTTTTATTCCGAGATATTTGTTCCATCAAATATCTTTTACGATGGCTCATTAGAACGAGCTTGCATCTTGATTTCGTCGTATTTCAACATCGAAACGCTTTGATGTGTACAAATCTCATTTGAAAATAAACGACTTCCGAAATTGCCAAAATACCGTACCGAAGACGCGTGAAATTTCCAATATGAAGTGATACGGCACTTATTTCCCTCCAAAAGCCGCTTCGCAATTTCGCCAGCGTTCTCGGATCCTTAATTAGCGAAATCGCGAGTCACGTGATTCGGTTGATGGCAACATTTGGATCAATTAACCGAAGTCTGTTGCTTCAGCTTTTGCAGTTCCACACCGCAACTACGCGGAGGGCGTGGGGGGGGGGGGCGGGGGCGAGTCAAGTCTGGGGCCGGGGTAGGGGCGGTGACCGCGGTCCTTGCGGGGTTCGGGGGCGGCGGCAGGGCCGAGGTCGGTCCGGGGTGGGGCGGGATGGGGGAAGGAGGTGGGCGTACGCTAATTATGGCGCCAAATGAACCGCGCCGTCCTCGCTCCGCCCCCCCCCCCCAACTCGCCGGTTTATTAAGTGGCAGCGGAGGTAGCGAGCGCGCTGTCTGAGGAATCCGCCCGGAATGTTCGAGAACGCTTCGCTGCCGCCCGGGGCAGCCTGGCAGTCTCTCGGAAATGACGGCCCGCGGCCCTCTCGCCCATCAGACTGCCTGCGTCTAGACGCTGTTCTCCTCTCCTCTCCTCTCTGAATACTGCTCGCTTCGCATTACTCCACCTCTGTTTTGCTCCTTTCTTATTCTCCTTCACTTCTCTCGGAGGGTATCCGTATCTGTTTTACTTCACTGAGCAATCCGTTCGAGGGTTTCCACAATATAATGGTTGACTTTCACTCGAGTTTCCTTCAAATTGTATAATTATTTTCTTTCTTTGTCTATTATAGTATTGTTTTTTTCAATTAACTTCAGTAGTTATTGTTTATTTATCGATGCGACTGGAATTGACTTCTCTTCTCACAATTCATTGTGTAGACATCTATGCAATTTATTCTATGTATACCTTTTGTCCATTTTGCATTACAAAATTTTTTTTTTTTTGTTCTGCATACCTTAAATGTTCTAGTCAATCACCCATGAGAGTATTCCCCTTTTCTATGCACTGAATTCCATTGGCCCTTTAACGCGCATTTCAGATTCCCGACTAGTTCCGTTCTTAGTTCCACAGCTTCTCCGTCGCCTCCCCCGCTGCGCGTGCTGTCTGAGCGGCGGGGCATGAGACTTCCAGCTCAAGAGCACTGCGCATCACTGGCCTCCAGCAGCGCCCTCTGCCGGCGCCCGAGACCTCTGCACCAAGTCGCCCTAATTGCCTGCGCCCGCACGCCGGCTCTGCGTCGCCTGCGTTATGCCGCCCACTACTCTGTCTCTGTCTCTCTGTCTGCCTTCCTCCTACTATGTCTTCCCTCATTCCCATATTGCCTTACTCCCACTTTGCCTACCTCCCACTCTCGGCCTCCCTGCCTGACATTTCCCCCCACTTCTCCCTAACTTCCACTTTCTACCTCCCACTCTCCCTCCTCCCTCTCTCACTACCTCCCACTCTCTCCTACCTCCCACTCTCTCCTACCTCCCACTCTCACACCTCCCACTCTCTCACTACCTCTCACGCTCTTTCTACCTCCCTCTCTTTCTATGCATCCCTCTCACTTTCCTTTTCTTCCTCTCGCCTGCTCGCCCGCTCGCTCACCCGCTGCTGCCAGCCGCGCACCAGCACTCGCACCCAAAGTCTCCCATTTTAGCGACTTGCAGATCGTCTCACGGCTATTCCCGTTGTTCTGAAGCCTACAATTGCTCTAAACTTCTTTTCAGGTTCCGTTTGTACTTTCTCATTCTTACTTCGTTAGAAGAGAATGTATTGTAAACGTGCGACGGAACACTGAATTTTTGACTGAAGAACTCTTATTGCTGGACCCTAGTGACGAATAAGTAGATAAACCTTGTCATTTTCGTCTTCGTGGTTTATTTGGCCAACATCTACGGGTGCTTGAAGGTGGTTAGTAAGGAGTGAGTTCCTGTTTCGTCACCTACCAATACTTTTTTGTCTAATCTACATCGACACCATCTGTCTCAGTACAATTGTATTCCCGAATTCTTGACGTAGATTGAATGTTGGAGACTGAAATCTAATCCGGTCACTTTTCATTCTCACTTCTACATTATTAACTTTTAATACTCTTTCATATTACACTTACACTACGTACAAGTCGTTTGTGCAGTTTCCGATCTGCAACTTTTTAGATATTTACGTATCATACTTTCGAAATAAGCCCATGTTTCTCATGTTAACTTTGTAATTTTTAATATATCGGGTTTTTTGACATAATCATAATGTGTACTGTGCAATTTGTAATTGTTTACTTCTTGCAAAAGAAGTTTGAAAAATTATTCGTGATCAAAATAAAATGAATTTGTGCAGTGAACATTTTGTTACGAGAAATGAGTAATTATTTAAGTAAATATTCTTTATTTACCATTTTATATGTACGATCGCAAATTAAAATTTTATTCCTCATTCTTTGTTCTATTCTTGAAGTGTTTTAACTTTTGCTTGGTTTAAAATCGAGTTATTAGAAATCATTTCACTCCGTATATTGAAAGAACAAATTCTCAAAATAACGAAATGAAAATATTTTCGTAATCTTTAGGATTTATTCAAGTTCCCTAATTAGCTTGAGTTTTGAAATATTTAAAATTTACATTGTTTGTGACAAAGATGATTCATGATTAATATGAACGTCAACATTAGAAGCCAGAGATTTTCCAACATCTCCCAAGACGTGCGTGACCTCGTCAGGGAAACGTGTGCCAAGACATGAATTACGTAAACGAATTCGCTAGGCCAAACGTGAGCGTGTAGGAAGATTGTATCCGTTGTCGCAGAGACTATCCAGAGCAGCTGCTGTGTAAGTTGGTATTAAAATTCATTGCTCTTTGATGGATGCTCGCAGTAAGGACCGGGCCTGCAGCGTTTTATACTCCGACCACTTAGCTTAAAAGCTTAAGGGATCTTATTAATCATGAGGGGAAGGAAACTCGCAGCGAGTGGCTTCCAGGCACTCTTGCGTATGCATGTATTCCGTGCGCCAGGAATTGAATGAACGTCTCATCGTTCATACGCGCCGCGCACTTTTTGCGCTGGCCGGCTCCTCGGCGCCCGAGCTGAGATCCTGCGTCGTGATACCCTACTGAATTCCGCGTCAGCACGCTTTGCTGAACAGCTTGAGCATCCGGCGTGGCTCAAAGACCCAGTTTGCTTTTATTGCTCCTTTTAAAAGCGATCTCTGAAGGTAATACGTGAACTGGTCAAGTTCTCGAAAGTTTCCCGCTTGAAACCTTCTGCTTCCTTTCTAAGATATTACATAATTTATCAGCAGTAGTATCATCTCCATTGATGATGACACTGTTCCCTATTTTGTTGATTCATACATATTTATAAGTAACTATGCTAATGTACGAAGGCAAAATTAAGTATCTTTTAATTATTGTTAGTATGTATCAGTAATCGCAATGCGTGATATTCTTGCTCTTGTGTTTAATATAGTTAGTACTGCTACTTAAATTATGCTGTCAGGAGATTTTATAATACTTCTTGCAGAAACTTTTAATATTTACATAATTGTAAAATTAATCAATGAATTCTCATTGATTGATCACAGATAGTTTATCAACTTTTTATTATTTGAATGTTATATGTTCTGACGTTAAATATCTTAATTTATTCGTCAAAATGAAAATATATTGATTTCAAAAACGTAAATAACGAATTTTACATGTTATTATTTTGACCGCAGTTCTTTTGAGCAACTGCATTGAGCCCACTTCGCGTTGCAATGTGGCGTATATGAGCTTCAGACATATGTGCGCCTGTATATCTGCTCTTAATAGGAGCATCGTTTCCGGTGATTTTCCCCGGAATCGATGGCTAAATTTTAACAACATTATTTTAAAAAATGCAACTTTTCAGAAGAGAAAACAAAGGTCGCACAGTTTCGATCACAAGCTACTAAAAATGCCCGTCATTTTAAAAAAAAATTAGTAATTTCTTTGTTAGTTATTTATTTTTGTATGTGTTTTGATTTGAGATTTAAATGTAAACAATCCCTGTAAAGCAGTTATGCTGGTCTGTGGAAATAAAATTAAAAAATCCTTTTAATTGGTGATGTCGTACATTTTGGAGATGGTATTATCTACCGGGTGACATTTTTGTCTGAAAACGGCCAAATTTTGGATTCGCGTTGTTTAAATGAGCCGTGGAGATGCAGATGCGCCTCATCTCCCACCCGTGCGCCGCGCCGTATGTCGCCTGTCGCGCTCCCACTTACCCGCCCCGCTCCGCCCCCTCTCGCAGGTCCTCGCGGCGGCGGCAGCGCCTCTTACGCAATTTGGGCGCGTGAGTGGGTCGTTGGGGTTGTTGCGGGCTGTCTTGAGGCGCGCTGCCTGCCTAATGGGCTGATTAATTGGTCTGGGGGCGGCGGAGGCGGCGCGTGATGAGACGACCTGCGCCCCGCCCCCGCCCCCTCCCCCGCATCCCAGCCTCCGCCGACACCTCCACTGCGACCGCCGCCTTTGGGTGGATCGCGGAAGGATCATGGTTTCGAAATTCGGCAAAGAAAACAGAGAACAGATGTAGGTAAATTGTCATTTGTAAACCGAACGATACAAAATTGGAACGAATTACCTGCAGCAGTGCTGGAGACTTTCCCTCAGAATGTCAAAAAGGTTTAAATTAGACTAAGTAAATTTGGCTAATAGATTAATTTTGTAAAATTGTATTTGGTAACATGTTAATATTTTAATGTTGTTTGATGTTTGTTTTGTGTATTTTTAGTAATTCCTTAGAAAACACTACCACCGGAAGTATTGTATGTATTCCTAAGTAGCAAAATAAATATTCTATTCTATTCTTTGCCTCCTGCTCCTATCCATCCTCACCTTTTCCTTTGATTTCACCCACCCCGCCTCTGCCTCCTTTCCCCGACACGCTCCCCGCTGGCATCCATTGCCACGATTTACTTCTCTTCCACCCCCGCCGCTCATACCTTCCTCATCCTCGCTGCGCAGCGGTCCTCGCCACCGCCCCCTCATCGGCGACCACCAAGTGCCTTCAACTCCTCCCCGACCATTTTCGCTTCCATCACTGATCCGTTGCCCTCCCCAATTCCCGGTGCTCTTTCCCCCCCCGCTTCCCCCCCGCCAACTCTCCTGCCCGCTCCGCCGTCATTCTCTCTCACCCCATCTGGCGTCTCCCCGCCGACATTCTGTCGACGTCTGTCGCGTCTCCCGCTTCTGCATTGGCCCCGCGCCCGCCCTCCCCCGTCCGTGCCCCTGCCCTTCTCTCACCCGGCAGGCAGGCCGCCCCCGCCCGGCCCTGTGCGCGCCTCCGCTGCGTGTCGCCGCCGCCGCGAGCGGTCCGGTCGCACAGGGGGACCGTTTATGCGGTTTGCGGTAAACAGACGCGTGGGGAAGCAATAATGCAAGGCTCCCGCGCTTTGATGAGGCCGTTGCCGGGTCTTGGGTGACGTTGCGTTACAAAGCGGGTCACTGTGTTGTGGTGGGTTGCTAAAGGGCATGTGAATGCTTCAGAGGGGAATTGTAAGTTGGTTTTGAACAATTCTTGAAGGAATTCTGACGTTTAATTATAATTATTCTGAGAACTTCTGTCATTGTGTACAGTGTTAATAAATTGTAGAGTCAAGTACATTATATTCTGTAGTTTTTGGATATTGATTTTTTATACGTAGAAAATACATCAATGGGGGCAAAATGTTACAATACGTCCAGTTGTTGTTATTGAATTATAAGAGAAAATGTATTATTATATGAAATTAACGTAATGCTTTCCCATCCTATAACTAAATTGGTTATAATTCATCATTTTTTTTTACATTCCATTGTTCAACTATGTTCTGAATTAAGAGCTGGAAGAAAACTGTGAGTTCTAGTTCATTTGAAAAAAATGTTTGTCCTCTGAGACTGCTGCAATGTTCATCATATGATGTATATTCCAATCAGCTTTAAGGGACAAGACGTCGCCATTGCCGCGTTGCAAACACCGCTTCAGTTCACTTCCAGGAAACAGTCTGGTTCTCAGTAAACAGGGAGCTAATTGTTCCCTCGCGAAATTTCGTTGTTTGATTTAGAATTTCCAGTGTAGTGGAATTCAAACAATGATACACGCGGACTATTGAATATGTCGCTACTTCAATTCACACATCAATAAATCTATACACGCGTATTCATATTTTTCTTTTTTCAAATTAGATTACTTTTCCAAAATTTATTATTTTTCGAGTTCACACACAGACTTTTGAATCTCAAAGAAATTGTGATTAGTACTAACTTTCATTGTTACAAAATATATACAACTTACTCGTTTTATTACTTCTTGTTGCTTATTACATATCACGCGAATGAAATATAAATGAGAGTCGAAATAAGAAGCATAATACGACAGTGCTTTGTAAACCTCCGTACTTCACTTTTTCAACTGCTTAATAATACCCCGACTCGCTTCTAATTATTATTCACGTGCTCACACACACACTGCCTAGCAAGTTAGCTTACTGGCTTCGTGCAGAAGAATGTGCAAATTTAACTTGAATAGTCGCAATTCACCCTTTTGGACGCGTCCACACTTAATGAGCACTCCGCGTCCCCTTGGCGACGTGCACGCCCTGCTCCGTCATAATCCCCAGCGGCGGAGGCTCACGCAAGAACCCGAAACCGTAGAATGGCGCCTCGGGACAAAGGTGGCAACTCGCACTGCCCCTCACCCCCCCCCCCGCCGCCGCCCGTCGCCGCCCTCGCCGCCCGCGCCTCCTGCCGCCCGCGCCGCCCTCGCCGCCTCGCCGCCTGCCGCCTCGCCGCCTCGCCGCCCTCGCCGCCCTCGCCGCCCCGCCGCCCTCGCCGCCCTCGCCGCCTCCCGCCGCTCGCCGCCTCGCCGCCCTCCGCTCGCCGCCCTCGCCGCCTCGCCGCCTCGCCGCCTCGCCGCCCTCGCCGCCCTCGCCGCCCTCCGCCCGCCGCCCTCGCCGCCCTCGCCGCCCGCGCCGCCCTCGCCGCCCGCGCCGCCCGCTCCGCCGCCAGCCCCGCGCGCCTCGCCGCTCCGCGCCGCGTCGCGCCGGGTTAAACAAGCGGCATAAACAGGAGACACGCATAATTCGCCCGAACTCCCCGCCCTCCCCCCTGCTCCCCCCGCGGTGCTCGGTGGAGGCGGGGGCGGGGCGCCTTCGCCAACGCGCTCGAGCGGAAGTTTTCGCAAACACGCGCACAAAGCGACGCTTAAGCCGATAAAAGGCGGCCGCGCCACCAGCAAAACTTCCGTTTTACCTCTTCGCAATTCGGGCTGTTCTTTTATGAAACGCCCCCCCCCCCTCCCCGTACGTCCCCACCGTCCCCTTTTGCCATACGCGCCCTTCCCCGTCGCGCATTCGCCCTCGGTTCCACTCACGCCCCCGCCTGCGCGCCCGATACAAAGAGGCAGGGGGGGGATAGGGTGGTGTTGGGAGGCAGTAGCGGCATTGCTTCGCGCGAGAGGGGGGGTGGCTGGCGCGGGCGGTGGGTTTCAAGGGACGTGAGGCGGGGCTGGCGCGGGGCGGGTGGATGGCTCAAGGGGCGTGAGGCAGGGGTGACTGGCGCGGGCGGGTGGGTTTCAAGGGACGTGAGGCGGGGCTGGCGCGGGGCGGTGGATGGCTCAGGGGCGTGAGGCAGGGTGGCTGGCGCGGGCGGTGGGTGGCGGCGCGGGCGTGAGGCGGGGGCTGGCGCGGGGCGGCGCGGGGCGGCGCGGGCGGTGGGTGGCGGCGCGGGGCGGGTGGTAGGCGGCGCGGAGGCGGCGTGAGGTGGGGCTGGCGCGGGGCGGGGCGAGGCGGGTGGGTGACGGCGTGTGGCGGGTGGTAGGTGGCGCGGAGGTGGGCGTAGGTGGAGGGCTGGCGCGGGGCGGGTGGGTGGCGGCGTGAGGCGGGAGGTGGCTGGCGCGGGGCGGCGCGGGTGGGTGGGTGGCGGTGCGGGGCGTAGGGTGGCGCAAGGCGGGGTGGCTGGGGCGGGGCTGGCGCGGCGCGGGGCGGCGCGGGCGGCGCGGGCGGCGCGGGGCGGCGCGGGGCGGCGCGGGGCGGCGCGGGGGGAGGTGGCTTGCGCGGCGCGGGGCGGGTGGGTGGCGTCGCGGGGTGGAGGGTGGCTGGGGCAGGGGCTAGGGCTGGCGTGGCGTGGCGCGGCGCGGCGTGAGGCGGCGCGGGGCGAAGCGGCGCAGGTCGGGGCGAACGTTCGTCGTACAGTCGGCCGCAGGAAAACAGCTGTCACTCGCAGAGGCCGGCGCGCCCTTTGTAAGGGCGTAATTTTACACCGTTATTGCTCTCGTTGCTGTTCAAATAAACACTCGATTCGCACATCGCCAGAGCCGCGGTGCGCGCTTGCGAAAGGTTCTGCTGAACGCAGGTTAACTCGTGAAAGTTAGCGTGTGGAACAAACGCTTCTGAAATGAACAAATTTCGAACGACCGACGCAGGTAGAGTTATTAGTCGTGGAGTGAACCTAGTGAGCCAGTTCTTAAGTAGTTATTAATAGCTTAGGAAGAAAAACTTTGAATTCGTTATCATGAAGACAAATGGCTGAAAAATTATGCAAATCTCACATTGAAATAAAAATATCAAGTTTATTTCTTATTAATAGTGAAAATATTTTCTATCTGCTTAAACCTAGAAAGAGTCCATTTTTTATGGAATGGGTAATAATATTAATAAAAATAATGATAATGATAATAATGATAATTTATTTAATTAACAGCAAATAAATACTTTTGTAAAATGAAATGGAAACGTCATAATAAATGCGAATATTTTCATTTTGAATGACATTTCTGTAAACGAAATATCTGGAGAGCTTTATCGTCAGTTTTGTTCGGTGGTTTGTTTTCTATATGTTCGGGTCCGAGAGAAGTCAAAGCAAGTCGCTTGGAATCGTTGGTCGAACCGTGAACGAGGACGTCGGCGATGAAGTTTCTCGGCGCCGTCGTTTCTCGCTTTGCCTGAGGCGCTGGCGTCGCTCTCAGCGAAAAGAATCATCGCATTGATCGCTATGTTCGCGCGTCGCCGATATCAATTTATAGAACACCCGCGCCACCGCCTCCCCAAGCTCTTCCGTCGTTGAATTCCGTCTCGTGACGTTGCTCCCGCCCTCAAGCGCTGCCCTCTTTTTCATTCTTACCAGATTCGCTCATTGAGCTTCGACACTACCCATGTTTCTGTAACTCGTTTCGCTTCATTGAAAAGTGTATTACGGATTGTCTTCTAATAGTTCATCCGTTTACTTCTGTTGCCCACTTCCTTATTATGCTCACCCCTCCCTCTCTTTCACAGCGTCCCGCTTTGTGCGCAGTGTCGTACTTACTGCCTTCGGTGACTCCCTACTGGCATCCGCCTAGCGTTTTCCTTCCAATCTCTCAACATCTCCGCCAACAACCATATTAGCTTGCTTACGTCGACTTAATGCGGCCATTACCAATGCACTATTATCGCCTCTAGGAATTTGACTTGGCTCACGGGTACTGCGCCCATCATATCACTCCTTTATCGTTGCCTTCGTCTCGCACCCGTCATCCGATTTCCCCCATTGCTTCCAATTCCACTTCCGTACAATCTTTCCCTCGATGTTCGCTCGCAGTCCCCCCTCCCCCAGCCGCCTGCCCATAATCCTCTGACACTTTCCCGCCGCTACCGTCGCCCAATCCCCTCCTCTCTCGCAGCGCTCCCCGCGCCCCGCCCGTGTCTTCTTCTCTCCGGTGCTATTAATAGAATCCGTGTTTCGCCTGACAGTCGACGATCGGACGCCATCCATCTTGGCCGCCTTAGCGCTGTGATTGGAGCCGTCTCCGGATTTCATATTTCCAACGCAGCGCGCAGTTCATTTGTCACTCGCCCGTGTCGAGGCATCTCGCCCGATAATTCCCGTCTCGGTTGGCGTCTCCCTTTCCTCCCCCCTCCCTCTCCCTCCCTCCCCTCCACCCCATCGAAAAGGCTCCCGACGAGATGCAGGCAAGATGGCGTGCTGTCCCTCGCATTTCAAGACGCGTATGCGGGATATTGGGAAATCGTAAACGTGTCTTGGATCGCGAATGCTTCGCTCAAACGGAAGGCGATTTGTTCTGGAATCTGTAGATATCCATCAAATTGGAATGATAAGGCTCTTCCTTGCTTTGCTTATAATACAATTTGTTCGCTGTGATCGTAGTATACTTGAATAGTACATGGGAATGCAATAAATCTCTGTTACTTCTGTCCTGATGCACAGTGTTCAGAAGTAAAATAATTGAATTCTGTTCAAAATTTCGTGTACGTGAAAATTGTATGTGATTTTATACAATTTTTATAATGTAAATATTACATTTTTACAGAAAATGAACCATTGCGTCAATTGAGAAGGTGTCTTAATATTACATTCTACGCAATTTTCTCTACAGTTACGTAATCGTGAAAATTTGTTTTTCATAGAGAAGCGCAAGATCAAAGTATTTAAAGCGAAACAAACTTTTGAATCTAATTGATTTTGGCAACAATTAACATTGATTGTCATTCACATACATAGATTTATTGTTGTTAAGCCCATAATTGGTCATGAAGATGAGAAAACTGTCAATTTCACTTAGAGAGTGTGTGATTCAAGACTGTAAGAAATAAATATGAAGTCCAGCGTTTTAAGCAGTTTCATGTGTTTTTCACAGCACTTTTGGTAGTACATAAATTGCAGTAAAATAATAGAATATCGCGAAACAATGATTTTATGATGCGTAAAAATACACGGGTATGAAGTGATTCCAGAAGTAATTTCAAAAACAGTTATTCATTTCCAATCTTTGTTCGTCAGAGTATTTGCGTTTTGAATTTACTGTTGATAACCCATCCCGAGGGGATTTTTATTTCTATTTCCAATTGCAAAAAACTGGTTGTAAATATAAAAATGCACTTAGTCATTTATTATCGTGTTTTCTAGGTCTGTAGATCTATTTTATTTTTCTTAGTTCTTTGTAGTACCGCCGATCTACTGATTCTTCCACCGAGCTCTACCTTATTTGTCACTCCCCCCCCCCAAGGAATCAGTAAAGTACGTACAATTTCACAAATCTTTGTACTGCACTTTCTTTTTCTTCCCCCCTGATACAGACTTCGAAATAATATTTTCCGATTAGAAGAAGTAGTGGAGACAAAAGTGTTCAACGTTGCTCGTTGGTAGTACCGTAAAAAAGATCGGAGACGGTCAGGATAGCCATTTTCTTGTTCTTCGTTCCAATGTCGGAGACTTGATATTTTATCTACCCAGAAATCGCCATGGCGATTTGCAGTATTCTTATCTGAAGGCATTGTAAAGAGCTCTTTGGTCTCTCTCAGGATCTTGGGAAGTACTTAAGATAGCAGCTTCACGTTAGACGACACGAATATAAAGGTAACTGGAGTCCTTTGTGTAGTTATGAACAGGGGAAACAATGTGATATTGTTTAGTGAGAAAGAAACTGACCGGGATGACCTAGGGAGCTGCATAGCTAAATGGGATTCAACCGCCTGCTAGGGCCAATTAGTGGAGAATTCTATCGGGCAGCTGCTGTAATAGGTAGTTTTCTGCTGTTTCTCCGATCAACACCAGACGAATACCGAAGCTGTACTCGAACAAATGGGCCTCGCGTGATCTTTACTTCATCTTCCTTATGTTTTCTCCACATGTGCATGCACTCTTGTCGGAATACATGTTAAGGCCAGGCTCAGGCGGTGGCCCGCTGGGAGAGGTAATTGAAAGGAGTCCCACCCGCCACCCGGAAGGCGACGTGCAAGTCGGTGCCGGATGTCACCAACAACAGGGGATAAATTACCGCCATCTCATGGGAAAACTTTCACTACATAAATTGGTTTAATGTCCATACCATGAGCATTAGGCCTATTAGTGGTGTTAATGGTTGCCGTGCTCGGAAACGATCAATAAGCGAATGGAACAGAGCGATGTTTTCTTGACGAACATTTAATTTCTACTGATTTTCTCAGTAAAGATTAGATTTATATGATTTCATTAGAATAAGATTCGGGATGCGGGAGAAGAATAAGAAGAAATGATTACAAATAATACTTCTTGAATGGTTTAAACATACTGTAAAGATGTGAATTGTCTAACTCCTGTTGTGCTTTTTTGATAGAGTAGTGAGTTTCTGAGTGAATGCACAAGAAAGGAAAGGAACTCTAGGTTGATGAAAAATATGATGCAAAGAGACAAACACATGATGTGATCGATTAAATTAGACAAGAACATATGCAAAGCGCTAAAATAAAACATTATGAAATATAAAATATGTAATCACTGCTACTTACTGGCTAGTTCACAAGGCTTTCACTTTTCACTGTCAAAGTTTGTGCCAATTCTTGTGTGTAGATTAAACCAGGTATTTATTACATGCATTTAAAGTATCTTTTAGAGTCTAATAACTGGAGAGCTCATTTCCAAAATAACGTATGCCTAAGAAATATAATTATTCATGAAGTAAAAGTATTCAAACGGAGCCTAATGTTCAAGGCAAAATTCAAGTGTTTTGGAATACTGTTTAACATAAAAAATCGCCATTCTTTTACATAATATTTGGCAACATGATGGAGATGAGTCTTAGGAATATACTGATACGTAAAACTAGAAAGAAAAAAGAAAGGAAGGAAGACACGTCGCTTTGAAAATAAGTTCAGTTCCTGATCAAAGAAAAAAATTGCGGGCACTTTGCACGTGGTGTGGTGGGGCTGTGCCAGTGGACGCAATGGTGAGCGTGTTCGGCGACAACGGCAGCAAAGTGCTTCGACAAGAGACACCGCTCTCCGCGAGGCGCGCGCAATTCTCCTGGATCGCCCGCGCCTCCCCGTCTCGCCCCGGGCCCCATTACTCGCTGATTCGGTCATAAATCGCACGGATACTTTGCAAATACCCGAGGACGGTAGTAAGTTCAAATTACGCCGTTCACGACGGGCGCGCTGCGTTCGCTTAGGCCTTCGTCTCTCCTTTCCCCACCTCGCCTTCCTCTACACTCGACTCCCTTCCTCTCGCCCTCCCTATTTTCCTCCGGCCTGCATCGCTCCTTCCCACCCGCGTCTCCGATGTCGGGGATCTGGCTGCTCGTTTCTCACGGCGACGTCAGCGCTCCAGCGGCCGTTCAAGTAAACAAACCTGTACGTTTGCTTTGGCAACGCCGCTCGCCTGACGGTCTAGAAAGTGCGATTGTGAGGACACTTATTTGTTTGACGGGAAAGTGATGAAAGTAGTTCTGTAGTACGTCAGTGAAGTAAATGTGCAGACAGAGCCTGAAGAAAAGGATGGAACTCGCTTGTAAATTGTTAGGAAGAAAATAAACGCTTCAGTAAAGCTCGTATTTTACGTGTCGCACAATCGATGCTATGAACTTTTAGGGTGGTTGCAATAGCGTTGTAAACACTAAATATTTTGAGCCAACATATACCTTTTATTTCGGGCGTTTTTGGACCTCTTTTATCTCCAGCCAACAGTGTAACGGTTAGAACCAATCTCTGAGGATATCGTCACTTTCACAGGCAAACATTTTTAATTATTGCAGCGCCTTATGAAAACGATTTGCTAACACTCGGAGTTCGATTCTTCAGTTCTGACTTCCATTGGTCGATAATACACATTGGCCGATATTATTAACAAATGAGTGGTATCTTTGACCGCTAAAGACAGTGTTTACATGCAGAACGTTGTGAACAAATTAAAAGTTGCCACAAGTGCACCAAGTTTGATCGGCTAGACTCATTTGAGAGTTCTTACTTTATCTTCTGTGTCCTAGTAATGCAGGTGGTCCAACATATATAGTACAATATACCCTATATGTTGTCGCTATTGTGTAGCTTTCTTGCTAGCTTGCTAGCTTGTGTAGTTTTCAACATCACATTATAATGTTTGCCAGTTTTCATGAATAACTAATACTTCTGAAATTGAACATTCTTGAACGATGTATTTTCAGTTGTATAGAAAAACATCTTGAAAAGTAGTTTCGATTGCCGGATCACGAAAACCATTATTGTCAGTCAACTAGATAGCTGATATGAATAATTTAAAATGATAAACTTATTATTTAGGAGCGATTTTTTAAATTAGTTTTGGAGTGATATTTCTTTCTGCTAGTTTATTATTCACAGGAAGTGTGTATCTTTGTTATAAAATAAATTAAAAATACAAATAACTTTTTTTTCTGAACCTCCAATTTTTTTAGAAAGTAATGGGTTACTGTAGCTTCTATAAAGTGTATTACAACTGTCGACTCTCTCATATCACAGTGATATCATTAGAACCCTACACAATCTTGCCTTGGTTGGTCTGAATCGATGACCACGCCTTGGAAAGCCGAGTCGCAGGCTCCGGGGCTGTATCTCCACTTGCGTCTCTGGGGCGTTCGTATTCCCGCGGGCCGTCCTGTGAAATCCATCAAAGTCTTCGCCTGCCCAGCGCTCCGCTCTGTGCCGCCGGCAGTTCGGGATACAGATAAAGGCGATGACGTGTGATGACGTCTCGTGGGAGTGTCATCCCCACGTTTTGACGCGTCCGTTGCCATGACAACTTGGTGGAGTCGACTTGCCGACTTTACGTGACTGCAAGCAGCTGGGACAAGCTCATCCAACGATTCTTTTGCCCTTACGGAAGACGGTGGAAAGTACCGCTTCACATAACAACTACACAGTTATGTCCGAGAGCGAGCATGAACTTTCTAAATTTGTTTTGCGAGGTTGATAGAGACAAATTCAATTTTGATAGAGAATATAGTGTACCAATATAAAAGATGAGATGTCAAAATGCACATTTCTACATGTCCATTATCTATTTCTATTTATTACTTTGAAAATGTTGGTCTGAAATGAGATTAATTACATGTATGTTTGTGTGACGTGCACTATTGTCAACTATATACAGCTTCATCTACTCCGTTTAAAATCTTCGAGTAAATACATTTTCTTAGTGAATACTACACGTTTTAACTTACGAAGAATTATTTTGTGCCTTCAACCACGCTCCTTACAACCAATAACTTGGTTACAACCAATCCTCTCCTTACAACCAATAACTTGGTGCACATTCGGTTTACACAATCCTACGTAATCTGAAATGTTTTCATTTTAAGACACATTCTTCGTTTTCTTCGGAAGCAGGAGGAATAGCATCAGCTTTGTGCTTATGTAATGTATGATATGTTAGGTAAATAATATGTAATACGACATACTTACAACATATAATATAATACGAGACTGTAACATTAAATGCTGCTGTTGTATGGCACCGTTGGCTTTGCAGTGCGAACAAACGCCAAAACAGGGCAGCAAGAACGAGGCCGCGAACAATGGCGGTCGGTCTCCCGAAATGCGTGCGGCGGCGTTTTGGGTTGCAGCAACCACATTCCGCGCGTGCGGTCTGTCACCGCCTCAAAACGCGGCCGCGTTGTTTTTATGTGAATGGCATTCCTTGGTTTCTCTATGGTCCTGCTGCAAATTAAAAAGAGGGATTATTATATCCGACGCATTGCAACCGGGGCTTTGGATTTTTGGCATCAGGAATGGAATGCTGCTAGTTCTTCTTCTGGTTTTGCTAAATTTAGAGTTTCCCATTGGTATTAGTATCATTAAATATGTATTTTAATGAAAGAAAATCACACAAATGTTTCCCATTTTGATAGATAGTAGCTTTTGCAAATGATGATTCAGAAACGTCTGCAAAAATTTGCGATACGTTTTCGAATATATCAATTTTGAAGATTCCTACTGGTGCGTGGACAGTATGTAATTCTCTGATAGAAATTATCTTGTAGTGTACAGTTTAATTGGGAGGAATAAATGGATGTTTATACTTTGCGCTCTGTCACACATAGGAATTAAGTTTAATGCAACCTATGTATTACGGTATTTTCTTCATTATCAGGACGTGGGAACTAATCAGCGTAGTTTTAGTGTAGCTTACAGAGAATTACCATAGAAATACAGACAGATGATATTTCCACCGGTACCATCTAGTAATGTATAGTATTATAACATATTATCCCTTACCTGATGGTATATTACACCATAAATAGTTCGTGAAGTTAGAATGTTTTGTAGATAAATTTATCTTTCTTTAATAACTAATTTAATATGATAATAAACCAATTGTATAAAAGGAGTCTGGCAACAAGAATTCTACATTTCAACGTTTAACGATTCAACGTGTAGTAAATATTTCAACGTTTTTAGAATAAAAGAATAGAAAAAGTTTTGTCCACCTCTGCATAACACATTCTTTCTGTTTCTGTATCCAGCACAATCGTTTTTTCGCACAGCCTGAACAGCTCAGCAGACAATACCTGGTGGCCAGGGAGGGAACGGCGAATGATGGCCAAAGCCAATTTTCATACAAACAGGGGCGGCAGCGACCGGGCGGCGGCGGCGGCGACGGCGGGAGGCTCTGCAACGGCGGAAGTTTCTCTCGGCGAAAACACGGAAAGTAATAAAGTTGTCGCGGAGAATTTAGTGGGACGGGTCGGTCATGGATAATTCAGCCCCGATATCGGTAACTTAGAGAGGGAGCGCGGCGGGCTGGGAACTTAAGTCTTCGCTAAATCTCCGCTGCCGCCGCTGCTGCTGCGCCGCGTTGAAACAACTTTTGTGTGAGGGCAGCCGCTCGGCGCGAGTGCTGGCTGGGTGCATCGTCCGCTGTCTTTGCAGGGTTGGCCGATGTTTCCTTGTTGCCGTGTCATCTGCTTTTCTGTCGATTTGTATCCGTTTGGTGATGGAAGAGGTCGGTGGAATGTGAAAACGCTAGTGACATTAATCGAAGATACATAAGAGCGGTGTCTAGCATCGGGAGAAGTGGCTCAGTGCATCCACAGATGTTACTGCAGTCCCTCTGGTCGGAAGGACCTAGGTTAGAATTTTGATACTGGCTTGTCAGCTAGGTCGAATTCAATCCCTGTCGGTGGAGAACGGTGGTTACTCTGATCGGTAGATATCTGTGTTTTTTCCGATCAACATCAGGCGAATGCCAGAGCAATTCCCTAAGAAACGGGCCACGGACCGCGCGCGATCTTTCCTACCTCTTCCTTGTCCTATCCTCTACACTTACACACACACACACACACAAACATGCTCTACACTACCACATCTGCCGGAAGACCCGTCGAGAGCTTTGAGCTTGTCCCGGCTGGGTCGCCGTCCCGCTCGTGGCAGATACCTGGTTGGGGAAAATCTCGCTAGCCGACTATAGCTCTGCGCCGGATCTCGTCATCTGGCGGGGGAAGACTCCCGCCACCTCTAGATCAAAAAGGCATGCACGGCACTTACGGGAAAATGCCGTAATAGTTGATGTGCTAACAATCAATCAATCGGTGTCTATTCCTACACCATTGATATTCTCCACCATCACTATACTGCAAAGGCATTGCCAATATCTCTTTTGTAAAGATGTTAAACACTTTCAACAGTGCTGGCTTTTATTTTCACCGCATTCCCAGTGGGTTTACTCGACCTTGTAGTCTGTAAAACAGGCTACATATTACAGGCTACACTGATTATATGTGCCGAGAGTGTAGGGACAGTTGCTGAGATTACGATAAGTGCTACGTTGCCATGATTTCTTTATTGTCCACTAGTTTAATTGTTTCTAGTTCTCGTCTGTTTGATCGTTGGTGGACGTTCATATTTTTTACCATCCTTGCACAGCTTCATCTATTTAATTTGGAGACGTCGCTGTTCACTAACTTTCTCATTGATTGGTATTGACTATGCAGTACCACTCATTAGTCTGTCAAAATGAAATTACCATAGATACTATCTCATGAACACAATTTATTTTTGACGTAGACATTTTGTTTTTCTATTTGTGATCGCTTCGTTGCCCATCTCGGTCACTACATTTTTACTTCATCTCATTGAAAACCGGCTTCGTCTTTTTCCCTGAGTCATCTCGGTGCTAGCCATATTTCCATGATCTCTCTCACTCGGCATTTTCTTTTTTCTCTTCCGAAGTCTCTTCTCTGGGAGTTCAACGATTTTGTACCCTTAGTCGTGTCTCCTGGTCTGCGCTTCCGGAGACACCTCGCCATTTCTCCAATGCCCCCGCCCCGTCCCCCCCCCCCCCCCACCTACGCCTCCCCGCTGTTCCGCCTTCACCTCTGTCCCCTTCACGACGCTGTCCAGTCAGCCCAGCCGCTTCCTTCGACACCTTCCCACCATCTTCGCCGCCGCCCCCCCCTTACCACCACCACCACCGCCCCGCCGTCGCTGACGGGCCGCCCCAACGTCACAACCCATCCCCACTCCACCCCGCTTCAACACCGATAACCACCTCTTCCCCGCGCCGCCGCTCCGCCCCCTCGCCAATTCCGCCGTCTCTTCATCGACTGACCCCCTACAGCGTCGCCACGCCTGCGACCCACCATCTCCACCACCTTCACACCGCCTCCCAACCCCTCTGCCGCGCCTCCGTCCACCGCGCCCGGGCCGCTTTGATTGTGGCCCTGCTTCCACCCTCGCTTCCGGCCCCCACCGTTTCCGCCGCGCAAGGTGAAAGAACTGCCCGGGCGGGGGCGTCCGCGTTCGCTTCTCGAGAGCCCAAAAGATTTGTCGCGCGGAAAGTTACGCGTTCGGTTTCTCGGTTCGCTCCACCGTGGAGAATTTGACGCTAGAAGAGATTTATCGTTTCTCGCAAAAACAGTTCTAGGGAAATTGCGGAGCGTTGAAAAATATGTCTCCGCTTCTCCATACTGTTTCCATAGCTATAATGGAGAAATATAAGTTGCAAGGTTCTTGCATCTACTTTTCAAGATATGTTGTCAAAAGTGTTGGTTGTGGTTTGACCTTTTCTGCAGTAACATGATTCCTGCTTACGTGCAGAAAAATATAAAAGGAATGTGCGGACATGCCCATTATATTTTACTACAGTTGTTTCATATTTAGTTATTCTCTATTATGAGCCTTATCATTTATTTTCCAATCAATGATTTTCAGACCTTATAAAAGTCGATACATGCTGGTTTTTGTTTTTCTCTGTAACAAAGACTTTCAAAATAAAACTGTTAGTTTCGCCTACTCTAATGATGATTTTCTTTTGTTACAGGTAAGATGTCTCCGCAGATTGCATATTTGCCTATCCGAAGTTGGTTCCTTCGTGGTGAGTTTTGAATACTACACACCCGTCACTTTTCATTCGAGCCATTTTGCCTATTATGAGCACTCGTTTTCGAATTAAGAGAGTGTTAATCTAATGTATTGGTTAATATTTGACCAAAAATACGAGTTTGCTACTAATTCAAGATTCAAATGAAGGAAAGTCGAGTGATTGAAACAAGTTATATTTCATAGAATTTAAATCACAGATCATATTCTTGCTTCGTTTTGAAACTTAAGATTCCGAATACTGAGAAAAATAGATATTTAAACATAATCCAATTAACAGACGACTATTCTCACATGGAATTCCTGTTCTCACATGGAATATTAGTATCTCTTTAGACTATAAACGAATCATGCCATATCAAGAACTATATAATGGGTTGAGTAAAGAGTTTCATTGAGGGTGATTCTGTAATAGAATTCTTCTACCCTTCGCGAAACGCAAAGGAAATTTTCCCGAGCGCCACGCGTAACACCCACATCCAACCATCCGTCAACCTTTTTGTGCGGAATTCCCCCTCGCCGCCATTTCGCGCGCGTCGCCATTTCAGGGCCACGCGGCGCTGCGCTGTCAATGGGCTCAAATGAGCAACGCGCCATTTCGACGCGGGGGCGGTGGCTCAGGGGAGCGACGCCGCGTCGCTTTAAAAGGCATTCCCGCCCGCCCGCACGGCTTCCTCAGGGGAGGGTGCGTCCCCCCTCCCGCCCCCTGCACGCACGTGCGTGGGAGCGTGTGTGGAAATCCGCTGCCGACGCAGCGAACGCTTCCAGCTGCCGAGCATTCTCCACCCCCTCACTGCTCGCCGCTCGATGGCTGACTCCTTCCCCGGCACGCACCGCACCTCGAGCACACCACATCCACCACTACCCCCCACTACAACCACCCCCCAAACCACCAACATCCCCAACACCAACACCCCCATCAGCACAAACACCGTCATAAGTATTATCTCCAGCACAACCACCACCACTACAATCACTATTACCACCACCCACAACCACACATCACCGTCACTATAACTGTACCCCTTCCAAATACCTCTAAATCGGTGTAACTAACCAACTAGCCAGCACAACTAACTCAACTTGTAGTAACGCTCGCCAACACCAACATTAACAACGTGTATTATATCGTTTAAAATTTTTAAAAATGAATGGTGCATCATCGTCGCTAATTAATGAGACCTCTGTTTTGTGTAGGAAATTCTAGTTCTTCATTCCTTGCGTGCAAAAATTAATTGCGGCATTGATGCAAAAATAAATATACTGAAAGTTTCAGCATAAATGTTTCATACTTCCAGGGAACGTAAGGTTTTGAATAACTTCTTATTGCCAAAAGACATGTGAAATCTCATAGTTACACATGTAACTTTTGTCACTGATAGAAATACGCGTCGAGCACAATGATTTGGCAGATATTTACGAAGAGATATCGTGTACCTGCCATCTGTTGGAGTCAAATAGATTTCGCGGACCAGCCAAGATTTCGGATAAATTTGTTATCTCAGATTTTCCCTATGTTCATACCTAAAAGGATGATCTTCAACCCCCACCCCACCCTCCCTCTACACATGTCCTAAAAGTGAGTATTTGTTGTGAGACACACTCTGTACACCGTTCAAAGTCATTCGCAGAGTCGATAACATCACAACCATTCGTCACAATTAATGCTACTATCGCCAGCACCATTACTACCATCAACTTCACCACCATAATCACAATCAACATCTTTACTACTACTACTACTACTACTTCATCATGATCAAATTCCCCAATTGCCATCACCACCAGTACAGACCCCGTCACCGTACAGACTCAGCTGCGTAGTTAGGTAGGGAAGAGGAAACGGTACGCCCCGGGTAAAACAGTTTTAGTGGCGACACCAATGAGAAAATTTTGTTTTTGGAATTATAGAATTTTAATGATTTTTTAATTTTTTTTTGTAAAAAACGCATTTTTAAAATTAGTTACACATTTATTTAATCATTATATTTCAATTATACTGAATTGCTTACCTGTTTTTAATATTTTATAAATAAAACTCATTTGCAAATATACTTAATTTTTATTAAATCACTTATAAACTATTCAGTAATAGATATTTTTATTTTTAATTTATGGGGGGGGGGGAGGTGAACCCTTTACTTCTGGTGACACCAAGTGAAGCTACCCCATTGCCGTCACCGGTGCTGCTCTCACTGCTGCCGACTCTGCCTCCATCTCCACTTCCGCCGCCACTGCCGCGAGGGGAGGCGCTGCTCGCGGTGCGTTTTTCCGCGCGGCGTGCGTGATTGCGTATTCATCTCGCAGCCACCTTTTTGCGTGGGCGTGGCGGGCGATCAGGCCTTTTTCTGCGGTCCCTGGAGGTCGGCTCGTACGCCACGGCACGGCGCTCCATAGAAGTCTTCTGGATCGTGCCAATTCGGTGTCGTTGCGATGGAAAATGGCTGCGGTTCGCGCCAGCTGCGTTCGCGACGTGTGGTTTTTGCGTGCTGGCGCTGTATCAGTGTTTCGGATGAACACTGAGAAACTAAGAAGTCTCTCTGAATGTCATTTCTCATGTAGAGAGCTTGTTGAAACTTCGAGTGTTTGTGGAAGAGATTGTACCAATATCGTGGTTTAAGCACAATAAAAATTTTCTTCTAGAATTTCTGGAAAAGATTATTTTCAATCTGTCTGTCCAGTAAAAGAGTAACATTTCCGGTTTATATCCGTCTCAACATTAATAATACAAGTAATAATAATAATAATAATAATAATAATAATAATAATAATAATATGTGGATGAAGAAGAAGAAGAAGAAGAAGAAGAATAGTAATACAACCCACAATGTCATTACTTTTTTCTCTCTTTCGTGCGCCTAATTGCAATCAACCTAAATGAAGCATCGTATGAGAGAATTGTAATAGCGTGTTGTACGTATATTTAAAACGAAGCACTACTTTATATTTCGTTTTGTAGAACTTACGACAAAAGAATTAATCTATTTAAACGGATACTTCGTTTTGAAAATGATCACTTCCAGATATTTAATTCTTTTGGGATGCAGAAGTGCAAAGATATTTAAAGCACGAAATGGTACATGTTACACTGGATTATTCCTCTCTCTAAACATATCTAAAACATTGATTTATCAAGTGCGTGTCAGTGTGTTTATGGAGAATTACTAACGTACGTGTGTACAGGATTTTTGAAGATTACTTGGAGGTTGACCAACTTCCACACAACTGTTATTAACCTCACCCAAAATAACCCTTTATCGTGTCATTACTCTTAATGTAATGAAAACCACGTTCTTTAGAGGCAGTAATGTGTGCGTAAAGGAGTGTTTTATAATTTTTTTACTAAACGAATGTCGTTACCACATACTCCTGGAATATCACGTGGTAAAGCACACGAAGGGCAGGGTTTAGTATTCAGAGTAGAATTTGAATTGCTCATTACGCGCTCAGCTATTTCCCTTAATTAGCATTGCTGACGATATTAAAGCTGATGTCAGCCGCAAGTCTGCCTTCACCGCCATCCTGCTTTGTCTGCTACCATTATCTTCATTACCTTCCCCATGCAATGTCTCAATTGCAATTTCTGCTATTAAATATGACGGTGCAAGTTAAACACACTTATCCGACGAAAAAAAGGTTTTTATCATTGAAAAACTTTGTAAATAGTAAAAGAAGGATATTAAGCAATCAACCTCTATGTTGTATTACAAAAAATATTAATTTTTAATAAAAAAGGCGCTGAGATGTTTAAAGTTGATTGATAATACTAACAATGGCTGAAAGAATTGTAAAAAAGTGCCCTTCATTGTCATCCCATGACATTGTTCACAAGTGGGTTACTTCTCATTATCTATTCCCAGTCTTCCTGCAAAATACGTGACATGTTTCTGATATAAATTATTGACGCCGCAAATGGAGAGACTGAGAAAGGTAAAGAGAAGCACAGAGGTGGTCGCTCGTGTGGTGCGAAATCACGTGAGCAGCGCGGTGACCTGGCGCGCGCAGGCGAAGCGCCGTCGAAGGGCGGGGCCGCGGGCGGCAGGGCCAGCAGGAGCGGGCGTCGCACGCGTGTGGGCGGAGGGCGGGCGCGCCGGATATAATGAACCGGGGCGGCGCTGAATGGCGCGCCACAAAGCGACGGGGCGCCGGCGTCGGTCTCGACGCCGGGCCGCGCGCTCACCGCCCGCCGCCCCCCCGCCGCACCCGCCGCCCCAACGCCCCCTCCAACAGCCCCGCCCACGCCCTCGTCATCACCCCGGTCAACGCCCCCAACTACACCCCCGCCAACGCCCCCTCCAACACCCCCGCCCACACCAACGGTTTCCGGCCAACACCCCCGCCCACGCCAACGGTTCCCGCGAACGTTCCCCACCAACGCCCCCGCCTCCGCCAACGCCATCTACGACAACGATGCTGTCCATTGCCTGTCGCCCTTCCACGGCCACTACCCAAGTCCACCCGCTGCCCCCGCCCACCCACTCGGCAGCCTGCCCCTCTGGCCGGCCGGTGGCCGCCATTGTCGCTGCGGTCGCCATTAGAGTCGCCATTGACATGCAGATTACCCGGCATTCAGCGCGCGGCGGGCGGTTAGTGCGACACTGGCGCCCCCCGCGACCACCCGCCGCCTCTGAATAATCTCGCCGTGTTGGGGATATTTAGAGTTTCTATTAGGCTAACGGCCGGAATAGATACGCCCGCGCCCCGCTGAATAAGCTGCTAGCTGGCCCCGGTCTCGGCCCGTGCACGGCCTACTGTTCCCGCCTCCGCTCTTGCTCTATCTACGGCTCCGCTCGCACCATCCTCACTTGCATCCGTCTTTCTCTCTCTCACCCCTTTCTGCTATCTTCGCTTTATCCTCACCATCTCTTGTAGGATGAAATAAAGGTACTTTACATGCTTTTGCCGTTCTCTTGTACCGTTAACTCTCGTTTTTAATTTTACACCCCCCTCACTTATTTCCACGATTTCCAGGATGAAATAAAGAGTTCTATGCATTTTTTTTTTTGTTTTTTTTCCAAAATTCCTTTTTCCATTTTTCGGGCTTATATGATTCCTCATCCAACACTTTTTTCCCGTCCCTTCTAAATGCCACCTCCACCCTTTCTTTGCCTATTTATCAGCAAGTACTCACAGATCAATCTTCAAAGTTCTCTATGTAGGTAGCGCTATCAACAGCTACTTCTACTAACTTCGTCAGACTCAAATTGCTCTTGATAGCACTCCATCTTTGCTTAAAGCAAAATATGCCATGATACAACTTGACAAATCCGATGCGAGTTCTCTGAGACCCTCATCTGTGTTCTGATCATTATTCGCCATTCAAAGGTACTCAAGGGCATGTGAAGTGAGCGCATGTAGTAGTAAGAAGTAATTGGCTTGCTTTAATATTTTAAATATTTTAATATGGCAGTAATATAAATATGAACGTTGTTGTTCTTTTGTTAAGCTTACCATGTGCGTCTGTATTCTGTGGGGCGCTCGGACTCATCGACCTACCATTTTCCAACCCTCTATAATCGGTACCACATCCTGTCACCGTGGTATGCGGTTGTCGAGTCGATTTGCTGACGCCGCTTCATTTGCTGACATTCCGCGTCCTCTTTATACCGAGTCACCCCCTCTTTTTCCCCTCAGTCGCTACTCACCATACGCTCTGCTTGAATTGAACCTTCCGCTTTCACCAGCACGTGCACGAATTTATTGATGTTTCGATTTTTACTTTTGATTTCTCGTTGATAACGCTTCAAGGAACGTATGCAAAGGTTTGTGTATTAGGAACGTAAATCTGTCACATTGCATAAATTGTAAATTATTTGAATTAAAATTATTTTTGAGAAACCTTTGACTGTAGCAAAAAAAAAAAAAAAAAAATACAAGCTGAGACTGGTAACTTTAACACCTCCTGTAATTTTTGAACGGTTGAAGTTACTGCAATGCAGATTTCACAGAAGTTCATGAGCAAATTCATAATTGATGCGTGTATTCATTTCTATTATATCACTTGTAAGAGGTATTGAGGTAACTTTGTTTTTTTCAAATGGAACTCTACATATTTATTAGTCTGTCATGACGAGAATAAAAAGACGAATCCTGTGATATACGTATTGTGGTATATGATAGCGTAGGCTGCCGCGACCGGAATTTGTATTATCTAGGCTGTCAGGATTGAGCCGCGTCTCTGTAGTGGTGGCTGAAGTTTCGGCCAACATGTTCTGTCCTGCCATTACGCTTTCAGGAAGTCCATAATATGTTGGCCGAAACATCAGTCACCACTAAAGACATGCAGCTCATCCCGGACAGCTTCCATAATATACATATTGGCGTATGTTAGATGACCATCTTTTTGAGTATTTTAAAAAAAAATTTTTGCCACTTGTGTTTAACGTATATTTTAAATGTAACAGTTTGCTCACCAATGTCGTGCAGCGGTCTCCCTGTTAGCATGTGCTCGGGGTGTTACAATATCCGTTATTGACGATTCGCATAAAATCAAAAATACTCTAACATATGAGAATATGCATATCATTGGATTCGTCTTTTTACTTTCGTCATTATAGACTATCGTCTTACACACACACACACACACACAACACACACACACATACACACACACACACACACACACACAATATATATATATATATATATATATATATATATATACATATATATATCTTGTGCAGTTCCATTTGAGAAAACAAAGTTACCTCAATATCTCGAAAAATACAAATGATAAAATGGAAATGAATACGTGTATTAATTAGTCCCACTCCCTCCTGCACTTCAGTGAAAACTGCATTGCTATAACTTCAAATGTTCAAAAACTGCAAGAGGTGCTAAAGTTACGTGACCTGTATACAATTTAACTCTCAACCGTGTCATTTCAAAGGAGTTATCTGAAAGTAAACCACATTAGTAAACCACAATCCTCGAGCAAAATAAAAAATGATAAATGGAAAATTGTAGTATTATGATGTTTTCAACAATACAAAGATAGTTTTCAGTCTCTATAACATGATTACAAAATTTAATTTCATAGACAGATATAGAAGTAATTCATCGCATTCTGGCTGTACTTTTGTTTAATATGTTTTTACTTATTAGTTGGAGTTTGAATGTCTTTCTATCTCAAAATATGGTGATGTCTGTGTGTGCTTTGTTTTTTATCACAACGTCACTCTGTAAAATCGGCTTCTGCGCTTCTTCATTCCCTCTACGTTTCACGCGACACCGAAGAGCACTTCAACCCCAATGACTGCGCCCCTTCTCGGAGCACGAACCCCCCCTCCCCCTCACCCGCCACCACCCTACACTCTCGCGGCTGCAACGTGAACTTTGCTCTGACGGCGACGCGCTGCAGACGGCGTCCATCCGTCAGTGTCCCCAGGTTTTAATTAGCGGAGAAAGTTTTTGATTGTAAATAATGGCGCGTTCGATGGCCTGCCTTATTGAAAACCCGCGCGCTGGCTGGCGGAGTGGGGGTCGGCGGGGGCGGTGGCGGCTGCGAGAGGAAGATTCAATCAAAGGATGGCCCAGCGAGAAATTTCTCTTCGGGCTTATGGGTTTCCGACGGCGGTGGCCGTGGCGGCACGGAAGAGAAGACCCTTTCGGAAATCGATCACGTTTCACCGAGAAGTTTTCGCGAGGAAAACAAGTCTGGTGGCGGTGGCGGCTGTGATGGTGCGAGAGGGCGCTGGGGAACGTCGCGTACAATATGGGAGGTGGTCTGAGCTTCTGCTCCTAGCGAAGCGGGTTGCGGCGACGGCGGCGCGTCTTTGGAGCTTTCTTTCGAAGTATTGTTCCAAAGCTCTTGTTCTATTCACACGTTAGACACATTGAAAGGGGTTTGCCAAAATCTTTTGACGGCATAATGCGTGCTTAGTTTTCTCGTGCAGTACAGTATAGGAAAATGTATTGTTTTGCTTTAATTCTGCCTATTTTGGCAGCGTTCCTTTGACGTTACAAACTAATTTGCTTATTGTATGTTATAAAGAAAAAATTCTTCGTATTTTCTGACCTATATAGAAATCGGAATCGTGGTAAAGAACCTCTGAAAAGTCATTAAGAATGTCAATAAAGTAGACGCAGTTTTTCCTAACGCTCATTTTCACATACTTCACTGAAGATAATTAAGCATAAAACAGTAAAGTAAGAGGAATAGAGTAGTATGTTTCATTTAGATGTGCTCCTGTACATCTGTTAGAACCACGCTAGATATTGCAAATCTTTCCATCTGTTAGAAACACGCTAGATATTGCACCACGCTATATCTTTCCGGCCACCGCAGTTCACGCTGTGATGTTTTCTTGTCACATCCGTCGCTTTCGAACTGCTCCGTCCGCGGCTGCCCAAGGCACTCGCTAAGAAGACAGCACTATCTTTTATGATGATTTCCCCTTAAGAGCTTTGTATGCTTTTCTCTCGTGTTTGTCAGCGTGGAAATAACGTAGTTCATTCTGGAATATTGAAGTTGTAGTACTTAAAGTATTTTCATTTGGATATTGTTAGTATAATTTGTGATGCATATAACTTGGGGGGTGGTTTTTTATGACCTAAAATATCAACAAAAATGATCAATAAAATGCTGTTAAAATGTTTTTATACATGCCCTAAAAGCAAAGAAAAATTACGTTAAAAAAAATAGTTCAGATGAACAGCTGTTGGATATTTTTCTGACGTAATCGAGATTTCTTCTATTCGTTCAAGTGAACTCAGCTTTCAACTTTTGGTTTGGATTGTTCTTTACCAGAAAATCTCTGTCTTCAGTTATCCCGAAATCGGCTGAACCGCCAATGACGCTGACAGGCATCACAGGAACCTTAGATTACAAACTCACAACTTCTGAGCTAAGAAATCGAATAGGCTTCCAGGTATAGGTACTCAGGAATTCTGTGGAGAACATTTGTTGCATCTTTTAAATATTCTTTGAAGGTATGTACCATTAAAATGCCATTAAAATCGATAAAAGTAGCGAAAAATGCATTAAAAATTACCAGAAAAATTAAAAAATGAGTTATTAGCGAAATCGATAAAAATGCGTCATTTCCTTTTGTTATAACAGAAAATTAATTTCTATACCAAACGGCATTATGCTAAAGTGAAAAGAAAAAATGACTTTTCATTAAAATCCGACCCCTATTTATAACCATTCCATGAATGCCTGTACAGCGACGTTCTCAAAACATGTCCAGGATGCACGACGCACTTATAAATTACTGCATATCCTGTTTTATTGCAGTGTATATAGCGTTGCCTTTCCCTTCATGACACCTTCATCTAAGTCGCAACTGCCGGTAGCAAATCCCCTGCGTGGGGCGTTCATCACCTCACCTCCGTTGCGACCTCCGCTGCTCGGCCCGGCCGCCTGCGCCGCTGTGGGGCGCCTGCGCCGCCCCCGCCCCCGCCCCCCCCCCCGCTGCCGGGCCTCCCTGAGGCGCCGCCCCCGCCCTGCGCCCCCGGCCCGCCCGGCCCCGCCCCGCCCCGCCCCGCCTCGCCCTGCCCGCCCCGCCCCGCCCCGCCCCGCCCGGCCCCGCCCCGGCCCCGCCCGGCCCCGCCCCGCCCCGCCGCTGCTGTTGTTCCGTGATTTGAACTCACAAGTGTTTCTCGCCAACTCCGCGCGCTGGATTTACCAGCTACTTGCTGGAGCTGCGCCACCGCTACTACTTTGCGGGGAGACCTTTGCCTTCAGATCAACAAACTTGAGCAATGTGAGGTTGCCAGGGAGAGAAGTGACCCTAACTCTGCGACGGTACTAATTAGTGTCGTGGTAGATAGTTTTCATAACTTCTCTTATTGTAAACTTCGTACCAAAGACCTACAAGTTTAACGTTCAGAGCTGTGGAAACGATGAGAGGTAGAGAAGAAACATTTACTAGCATACCTCTCGTGAAAGTTTGTAGTTTTTCAAAGGAATGTTTTTCATCTTTTGGGAAGAGTTTGGAGAAAAAAATAAGTAAGCCATGTTCATAAATTGAGAATAACTTTGCGCATACAAATGCGTACAGGATTAACGATAATCAAGTCAAGATGTAGTGTTATATTTTCAAGCAAAGGAGTGCCTTGAAAAATCTGTCGTAGAACTAGAAGGGCTAGAACCGTACGTACTTTCTCGCTCGTGCTTTCACGCAAAATTACGCGAAAAGTACACAAATTTTCAAAAAATTTTCAACAACAAAATTTAATAAAAAATAATAGAGCCATTTTTTTTAAATATGGGAAATTTCTCAGGGGCTTCATGTTAAGTAGCCTCCCCCCAAAAAAATTAAAATATCGGTTTAAAATTCAAAGTTCCGCCACATCAGCCACACGGATGGGAGAATATCAATTTTGGTAAAAATTGGCTGAAAATTAGCTGCTAGCGTTGTTAACAGACAGAAAGACAGGCAGATGTACAAACACGCTTTGCCGTCATCCATTGTATCAAGTACCCACTAAAGATGGATTCTGTCTACGGCACGTGCTAGAGAAAGTAATTTACTATATACTACAGGAACATAATTTATTCACGTTTTGTTACCAGGACCCTGTAATAAGGGTTTCTCTGCCGAGAATTCGGCTTTTTCCCGCGCAGTATTACATAACTTTCTCTCTGTACTCGTTAATGAGAAAGTAAAAAGATTGAGGATTATTCACACTAATAATTATATTTCTGGTTGTCATTATGTTTCTCCTCATCAAACGTTTGCTTGGCTTTACTACCTAGTAAAATATTCTATTTATTTCCGAACTTTTAATTGAGTCAACTAGAAACTGGATGTAGTTTATATTAAAATAAGAACTACTTGAGTTCTCCTTTCACTGTGGATTCACCGAGTGAACCGACAGTCTCTTGTAGAAAAGTAAATCTCGTGTAAATATTTTACCTGTAAGGTGACTTTTGCCAAGAGCAAGTAGTTATTCTTAGAAACTTTTAAGTGCCTGTCTGTCGACCTAAGCAAATTAAATGACTTAAGAGCGTTCAGTAAGTTTTATAATTTGGCACCAGTATCGTGGCCGGTGCATTTATGAAACTTAAATTGTCTCATAAATTCCTGCGTCAAAACTTTCTTCGCTCGATCCTTCTTCATCTCGTTAAACGTAACGTGTATTCATCGCCGAGGTAAGAAAAGGAGCCAGCCATTCGAAGACAGTTTCGGTAGAAATTAATGTACATTTATATCCTCCAAGTTTTTCTCCTCGCTTTTACATTCGTCTCTCGAACAAAAGGAGCTGGAAAAACAAGGTTGTATCACCAGACTTTCAAATCTATGGTCGCGTGACTTTCGTTTCGCATTTTAACGCCACCTCGTGTCGACTATAAACTCGGAATGAAAGGAGCGTTTCTAAAGGTTTGCAAAGTGTTCTGACAGCCCCCACGAAGGGCTCTCTGCCGTTTCCGCTAATAGGGAATTTATCGCTGAGGGTGAAGGTTTTCGAGGAAAGTTAGGCATCGGATTGTCTGCGTGAATCGGAGCGAAAGGATCACGCGAAGAGCCCAATGCATTTTCGCTCTGTACTTTGCTGGGCGGTGGGTGAGTGACTGCCAGCGAGGCTTTCTCGCCTCACAAGGTTTATACGGTGATCGCTGAATGACGTGTCCAATTTACTTAGGAGTTAGATTACCCTTGCTAAGCGTTGATTCTACATTCTTCTGCTCATTCACAAGCCGGTGTTTAGCTTTGTCGTTTTCTTCGTTGATGGTGGTTTTGTTTGAATTTCAGGTATTCTGTACTCCCCCGTAAGTATTTTTGGTTTAATTTAATTTACTCTTGTTGTGAGGCTATTAAAGGATGAAGTGGTGATTCTTTCACTCGTCGAAGGGTTTTGGTGATTGGTCGATGTCGTGCTCGATTTACCAAGAGAAGAGTTGACCATATTTGCTGTATATTGATTCCACTCTCTTGTGCTTCATCGTTTTGTTTGTTGATCGCGCTTTCAAGTTCAAGTATTCCGTCTTTATCTGAAAATAAATTTTGTTTAACATAAATACTTGTACTTTGTGATATTAAAGGGGGAAGCCTTTGACGTATCTCATTATTCTTAAATATTTTGACATACATCATGTACAATAATTTAGGTTGTGTTGCAAATGAAGCGTTGCAGGAATGAGGAAGAAAATATCGCATGGATTACATTTAAAATGTATATGCCGTTTCCCGTCGCCAATCTCACTTGAAAGTTCTTTTAAATATGCACTCCCTCCTTTCGTCACAACTAGCGGTTCATGCATTCTACCAGCGTAAGTCGATACTTACCTCAAACGAGAACATTACATACGCCCTCATACTGAGCGTACTCGCGCTCCAACGTCCGCGATAGCAATCTTTCGGAATTTGAAATCGCGTTCCGGCGGCGTTACGTGACTTTTCGAACAGATTGGTCTGTACTCATCTCCCCCTCCAATATAGGTCATGCTGAAGTTCAGTCAGCTGCTCCAGCGGCGGAACACTCAATTTGACTCTTCCCTTCCCCGGTAGCGCAATCTCCGCCGATTACCATCAGCAATCCAGCGCCTCCACGCTTTCGCCCCCTCCCCTTGCTCGTCCCGCCGGCTCGCCGCGCCGCGCCACGCCGCATCTCGCCGCACGCTTGCCCTATTTCTTTCACGGCCCTTCGAATCCCATTTCTCCCGCTCTGCGTCGCAAAAGGGGGTGCGTCTCACCGTTTCGCGCGTCTACCGCCCCCCTCGCCCCCCCCCCCCCAGCCGCCCTCCCCCCTCCACGCCACTCGTCCTACGGAGAGGACGTCGTCTTTCGGTGACGTCCCCGCTCCACTCCGCTCAGCCGCCTCCTCGCGGCGCCATCTCGCGTCTCATTGGTCGGCGGCGCGTCGCTCGCGCGATTTCTCATACTTAACTGAGCAGCGGTTCGGCGTCGGGCCGCGCGCGGCGCTGCGGCAGGTCGATCCCGCGGTTTGTAATGGAGGCGTGCGCGACACGACCCTGCGGAACTCCTCTCCTCTCCTGTCCTCCCCTCCCCTTGCCACCACCCCTCGTCGTCGACCTCCGTCGCCGTCCCCGTTGCCGGGGAGTAAAAACAACGCGATAAATTTTACGCGACGCCTTGATTTAACCCGCCATTTAAGACGCCGTCCTCCGCTCCGCCCTCTCCGTGCCCGCTCTTTACCCTTCTCGTCCGGAGGCCCAGGGGAATGGCCTGCACTTAAGAGCGCGGCCATCTTAGCGAGGTCGCATTCCGCGAATGCAGCGCGTTGAAATTACTAGCGAATGGAACTATGCCGGTGGTAGTGATTGCAGTGGGGTCGATGTCGTAGGGTCCTTGGCTCAATGACGTCTCTACTTTTATTTTCATGACCCTAATTTTCTTAGAAATTATATTTCGGAGGCGAAGAGTGACTTCATTGATTAGGCGATATGAAAGTATGTGATTCACCTAATCTTTGGAAATGCCCGAATCTTTTAATACAGTTGTGACCAGTTATTAAATATATTTTTATTATTGTATAAAATGTTATAGTAGAATATGGATAATTGTAGTCTGAATATCTTTATTTTTATGGAGATTCTGTTGAAATACTTGCCATTTACCGAACAGGTTTCGCATCTTGAGTTTTGGTTGGAAAATGCTATGTCATTGCACTTTGCACTATGGAATTAATTACTGAAAAGCTCTTGTATATCGCGTGATATTTGAATATGAATATTATAATACTAAATGTAATGTGTGATAATTTATTATTAGGTAAGACGTTCTTTAAATGGATAAGCTTCTTAGTGTGTGACAGAATGCTACATGCGTACCACAGATAGGGACTAAATGTTACTAGTACTGGATTAAATATATTCAGACTCCTCTGTCTAACAAGAGGATGATAAATTAGTCGTGTGTCGCAACGTGTTAAAATTATCTTCGCGGACAACGCTCATCTGATAGGAATTGGAACTTACGATGATACATAAGACAAAAGACGAAATCATGACGTATTTCCTTTCGTCCATTTAGAGCTTGGTACATTACAGTCTCCAGGATGCCACGATTTTCTACTTCTAAAACGGAGGAATCGATTTCTATCAAACATATGGAGATGTTAGTAAATTTAAATATGTGGTAAAACGCATCTTATAATCAGATACTTCATTTACGATCGTTGTCGTAATTTCCACATATAAAAATTCGAGTAAATACCGCGATGATATATTTAGACCACAAACACATGATGGTGAATATATGTGCTTTTCTATGTAATTCTCATTTCTCATAAAGTGCTATTTCAGTCAATACAATATTTTTGAAAAATTGTAGAAAGTTTTTCTTGTTATCCATATTACTATTTGAGCATTAATTATATTTAATTTTTGTTAATGTACATTAAGGTCAGAAACCAAAGAGCTACTACCTTCATTCCTTCAAATCACAACGAATAAAATGGATTCCATTCGTTATCGTAAATATTAAATTCAACATTTTTAATTTAGACTTTCTATCAACATTTGCACTAGACACCCACAAAAGGAAACATTTACTGTAATACGTTTAAAATCATGTATAAGAACGTAAAATAAACATTTCTAATTCCGATGTAATGTTGCATATTTCCTGTTCATAATGACAAAAATAACTTTCATAATTTATTATTGTTTCTGTGTCAATACAGTATATATGTAAGTATGTGTCAATTTCAGGGTATTAATATGTCCTACTTCACTTCGATTTGCCTTTTTTGCGATTACAGGAATATTTAACTTCATTCTTTGTTACGTTTATCTTTTCATTCGTTTAATTTTAGTTTTTCGGTTCCCTGCAACTTTGCTGTGTCAAATACAGTAATATCGACGACTGAGGGAGAAAATTACTGAAAAAATTATCGTGTAACAGGCATCGCAGAGTTTATCTTGCCCAATAACGTTAAAACATTACTATAATAATTTTTCTTCCTTTGTGATTGCGTCGCTGAATTATATTGTGGGCGTTGTCCATACACCCATCAAGGACAAGCATATCCTTTCCGTGCGGATTTGTTGGCTGCGCTCGAGGTCACGTAGTCAGAGTGCGTTGGGGAGGAGAGTCACCGCCCCTTTGATCTGTCATGCGGTGCAGTGGCAGTCAATGCTTCATCACTGGTCTACCGCCTCACCCCTCAGGCCTAGGGATCGTCAGAGCGCTTGCATTGAATGGGGCCTTACCACTATATCCGCGGTCTTGTGGAGTCGGTGAAATGGTACTTGCCCTCAGATTGTGCGAGATTCAGGGGGCTGAGTTTATAATTTTTCAGTGGTTTTACATACTACTCAACATTTCGGATAAGATTTGACATTTTAAAGAGTGACCCAGATATTTTTTTTTAGTCCTAACCTTGGAAAAAAAAACATTTTTTTCTACTCCATACTTCGAGGAAACATTCAGTTTACAATAAATATAATGGTTAATTATTGCAAATAGTGATGAAAATTGCATTAGAGGCATCATTACTAATGAAATTCGTGAGAATTTTGTGACGATTCTATAAGATACAAGTGAAACGAAAAGCTGTGTACCTCCTTCAGTAAGTTAAGATATAATATTAGTTCTCTCTCTCTCTCTCTCTCTCTCTCTCTCTCTCCTGCTCTCTACACACACACACACACACACGCACGCACACACACACACACACACACACACACACATATATATATATATATATATATATATATATATATATATGGGGGGCGTGCGTGTCACAAATAATTATTGTAAACACTAGTGTTTTTCGTTGTTGTTATTTAGTTTAATATACGTTTAGATTTCACCATCGCTACAGTTTGGTCTTCCAATTCCTCGTTAGAGGATGGCATCTGCCCCTGCTAAATCCTGCAGTTCCAAAACCAACTACGGATAGATACTATATGCTATTTGTTCTGGATCGCAGAAAAAGCGAGTAATCGGAAATATTAGTTTTCACAAAAATAAGAGAAAGCTTTTTTTATTTTGCGGAACACAGAAACTGAGTTTAAAATGAAAGGAAAATATTGCAGAAAAATCTTCATTTTTCAATGAAAGAAATGTAAAAAGACAATTCGTCATTTTTGTTCTGTTATTGTGATTTTATGGCGTTAACACTCGAGTTCATTTGCATACCCTCAACAAGTTTCGTTTCTAGGAGTTTGGCAGCTTCAGGAGTCACAACCACACTATTTTTCTCTGATTTTTCTCTTTCTTCTAAAATATGAATAAGATAGACAACAGGATCTTTCAGATGGGAAAGGGATATGAGTTAACACCGATGGGCTTCATAACATTTCTGAGAAAACGACTAAAAACGTCTCCTTGAATATTTTTTTGTGCCTATTTAGGCGAGAGGCGAGGCAGACGAGACGAGCGAGAAGACGAGGACGAGCGAGACGAGACAGACAGACGAGACGAGAGCGACGAGACGAGACGGGCGAGGAGACGAGACGAGACGACGAGCGAAGGACGAGCGAGACGAAGACGAGAGAGCGAGACAGAAGACAGACGAAGACAGAGACGAAGACGAGGAACAGACGAGACAGACAACAGAGAGACGAACAGAACGAGACAGAGCAGACAAGAGACGAACGAACGAGACGAGAGACAAGACGCAAGACAGACGAGACGAAGGGAAACGAACGAAGACAGGACAGAGAGACAGACAGACAGAAGAGACGAGAGACAGAGACGAAGAACGAAGGACGAGACGGACGAGCGAGACAGGACGGAACGAGACGAAGAGACAGACAGAAGAACGAGACGACAAGCAGACGAGACAAGACGAGACAGGAGACGAGACGAGACGAGACAGAGAACGAGACGAGAGAACGAGACGAGACGAGACGAGACGAGACGAGACGAGACGAGAGAACGAGACAGACAGACGAGACAGAGACGAACGAGACAGGACGAGACAACAGACGAGACAGAGACAGACAGGACAGAGACAGGAACGAGACGAGACAGACGAACGAGACGAGACAAACGACGAACGAGACGAGACAGACGAGACAGAGACGAGACGACGACGAACAGAGACAGAACGAACGACGAGACGAGACGAACGGAGACAGACGAGACGAGACGAGACGAGAGAACGAGACAGAGACGAGACGAGACAGACGACAGCAAGACAGGAGACGAAGCGAGACGAGACGGAACGAGACGAGACAGAAGACGAACGAAGACAGAGACGAGACGAAGACGAGACGAACGGACGAGACGAAGACGAAGACAAGACGAGACGAGACGAGACGAACGAGCAGAGACGAGACAGACGAGACGAACGAGACGAGACGAGACAAGACGAACAGAACGAGACGAGACGAACGAACGAACGAGACAGAGACGAGACGAGACGAGACAAGACGAGACAGACGAGACAAGACAAGACAGACAAGACGAAGACGAACGAACAGACGAAGACAAGACAACGAGACGAAGACGAGACAGACAGAGACGGACGAACAAGACAGACGAACGAGACGAGACAGGGCAGACGAGACGGGAACGAGACGAGACAGAGACAGACGAGACGAGACGAGACGAGACAGAACGAGACGAGACGAACGAAGACGAGACAGACGAGCAACGAACAGAGACGAGACGAACGAGACGACACGAACGAGACGAGACAGGAACGAAGACGAGACAAGACGAGCGAGACGAGACGAGACGAACGAGACGAGACGAACAGCAGACGAAGACAGACGAAGACGAACGACGAGACGAACGAACAGACGAAGACGAGACAGGAACGAACGAGACAGACAGACGAGACAGAACGAGACGAAGACAGACGAACGAACAGACGAAGACGAGACAGAGACAGACGAGACGAAAGGCAGACGAACGAGACGAGACGAGACGAGACGAGACGAGACGAAGACGAGACGAGACGAGAAGCGAGACGACAGACAGACAGACGAACAGAGACAGAACGAGACGAAGACGGAACGAGACAGACGAGACAGGACAAGACAGGCAGACGAAGACAGACGAACGAGGACAGAACAGAGACAGAAGACAGAACGAACGAAGACGAAGAGACGAGCAAGACAGACGAGACGAGACAGACAGACAGACGAGACGAGACGAGACGAACGAGACGAGACAGACAGAGACGGAGACGGAGACGAGAACACGAGACGAAGACAGAGACAGAGACGAGACGAGAGACGAGACGAGACGAGACGAACGAACAGACAGAGAGACGAGACGAGACGAGACGAACGAGACAGAAGGAGACGAAGACGAGACAGAACAGACACAGACGACGAGACGAAGACGAAGAACGAGACGAACGAGACGAGACGAACGAACGAGACGAAGAGACGAGACAGACGAAGACAAGACGAAGACAGACGCAGACGAACGACAGACGAAGACGAGACAGAGACAGAACGAACGGAAGACGAGACAACGAGACGAGACGGAACGAGACGGAACGAGACGAGAAGACGAGACGAGACGAGACGAACAAGACGAACGAGACAGACAGAAGAGACGAGACAGACGAGACGAGACAGAACAGAAGACGAACGAGACAGACGGGGACGAGACGAGACGAGACGAGACGAGACGAGACGAGACGAGACGAAGACGAGACGAGACGAACGAACGAGACGAGAGACGAGACGGAACAGACAAGAGACGAGACAGGAAGACGAGACGAACAGACGAAGACGAGACGAGACAGAAGACGAACAGAGAACGAGAGAACGAGACGAGACGAGACGAGACAAGACGAGACGAGACGAAAGACAGGAACGAGACGAGACAGACGAGACAGACAGACGGACAGAACGAGACGAGACAGACAGACGAACGAACAGACGAGACGACAGACGAAGACAACAGACGGAACGAGACGAGACGAGACGAGACGAGACAGGAACGAGACGAGGACAAGACGAGACAGGAGACGAGACGAGACAGAACAGACGAAGACGAGACAGACGAGACGAGACGAGACGAGACGAGACGAACGACGAGACGAAGACGAGACGAGACGAGACAAGAACGAGACAGAACGAGACGAGAGACAGAAGACAAAGACGAGACGAGACGAGACGAGACGAGACGAGACGAACAGACGAGACGACAGACGAGACGAACGAGAGACGAGACGAGAGCGAGAGAGACGAACGAAGACAGAAGACAGGAACGAGAACAGACGAGGACGACGAACGAGAGCGAGACAGACGAGACGAGACAGAGACGAAGGACAGACAGACAAGACGAGACGAGACGAGACAGACGACAGAACAGAGACAGACAGAACAAAGACGAGAGAGACGAACAGACGAGACGAGACAGAGACGAGACGAACGAACGAACGAGACGAGACGAGACAAGACGACAGACGAGACGAGACGAGACGAGACAGACGAGACAGACAGACGAGACGAGACGAGACAGAGACGAGACGGAACGAAGACAGAACGAGACAGACGAGACGAGACGAACGAACAGACAGACAGACAAGACGAGACGACAGACGACAGAGACGAGACAGGAACGAGACGAGACGAGACGAGACGAGACGAGACGAGACGAGACGAGACGAGACAGGGAACAGACGAGACAGAGACGAGACGAGAGACGAGACAGAGACAGACGAGACGAGACAGACGAACAGAGACAGAACGAGACGAAGACGAGACGAGACGAACAGACGAGACGAGACGAGACGAGACGAGAGACAGAAGACGAGACGAGACGAACGAGACAGACAGACGAGACGAACAGAGACAGACGAGACGAACAGACGAAGACAGAAAGACAGACAGACGAGACAGACAGACAGAACGAAGACGAGACACAACAGACAGGAACGAACAAGACAGAACGAGACAAGACGAGACGAGACAGACGAACAGACAGACAGACGAGACGAGACAGACAGACGGACAAGACAAGACAGACGAGACAGACGACGAAGACGACAGACGAACAGACAAGACGAAGGAGACGAAAAACGAAGACGAGACAGACAAGACAGAACAGAGAACAGGAACGAGACGAAGACGAACGAGACAGACAGAAAGACGAACGAGACGAAAGAGACGAGACGAGACAGAGACAGGAGACAACGAGACAGACAGACGAGACGAGACAGACGAGACAGAGACGAGACGAACAAGACGACAACGAGACGAGACGAAAGACGACGAGACAGAGACGACGAGACGAACGAGACGAGACAGACAACGAACAAGACAGAACGAACAAACAGACAAGACAGACGAACAACAGACGAACGAACAAGACAGACAGAACAGAGACAAGGCAAGAACAGAACAAGACAGAGAAGACAGGAACAGAAGACGAACAGAGACAGAAGACGAAAGACAGAGCAACAATAGACAGCAGACAAGAGACAGAAACAGACAGAGACAGGCAAACAAAGACAGACAGACAGACGAAGACGAGACAGACAGACAGAACAAGAACGAGACGAGACGAAACGAACGAGACGGACGAGACGAAGACAGAGACGGACGAGACGAGACAGAGACGAACAGACGAACAGACGAACGAGACGAGACGAGACGACGACGAGACAGGCAGACGAGACAGAGAACGAGACGAGACGAGACGAAGACGAGACGAAGACAAGACGAAGACGAACAGAGACGAGACGAACGACAGAACGAGACAGACGAGAACGAGACAGACGAACGAGACAGACGAGACAGCAGGACAAACAAGACGAGACGAGACGAGACAGACGAACGAGACGAAGACAGAGACGAGACGACAGACAGACAGACGAGACAGACAGAGACAGAAACGAGACGCACAGACGACAGAACGAGACAGGACACGAGACAGGCAGACGACGAGACGACAGACGAGACGAACGAGACGAGACAGAAGACAGGAACGAACAAGACGAACAGACAGACGAAGACGAGACAGACAGACGAGACGAAAACAGAGAACAGAACGGAGAGACAGACAGAACGAGACAAGACAGACGAAGACAACGAACGACAGACAAAACGAAACAAAGACAAAAGACGAGACAAGAGACGAGACGAACAGACAGACAGAAGACGAACAGACGAACAGGAACGACAGACAAGACGAACGAACGAGACAAAGAACAAGACGACAGACAACGAACAGAGACGAGACAGAACAACAGACAGACAGAGACGAACGAGACGAGACGAGACAGACGAACGAGACAGAACAGACAAGACGACAGACGAAGACGAGACGAAAGACGAACAAAGACAACGAGACGAGACAACGAGACGAGACAGAACAGAGAACGACAGACAGAGACGAAGACAGACAGACGAGACAGAAGAGACACGAGACAACGACGAGACAGACGAAGAACGAGACAAACGAGACGACGAAGACAGGAGACGAGACAGAGACAGACAGACGAACAGACAGAACGAAGACAGAGAGACGAGACAGATGAAGAAGGACGAAGACGAAGACGAACGAGACGAGACGAAGACAGACGAAGACAAGAGAAGAGAAGACGAGACAAGAGACGAGACGAAGACGAGACGAGACGAAGACGAGACGAGACAGACGAGACGAGACGAACGGACAGAAGACAGACGAACGAAGAAGAGACGAGAGACGAAGACAGAACAGAAGACAGAAGAAAGAACGAAGACGAGACGAACAGACAGACGAGACGAGACGAGACGAGACGAAGACAAGAGACGAGACGAGAGACGAGACGAGAGACAAGAACGAGACGAACAGAGACGAGACAGAAGACAGACGAACGAGACAGACGAGACGAGACGAGACAGAGAACGAGACAGACAAGAACAGACGAGACGAGACAGAGACAGAGACAAGAACAGAAGAGACGAAGACGAGACAAAGACGAAGACGAACAGACGAGACGAAGACGAAAGACGGAACAACAGACGAGACGACAGACAGAGACGACGACGAAGACAGAACCAGAGACAGACGAGACGAGACGAGACAGACAGAACGAAGACGAGACGAGACAGACAGACAAGACGAACGAAGACAGAGAGAACAGACGGAACAGAGACAGAACGAGACGAACGAAGACGAGACGAGACAGACGAAGACGAAAGACAGAGACAGACAGACAGAACAGACAAGACAGACAGACAGAAGACGACGAGACAGGAACGAAGACAAGACAACGAACGAGACAGAGACGGACGAGACAGACAGACAGACGAAGACAGACAGACAAGACGAGACGAAGACGAACGACACGACAGACAGAAGACGAGACAGACAGACGAACGAGACAAGAGACAGACAGACAAACGAGACGAGCAGACAGACGAGACAGACGAACAACGAACAGAACAGACAGCAACAGACAGACAGGAACAGGAAACGAAGACGAAGAACAGAACAAGACAGACAGACGACGAACAAGACAGCAACGAAGACAAAGACAAGACAGACAGAAGACGAACAGAACGAGACGAAACGAGACAAAAAGACAAGACAGGAACGAGACAGACGACAGACAGAGACAGACGAACAGACGAAGACAGAACAGAGACGAGACGAACAGACAAGACACGAACAGACAAAGACAGAACGAACAGACAGAACAAGAACAGACGAGACGAGACAGAGAACAGAACAACGAACAGAACGAACAAGACAACAGAGACAGACAGACGAAAGACAGAACAGACGAACGAACGAGACAGACGGACAGAGAACGAGACGAGACGAGACAGAGACGAGACGAAACGACGAGACGAACGAAGACAACGAACAAGGACGAGACGAGACAGACGAGACGAGACGAGACAGACGAAGACAAAAGACAGAACGAACAGAACAGACGAGACAAGAGACGAGAACGAAGACGAAGACGAAGACGAAGACGAACAGACAGAACGAAGACAAGAGACAGACAGAGACGACAGACGAGACAGAGACGAGACAAGACAGAGACGAACGAACAGGAACGGAGACAGAGACAGAGACAGGAAGACAGAGACAGAACAGACAGGAACGAGACAGACAGAACAGACGAGACAGAGAACAGACAGACGACAGAGACAGACGAGACAAGACAGACAGACAGAACAGACGAACGAAGACAGACAAGACAGACAAAGACAGACAGACGAACAGACGAGACAAAACAGAACAGACGAAGACAAGACAAGACAAGACAGAGACAGAGACAGACAGACAGACAGAAGACAGGAACGAGACAGACAGACAGAACGACAGAGACAGGACGAGACGAAGACGACAGAAGAAACGAGACAAGACAGACAGACAGAGACAAGACAGACGAGACAGACGAAGACGCAAGACGGAACAGAAGACAGACAGACAGAACAGAGACAGACAGACAAGACGAACAAGACGAACGACGACAGACAGACAGAGACGAGACAGAACAGACAGACAGACGACAGACGAGACAGACGAAAACAGACGAGACGAACGAGACGAAGACAAGACGAACGAAGACGACAGAAAACGAAGACAGAACAAAGACAGGACGCAACGAGACGAAGACGAACGAGACAGAGACGAGACGAAGACGAACAAGACAGACAGACGGAAACAAAACGAGACAGAGACAGAAGACGAGACGAACAGACAAAGACAAGACAAGACAGACAGACAGGACAGGAACAGAAGAACAGACAGAACAGAACGAGACAGAGACAAGACAGAGACGAGACGAAGACGAGACAGAACGAAGACAAGACGACAAGACAGAGACAGACAGACGAACGAGACGACGAGACGACAGAGACGAACGAACAGAACGAGACGAGACAGACAGACGACGAGACGACAGACGAACGACGAAGACAGAGACAGAGACGAAAGACGAAGACAGACGAGACAGGAGACAGAGCAGAGACAGACAGAAGACAGACGAGACAGAGACAGACGAACGAACAGACAGACAGAACAGACAGACAGAAGACAGACAGACAAAGACAGCAAGACAGACGAACAGACGAAGACGAGAGACGAGACGAAGACGAACGAAGACAGACAGAACGAGACGAGACAGACAAAGACAGAGACGAGACGAGACAGAACGAGACAGAGACGAGACAGACAACGGACGAGACAGAACAGACGAGACAGACAAGAACAAGACGAGACGAGACGAACAGAGACGGACGAAGACGAGACAGAGACAGAACGAGACAGACAGACGAAGACAGGAGACGGAACGAGACGAAGACGACGAACGACAGACAGAGACAGAACGAGACAAGACGAACAAACGAAGACGAGACGAGACGAGACGAGACGAAGACAGACAGACGAAGACGAAGACGAGACGAAGACGAGACGAGACAGAGACGAGACGAGACGACAGACGAGACGAAGACGAACGAGACGAAGACGAACGAGACAGACGAAGACGAAAGACGAGACGAACGAGACGAGACGAACGAGGACGGGCAGAACGAGACGAAGACGAGACGAGACGAGACGAGACGAGAGCAACGAGACAGACGAGACGAGAGCTGCATGAATGGGCACAAACGAGAGACGAAATGACGTCAATTGGAGACAGACTGAGTTAATTTCAGTAGTACATACTATCAACTTTGGATAAGATTTGACATTTTAAAAGTACCAGATATTTTAGTCTAACTTGAAAAAAACAGACATTTCTATCCATACTTAGAAACATTCAGTTACAATAAATAAGTTAATATGACAAATAGTGATAGAAAATTGCATAGAGGCATCATATACTAATGAAATTCGGACGAATTTGTACGATTCTAAAAGATACAAGGAAACGAAAACGTGTACACCTTCAGTAAGTTAAGATAAAATTAGTCTTTCTTTCTCGGACGAACAACAGCACGCAACAACACACAACATATATGGGAGGCGGCGAGTACAATAACATTATAAACACGAATGCGTAACGAAAAATACGTTTAGACACCACGTAACAGTTGGTCTAGATCTGTAGAGGATGAGACTGCACTGCAAATCTGCAGTCCAAAACAACTAACGATAGATACATATGTATTTGTCGGATCGAGAAAAAGCGAGTAACGAAAATTAGCACAAAATAGACGAAAGCTTTTATTGCGGAACACAGAGAACTGAGTTTAACAAGAAAGGAAAAATTGACAGAAAAATCTCATTCAATGAAAGACAAGAAAAGACAATACGCATGTCAATGTGATTTATGGCGAGCACGGAGTCATGACAACCAAAAATTTCATCTAGGAGATTGAGCAGCACAGACACAACAACATCCGATCTTGAGACATGAATAAGAAGACAACGGACAGATGGAAAGGGAATGAGAACACGATGGAGCTCAAACATGAAAACGACAAAACAGTCTCTGAAATTTGTGCCTAGTAATGACATGCTAGACAACAAGACGAAAAATACAACAATTGGCAGATGAGACAGTGAGGACTCGAGGATCTGACTTACGACTAAAGAACGGCACAGAAAGCACGGTACGCAGATCCGAGCACCATGACGAATGACAGATTAGAACAGAACCAAGACGCAGCGTTGCCGCCAACCAACCGCAGACGATGGACCGACAGCCAATGACAGCCGATCGAGAGCGAGGCAGGTGCAGCGTCAGACGAGCGAAACAGTCGAGACGAGGCGAGACGAGACGAGACGAGACGAGAGACGGAGCGGGGACGGAGCGGGGCAGGACGAGAGCGGAGACGAGGCGAGACGGGACGGAGTGCGAGACAGAGCGGGCGGAGCGAGCGGAGACGAGCGGAGACGGGGAGACGAAGAGACGAGAGCAGGGGACGGCGACAAGCGGCTCTAGGAAGCCCATGACAGAAGGTGCAAGACGTGGAGCGGGCGGGGCGGGGCGGGGCGGAGCGGGGCGGAGCGGGGCGGCGCAAAGCGGCTCTAGGAAACCCATGGCAGAAGGCGCCAGACGTGGAGTGGGCGGGGCGGGGCGGGGCGGATTGGGGCGCGCCCGCCGAACCGCGATTCCTCCGATATCCGCCGCCGATTGAATTACTCCGCTTGTCGAAGGAGGAGCTGGGGAGGGGGAGGAGGTGGCGGGTGTGGCTGTGGGGCCAGGGCTCTCCTCTTCTCATGTCCTCACCGTTGCGCCGCCGCGTCAACAGTTTTATTAAGACCCCGCCCAGCCTTTGCATCTCGACGCACGGTGGGGCGAAATAACACCGAATATGACCGCTGTGTATTTTTCTGTTCGAAATCAGTTTTTCACCCAGAACGCATAAATGTTATTATCTATTAAAATTTTTAACTCGAGTAATAAGGTAAAACCTTTAAGGAGGCCAGAATTCTTTTGTAATAAAACTATTAACCAGCAAAATTATTACAACATTAATTGACATTTCCTAGATTTCTAGTCTGTTTGATTCTGTCGCTAGTTTTCATGGTGAAACTTTCGGAAGATCATTTGTGAAATTCGTTTTTCTTTCACAAATGTGATGAAAAGATTGTATAACTTTCATATTCCCACTATATGCATTGTACGCGCACTTTTCCTGGGCCCAGAAATATCTACTCGCCATTCCTTTACAACAGTGTTTCAATTAAGAATAAATGAACAGGAACGATCGTTGTTGACAAAATATGATAAACAGAAATGTTCGGTATCGTGAAATAGAAAATATTTTTCGAAAAACGAGCTCTAAATTTGATATAATAGTCCTGTTATCGCAATAACCAATTCCCCTCCCACTCTATCTCTTAATGAATTGAGGCTCAACAAAAATGCGCGAATAACAGTCGTTATTCGAAATAATTGCTTATTCTAGTTAAGCAAATTATTATTGTTTGTCAATAATTATTATAGTATGGCTAAAGGATGATCGGATCGGATATTATATTTCTAACATTATATTTAGAGTATTATTACGAATATTGTGACTGCATTTTAAAATTAACGTTTTCTGTCACGACTAAGAATATATCTCGTAGTGTTTTTCTACTGATATTTGATTGTAAAGTTGCTACTCTTTTGAGTATCATTTCTCCATCCGCCTCTCATTTAAATACAAAAAAATAAGAAAGCTTTTGTAATGGATAAAAATTGCAATGAAAAGCAATTATGTCCTATGTCATGATACGACTAGTAAACAATTATATTCACAATTTTCGTGTATTTGTGACTTCATTATTAATTTTATTCCGATCAACGTGAGAGGACATTTGTGACCATTCTCAGGGCTAAATTATACAAATCATTACAACACAACGTGATTACCTCATTGAACAATTCCACATAAATGATAGCGACGAACCGTAGCGTTTACTTAATTATGAGTAATTTTCAATACATTTAAAATAAAAATACCATTAGGAAGTTCTTACGACGTCAAAGTTGAAAAATATGCATTTTTCAACGCATTCATCTACCACCTGTGCAGCTGCTCGCCAACTTACAACGCGAAGATATTGTAAATATTAATCGAATGCATCTCGGCATTGTATTGTTTAAGAGAGATTGGCGCCGCGGAAAAGTAAGCGACCGATGCACTTAGTGTTCGCTAAACATTGGTTTCGACATCGAAACGTTGGAAGTAATCAAACAAATTGTAATAGCCACAAAAACTCGAGAACTGAATGTATACCAACGTTCTTCGCGTTTGGGGGAACTTATTAGGCTGTTCTTTCTTTTAAATTGTGTTGGTACATCGTTATTTTATACCTCTGTGTAACACATTCAATTACTTCATTTATTTGAGTTCTTAACTCGCGCATGGGCGAGCGGGGGACCTAAGATCCCCCAGTTCTGTTTTTTTCCTTGCAATTAACGGAAAAAAGGTAGTATATTTTTTTTCTCTCGTGTATGTAAATATTAATTTATTTTCAAATATTTTAACACACTTTTTATGGTAATACTGTTTTTGGATTATATAGGAATGGCTTTGGGATGACTAAGTATCTCTTTTCTCTTTCTCTTGATGATATTTTGACTTCACATTCATATTTATGGTGTTTTAACAATTGTTTCATGACTAACATTCACTATTGTAAGAGTAACTTGGTGGTACTGGTAGCTAACGTTTGTCTTTTGTTTTGCTCTCCAGGCAGAGTTTTACTTATTGTCAGTTGTGTTGCGTGAATTGTAAGAAATTGCCTTTACGATAGCTATGAGTAACGAGATTTAACATGATTTCAGAGGTAGATATTTATTTTATAATTTAAAGTTCTCACTCTGTTCATGTAAAGATGATAAACAATAAAGAAAATAATATTGTAAAATCAGTATAACAACGTTTTTGTAACAACTTTTGATGGGGACCACTTGGGTCCCCCACATTGACAGCTATGTTGACAGTACGTTATAATTTTATTTTCAAAGAAATTTAAATAGGTTTATGTGATTTTATTTTTTGCGCCGTTTTCAATGCGATACTTTTTGCCCCTTTTCCAGTCACAATGAGCATCGCCTGTGGCCCTATCCGCCCCACGTCCCAGAACCACGCCTTGCTTCGCCGTCGGGTCGGGCGTCGACTTAATCGGGGCTGTGGATTTGCCCGCTGCCTGCAGTGCGCGGGGGGGGGGGGGCGACGCAACGGCGGGACGCCTGTTGTTGATGACAACAATCCGGATTGGCTGATTCCGACAAAAGCCACCCGTGCTTTCATTCGATTTTATGTTGCAAATGAAAGGATGCAATAAAACAGCGAGGGAGCCCGCGTTTCTCTGGATGGTTTGCTTGTTTGGCATGTTTTCCAAACCTATTTGAGGACTACAGAATGGCAAAAAAGTAAATTAATATAGAAATGATGAAAATGAGTGAACGATTCGCTTGAAATAGCAAGTTTCTGACGGATCGAAAATCTTTGGGAAGGGTGCCTGGAATGGAAGATAGTACATGTGCCCACAAAAGTGAAAGGGCTACGCAAAAATTGTATGCAATACTGATCGATGTTTTGTATTTAGAATATATAGTATAAATTGCGTTCCCGTATGTATAAAATGTTGATAAGCGGATCACCAAATTTGTTCGCACTGTGTAATCTGGCTCGTGTATCTTGTTTTGTACGTGTGTTTGAGTTGAATGTTTTCCTTTGTATGTAAACTACACAGTAATATTTAACGAGAGATGATGTTATTATTTATTGTTCCATGTCAGTTTCTCTCAAAGGGGGGCAATCAATTTAAAATTGAATTATTTGTATTCACACATTTCACAAATGCATTTATTTTATTGATACCGCTAGTATTCAAACCTGTTACGGTTAATTACAATAGCATTTTGTCATATTACTAAACATTTATCTTGTCATGACACATGTACGGCTCTGATTTTTTTTTTATTTTAATGTGTGTAAGACATGTTTTAATTAACCAAAAAAACATTGTTTTTTATTATAGATTTAACGTGTAATGCACTTCTCATCATTTATTCTAAGTCGCATTAAACATAGGTTAGACGATCTTCTAATTAATGATTGAACAAATTATACAGTAGTCAAAGTCTTGTATACAAATTATACGAGATTACTTAATGCAGTCCAACTCACATGTTTTCTGTCAAAAGTCTAAACTTTTTCTACAATTAAAATATCAATTAAATTAATTTTTCTAGACTAAAATATTTTTATGTCAAGTTTTAGAGCAAATTTATGAGACCAAGCTTTGCCGTAAACAAAGAATAACTCGCTCTTTTAACATTCTCTTTTTTAACTTGCTTTCTTCATGTCACCGGCAACGGTAGCTCAGGGCATCAACTGATGGCACTGCGACGCCTTTCACCGGGAGGTCCTGGGGTTCGAGTCTCGACAGAGGCATGGTTTTCGAGACAAGCTAGAAAGCTAGATCGAGTCCGGCCTCTGTTTGGATACTGGTGACCGGCTGCTATGATTGGTAGTTTTCCTTAGTGTCTCCGATCAACACCTGGCGAATGCCGGAGCAGTTCCTTTGCAAACGGGCAACGGACCGCGCGCAATATTTCCTTCACCTTATTTGCGCCATCCTCAGCGTTGAGTCTTATATCAACTTTCGTTGCGAGCCAATTCCCAAATTAGATCACGCGATGAGTTACAAAAAGCGCGCTAGTCGCCTTAACAACAAGCGCTCCGCCGTTTCCGCACCGGGAGCGGTAGCTCAGTGCATGAACAGATGTCATTGCAGCGCCTCTGACCGGGAGGTCCTAGGTTCGAGTTCTGGCGGCGACAGGATTTTCGAATTCAGTCGCTGTCTGGAGGAGAATTCTAGCGGCCGGCTGCTCTGATCGATAGTTTTCCGTGGTTGTCCGATCAACACCAGGTGAATGCCGGAGCAGTACCCAACAAACGGGCCACGGTCCGCGCGCGATCTGTCCTTCCTCTTCCTTGTCCTATCCTCTCCCCTTACACACACACTTACACTAACATGCACTACACTACCACATATTCCGGGTGTCCGTTCGGGAGCTACGAGCTTGTCCCGGCTGGGGCGGTGCCCCGCAGGTGGGAGAGTGCCCGTTACGGGGAAACCCCACTAGCCGACGGTAGGTCGGCGCCGGATCTCGCCATCCACCGGGGGCGGATCATCACCATCTCCCGAGAAAAAAAAACTCGCTTTACACTAACGGGACTAATGACCACAGTAGTTGACGCGCCCGGAAACAGGAAAAAATCAATCAATAGGCCGTTTCCGTAAACCTTGCTTACGTGGCGTGCGGCGTGGCGCAGGGCAGCCGCCGGGGGAGCGTCTTTTGAGTGTGGGGAGCGCGGCCTGAGCTGTAATGGCGATCGGGCGTCGCGCGGGGGCGGCGGGGCTGCCCCGTGGGAGCGCGCGGGACGAGTGACCAATGCTCGAGGGCGCGAGGGGCCGGCGCGACGAGGGGAGGTCGCGACGCCGCCTGCGCACTTTCTTGCTGACGCAGGTTGGAATGGGAAGTGCGCCGAGTGCTCTACTGTGGGGGGAAGTTGCTTCAAATGCATCATTTATATGATGGTCTGTAATGAGTTAGTTATTTATGAGGTTGTTGTGCGGATTTGAAATGAAATTTTTTTTCGAAGGTCTCTTGGTGATGTGAGGTGTTGGTATTTCAGAAGATAAAACTTGAAATGAAATGTAATATGAAAGATAACAATCTATTTAATCTATTGGGTAAATGTTAATTTATCCATCTGCTAATCGAATATTTCATATTGGCATGAAGATATGCATTGTAATTTCACGAATCCGATTTAATAATATTTATTTTATCATGTACTCTGTAATATATCTTTCCTACTTGTAATATCAGGGTTATTTTGATATCACAAAGATAATTTAATGTTCAAATTTTTTGTTGTTCTTTTTTCTCTATAAAAATGTAATAGAAGAAGGCATTCAAGATATCAGAGATTCATAATCAGAGGAGTAACCTAAATGTGGGTATCCCATATACTTTGTAATTCTTTTAGAGTAAGAGAAAAAAAGAATTGAAAATGGCGGAACCCTAAAAGAGAGCACTTCAATCGAAGCTGCCGCCTACGTTCTAGGAACAAGGAGGAGGTCAGCAGGTCCGCTTCCGCGGGCAGAGAAACGAACACTGCAACTGCCCTCTGTGTGAGCAGCGCGAGACGAGGAAAGAGGGGGGTAACTCAGTCACAATGACCGCGCCGGAGACTGCACCAGAGGCCAAAGGGGCCGCCGGAGCAAGCCCAGGACACAGCGCTAGGAGTTGTCGGGTCAGAGGGTGAGGTGGGCGGGAGGAGGTTCGGGAGTGGGGTGGGTTGGGCCTGGAATGGAGTCGGCCCGTGAGATGACCGGAGGCTGTGCGGTGACTCTCTTGAGGAAGGCGCGCGGGGCCGTCTTCAGGGCGGGAGTGAGTGTTGCCTCCGGGTACGTCATTCATCCTATAAGTGTAGGGCATAGTATATCTCCAGAGGAGGAGATACTCCGCTTCTGACATGTCAGATCCGGCATCGATCTACTCGTCTAGTGTGGGCGAGATTCCCTGATCCGTCCTCATCAGATATGGCTAGAATGAAGAAGAGATCGCGCGAGGTCCGTGGGTTTATTACGATACTGCTTGGGCATTCGTGTAGTTTGAACGCAGAAACCACGGAAAACAACCGATAGAAGCAGCCGGCGCCTAGAATTCTCCTCTAGACAGTGAACGCGACCCAAATAGAATCTAGGATCGAAAATCCCACCTCTTCGGAATCGTAGGAGTTTCCGATCAGCGGGTGGTGTGGGTGGCGACCCGGCGGTGAGATGGGGTACGGAGTGGGGGATCGTCGTGTGGCGTTGCGGGATGGGGAAGCAGCAGGGACGGCGGGGGCACCTGGCTTCGCGACGCCACGCCCCTCCCCCACCCGGTCGATAGCTCATTACGCGACGCGTCCCCCCGACCCCTCGTGTCCCCCCGCCCACTCGTTACGGCGCCGCGAGTGCACGTGGGGCCCGTGCGACTCCGGGAAACGTCGCTCCAGGGACGTCGCCCGCGCGTGTGCAGAAAGTATAATGAACGAGCCGCCGGCGGCGGCAGGCGTTTCCACTTTTTCCTTCTTTTTTTTCTCCTTTTTTTCTTCTTTTTTCTTTTTGCGTTTCAATAAGCGTGAAGTGGAAGAACCTCTCCATCCACGTTTTCCCGCGACTCGGAAGTGCATCGGAAAAGCGCGCGTGTTGCCTGCGCGTTGCGCGCGCCTCCTTGCGTGCGTTTTGTGTGTTTGTGCGTCGGAGGTTCACGCGAGATGGGAGTACGCGAAGGCAAGATTACATGCGCTTTCGTTTCAAATGTCGGCTGCGAAAAGACGCGAGGCGCGTGCACGAATGGATGATACAGGGGTGTATACGAGAGAGGATAGGTTTTTGTTTGGCAGTTGTGAGAACGTGCGAGAAGTATTCTCGGCAACATCTTTCTTAAAGTTGCTTAAAGAAGGTAGAACATTAATTTACACACACACACATATACATTATATATATATATATATATATATATATATATATATATATATATATATATACTGAACTTCCTGAATCTCTTGAGATTGTGTTATCTCCAAATTTTGTGAATATTCCGAATCAATGTTCATATTAATTAAATTGCTTAATATAATACAAGTTATAAGAGAGTAATGAAAATCAATAATTTAGCACTAGGTAACTATTTTGTTGATTAGCAACTAATTTTGTTTTCTTCCTGTAAGTCTGTCAGCAGTCTTATTGAAAAACATTTAATGTTAAATAAAATAAGTTTAACTTGCATTGAAGATTTTAATCCACTCTGACAGTGAACATAACGAATCATTTTCTTAACAGAAAGTTCGAATCACTGATAACTGTGTTTGTATGTTTAAAATCTTGTAGACACTACTATGCGGCCACTACCTCACGCTGTGTAATGGATTTTCGCAAATCAGATGCGACGGATATAAATATCTTTTCCATTCACAAAGTAATCGTGCTGTGATGTTTCAAATTTTTCTCCCACTTACACGTACTTTGACGTATTGTATTTTGAAGCTCGTGGGACGCGTTGGCTCGCCGGATCGCAGCGCTGCGGTGAAGACGGGCGGAGCGCTTGGTGCTCACACATGGTGGAGATGCGTGCGGTCGGGAAGTGGAGGCACGTGCCATGGCGCGGGGCCGGGCGGGCACGGGGGGGGCGGGGCGTTGGCGCGACGGAGCGAGCGCCCAGAAACGCCGCGCTTTGATCGGCGCGATTGCTTTGATGCCCTGCTCGCTGGTCAGTGAGTGCGGCCCCGGCCCCGACCGCCGCCTCCGCCACCCCCCGCGCCGCCTACGTCACCGCCTACGCCGTTCCCCTCTGTCCGCCCCGGTCTTGTCGCACATCCACCTCCGGGACCGCCCACATATACAGCATCGTCACACACCTCGCGTCCCGCGCACCCTCCCCGTTGACGTGGACGCCCACTTTGCCACCATTGTACCCTCGCCCCCCACATGATCACTCTCGCCCTCCACTGACCACTCCCCCCACTGCCTCCCCCCCAATCCCTCCCTCCACTTGCCCCTCCCCCCCACTGCCACTCTCCTCCACCTTGCCACTCTCTCTCCACCTTGCCACTCTCTCTCTCCACCTTGCCACTCTCTCTCTCTCCACCTTGCCATTCTCTCCCCCACATTGTCACCCTCACCCCCAACCTCGCTAATCACGCCCACCACATTACCACTCTGTTCCCCAAATGGTCACCCTCCCCCCACATGCCACCCTCGCCACCACCTTGCTGCTCTTTTTCCCCACATCGCCACCCTCGCCGCCTCCATCACCATCCTTGACGGAGGCCATCCCTACCCTACCACCATCGAGGCGTATTCATGCTGCTACCGTCGCCTTCCCCCTCCCTCCCCCGTTGCACCCATTTCCTCCCTCGCGTGCCAACCGCCGCCACCTGCTCGTGCCACGGCCGTCTCTGTTGCCCCGACAGTCCCGCTTCCTCCACGGATGCTCACCACTCGCCCTCCGCCAGAATATCCGTCTGGCGATAGCGTATGCTACGCACGTGGCCGTGAGAACACAAGGGACAGATTGACTGATTATCAATTTGTCGGTTCAATTACCTCTTCAACTGGTGTTTGTAGGAAGTCGCGTAGAATTGAACATGTAGATTGTTGAATAAAGAATTCTTTAAAGAGTTAAATACGTAAATTTAAAAAATTATATATAACTCGAAAATACGAGTTATAAAGAATTCACAAATCTGTTCCTAGCCATAAGTGGGTTTTGGCAAAAATTGGAATTATATACTTTTTTACAAAAAGTTGTGTTTCATGCAAATATCATCTGCATTGTAAATTTACACTCTCTTAATTAGTTAGGTTATGTGAATTTTAACATATTGACTAATAATCGTACTTTATAAGTTCCGTTGTGAGAGTTATCTCCACTCATTTTATTTACTTGTCCAAGCACTCACATGATTGCTAAGTGAAAGAATAAATCACACCTTGTTTTGATTCATCATAAGTGTCAAAGCGTATTGTAAATGGATGGGAGGTATCTTTAGAAACTAGTAAGTAGGAGAATTCTTAACATCGATTGCACTGATTTTGGCCAATTAAATAAACAGTCACATCCGAAGGAGTAAGCTGCTTCAACTTGTTAACAATTACATGACTTTTTCTCTTAGAATCTGCATCTATCAACTAAAATGTAACATGAAAAGGGGTGCTTGTCTAACTGTGTCAGAAATTTCGTCTTCCTAAAGAATTAACTGCTCTTCGCATCACTTTTGATTTATGTTATGTACCGATCACATCTGCTCTGCAGTTTCAGTGTGATTTTAACGCAAAGTAAACACTGCGCGGGCGTATAGAAACGAAGATAAATCCGTATCTGTGATGTTTTAACACAATCGCCCATGTTTGTTTAATGAGCGTACATTTGTCGGCCACTTCTACGCGCAATGCTGTGTTTCTTTGCGTGAGAACATCACACGTTTAATGTGTTCTGATTAAAGTTCTGACATTAACGCGCTCATAGAACCAAATACCTCGCGTCGCTCTTTTAGTATTTATAATCTCCTGCGAGTGCTGCAGACGATGTTGTAGGCAAGACATTAATTGGACGTGGAAAATTCATCTCGCAGTTCGCTGAAAACGAGAGCGGGCTACTCCTTTATAAGAAGCGACTTCTTTTATAAACTTCGGCAAGCGAAGCCATATTAGGTAAGTTGTTCGCTGTTTCAGGAGGATGAATCGCGGGAGAGACGGCGGTCGGCGCGGGGAGGGCGGGAGGTGGAGGAAGAGGAGGAGTGGGAGCTGTGTGGATAGAGGAAAGGCGCTGTTTCTTGAGAAAGAAGTCTTCTGCGCTCTGCTTGGGAGAGAATGGAGGATGACGGGCGTAAAATTTTGTACCGCGTTTTAGCGCTGGACGCGGATTCATGATCATAATTTGTATGCTTTCCAGTTCAGCTCTCGGTTTTGTTTCGGGTCTGCTTTATGTTTTGAGAAATGTATTTTGTGGAGATAAGAGTTCTTTTGTTTAAGCCTCGTCTCGACTAACGTGTCCTTTTAATCAGTTTTCTTTTCGTTAGCTTCATTTTGAGCAAGTTTGTCAAAATCTAAGAGATAATTGGCTGTTGTGAAACGTGTATTCTAATTGCCAGTAAATGTTTATGGACGCAGTCCTGTAGGTTCCCATGCTGTTGCGGACTGAGGGAGAGTGTCCTAATTATGAACTAAATTGCTTTTTCACGTACTTTCATGTGCGAGTCTTTAGAATGTCCTAGAATCTCTCTAATGACTTTGACTTATGCATAATTGCAGTTCTGAACGTAAATACTTGGGTTTATTCTTTTTGCAACTAGATGATATCACGTACATCTCTGTTATATTATTCTCCTTATATTTAAGCGAGATGTGATTTTGACAGTTGAGTCGTGTCTCTGCTACGTCTCGTCAGCACAAACTCTCCTTCGAGTGGTCCGTGTACTTTAGAGCAGAAAAGCAGTGTTTTCTCTGATACATTACTGTCAGATGGCAATATTCTACAGGTGAGTCACGTAATTTTCGCACTTCCTACAGACTTTGAATGGTAGAAGTGATTGCAATGCAATTTTCACGGAAATGCATGAGGGAATGTGGCTAATTAATGCATGTATTCATTTCTATTGTATCATTTGTGTTTTTCAAGGTATTGAGGTAACTTTGTTTTAAAATGGAACTGTACATTTTTTCGACTATCATGACGAGCATAAAATCACGAATCCAATGATATACATATTTCCATATGTTAGATAAGCGTTTTTTGAGTAATTTTGATTTTTTGCGACTCGTGTGTAATGGATATTGTAACGCTCCGAGCACGTGCTAGCAGCGAGCTCTGCGCGACCTTGGTTGGTGGAATGTTACATTTAAAATATACGTTAGACACGAGTCGCAAAAAATCAAAATTACTCAAAAAATTCTTATCTATCATATGCCAATATGTATGTCATTGGATTCGTCTTTTTACGCTCGTCATAATAGACAAGAAATGTATGGTTCCATTTAAAAAACAAAGTTACCTCAATATATCTTAAAATACATGCTTTTTCGTGAAAACTGCATTGCAGTAACGTCAGCTGATCAAAAATTACAGTAGATGCTAAAGTTACGCGACTCACCATGTATAATGACTATTCCACTCGTGAGAAATGAAACCAGACGATTATTCATTTGTGTCAATCAATCAGAGATAAATTGCCCTGATGATTTATCGCTATAGTTGTATCGATTAATTACCTGCGCGTTGAAACGTTTCTCATAGTAACTGTAGAATAGCATTGGAACTAAAATGTAGTGGTCGTTCAACCTAGGCGATGATTTAGCCTTGCGTCAGTAGGTGAAATTGGTAATATTGAATAAGAAAAAACAAATAAATTTACGAGAAATAAGAAAAAATAGTGTTGCGTGCGAAAAGGGGTATGTTTGTAAAAGCAGCATTTAGAAAATTAACGTACTGCGTAAAATCATCCTTTTTTTAATTATTTATAACTAATGGCCTGCAGCAGCAAAAATGTTGCTGAATGTGAATTTTGTGAAAATTCAAAAAAAAACAACCTTGATGAGTTCTGTAATAACTAGTGTTGTTGCGTAAAGCAAATTATAAATATCTAATATTTATTGGCAGCCGGAATATTCCACAGAGCCTTGCTGTTCCGTGATGTCAGCTGTGACCCATTGAGTATTATAATGCTGTCGGTATGCGTAGTTTGGGAGATTGTCGATTAACATAAGCAAATATTTGCGTTTTCAGACAAAACCGGAGCTATTTCATTGTCATTGGATTTTCCCGACTTTCTAGGAATCTAATGAAACCACATATGCCTCTGATATGACAGAAGGCAACATAGTTTTCGTCAGTTTATCCCTACATTCGGAATTAATAACATACTTTTTGTATTTTTAGCGAGTTTCTAAGAATTTAACGAAACCATAGACACCTTTCATAATGCCGAAAGCTGCATAGTTTTCTTTCAATTCATGTGTGCATTGGATATTAGTAATACTAACGTACCCGTGCAAGAACTCTCGCATGTTTAACCCCACCCTTCTCCTTATATTTCCTTTTCCATATTAAGCCTGTAGTATTTCTTTTTCTTCAAGACCCTCTTAACCTTTGTCACTTTTTCTATACGTATCGTTGTAATAGATAACAATACAATGCACCCTTGTCAATAGAAACTATTTTTATTTAACGATATTGCCGAGACGAGAAGTGCACCCGTGTAATTCAATCGTATAGAAGTATAATTTCACATTTGACATGAAAATTTAGATGCGCGTTTTAAACAAATCCTTGATATTTTTCAAGTCAAAGAGCAATTCGTCACGCCTCCGTGAAATTCTATTTCTTTAGAGGCCTCGTTTATTAAAGATGAGTAGCGTGTGAGGACCGCAAAAGTTATGTAATACTCTAACTTTATATAGCGAGATTTTTTTCAAGACTTAACCGTAAAGATCGTTGTATACGATACAATTACAAGCATGTTGAATATGGATTACGTTTAACGATATTTTGAGACAAAAAATTCAGCTCGTATTGAAGATAATAACCTAAAACATATACACTAACATGCACTACACTACCACGTATACGAGGATACCGGTCGAGAGCTTAGAGCTTATCCCGGCTGGGGGCGGTGCCTCGCTGGTGGGAGAGTCCTGGTTAGGGGGAAACCCCGCTAGCCGACGGTAGGTCGGCACCGAATCTCGCCATCCAGCGCAGGAAGATCACCGCCATCTCCCGGGGAAAACATGCAGTACACTTACAGGACTAATAACCTAATCTGTTGACGCGCTCGGAACTACCAACCAACCAAAACCGTTCCACTGCCACAAGACAACCCGGATGAGGCAGGCAGCGTGATCGTTCCCTTCCGTTGAGCCGCTCGGGCGAGGGCGCATGGCCCGGCGCGGCGCGCACCTCGCTCTTGCGTCAACAGAGGATATTAAAGCCCCAGCCAGCCAACTCGGGCGGAGGCCAAGACGAGCGGCAGTGGAAGCGGAGGCGGAGGGAGAGCCTGCGGCGGCGCGAGAGGATGTAGCGGAGGCGGTCGGGCTGGAGGTGGTGAGGTGGTGGTGTTGGCAGTGAAGGAGGCGGTCGGACGGGATGGAGGTCGAGGTGATGGTGTTGGCGGTGAAGGGGCGGTGGGGGGGTGGCCGGGGGTGGTGGGACTGAGGGGGCGAGGTGGGGTGTTGGCGGTGAAGGAGTTGGTAGGACTGGGCGGAGGCAGAGTGGGGACGGTGGGGTTAAGCGCGTAGCGCCAGGAAGGGGCTTTGGCCCGACGGCTGGAGGCGCTGCGCTGTGTGCCCGGTACATCCATTGCTACCCACCTCGCCTGCTTAGCGCCCCCATCTCGCTTTTCATATCTCCGAGTTCCTGGTCTTTCGTTTTCGCGTCGATTGCTTCTTGCCAATGTACCTATCCTTCCCATCTTCTCCACTTTTACTCTTCGAATGTTGTAGGTTTCGCGAATTTCATTTCATTTTTCTTCTTCCAGCCCCCTCTCTGGTACAACTTTTGCCCCCGAAACACCACGTTCCAAAATTCTTTTACTCATCCCGTTTCTCTCCAACTCGGCTTTCCTTGTCCATCTGTTTCGTCTCTCCAACCTCCCTTCCCCCCGTCTCTCTGCCCGCCAAGACGCTCTCTACTTGCAAGACTCTTCTCGCTCCCCCTCCCAGTTCCCTGCCATCTCCCTTCGTCGCCACCACCACCGCCACCGCCGCCGGAATTGTTTATTCTCCCGAGTCCATTCCTAGAACTTTGTAAATTAAATTCATGGTAATTTCTGCAAAAGTATACACGCGCGGGCGCCGGCGCGCGCCCCGCCAGCCCCCACCGTCTCTGAAGTATTCCCCGACACGGAATTCTTGCTACCTAATAAGACGCGGTCGCCGTCGGCGCGCTGAAGGGCACGCGTGCGCGTGCATCAAACGCGTCGTCGCCACCGCCGCGCCGATGCGGCGCGCACGCAGTGGCACGGTAATCACGCGGCGACTGGCCAAGGAACAGGATTTGCTTGCGTCGTGGCCTCCTCTTTAATTTCCGTTTGCTTTTCGGCAGCGTGGGTGCAGCGGTGCGTCAAGTGTCACCAGAAGGTACAAATGCTTTCGTACTTGTGAGTGGTTGGAAGTGATTTGAGATTTTTTTTTCTTTTCTGTATTTAAGAATAGAGTTTTGTGTATTTATTTTTGCAGCGTATAGAATTGTTGGGATGTATGCTAATGTGAGTTATTCCTGTCTATTGTTGTGTTGAAAATAGTTCATTTAAAACTGTCGAAAAATCGATTTTGGTATATCGTCCGTCCCCAACACATTACTTAAATTTGTGTTTGTGCACGGGAAAAATGAACATGAAACTGGGTGGATTTTCCCTTATCAAACAATTTAGTCTTCAGGGTAAAAATACGATGTTAGTCGCAATGATGTGGGTGAGCCCCTGGGTAGCCTATCTGCCTTCAGCCAATGAGCTTCATGCACCAGTTTGCGTTGCAGTAATGACGGGCATTTCAAATGCAGCCAGATGCCTAAACAATTATCACCTTGTTGCAAGTCACTGAAACAAATTTGCGAAACCTTTTAAAAATATTCCGTGGTTTTTGCAACTACACCTACATCGTGTAATTGTGGTACGTCACTGTTCAAAATTGTCACTTAATGCACCTTTGAAAATGTTTCTCGACACTACTCGCTTGCCACGCAGCATGGCGAGCAGTGTCCGGCCTGGCTTCTCAAACGAAGGGCCACTGATGTGGTCATGGTTTTCGTCACGTATCTGGTACTGCAAAAACGTGCAAACGTCGGTGCAGAGGTGCAGTGCAGCCATTTCATCATGTCCCAAATTACACATTAGCCAAAATCGTTGACGTACACGCTGACGTGCTGCCTTGCTTTGTAAAACAGTTCTTCTGTAAATTACTTTAAAATCATATTTATACGTCTAGATTTCTAGATCTTGTTAATTTCCCTAATTTGAATATTCGAATACTTTTTCCGCTTGGCATTTTGCCTTGCTCTCCCGTGGCTCGCTTTCATGACGCAGACTCGCGGGGGATGGGCTCAGCTCTTGTTGTCCCGGCCATTTTTACTTGCTCTCCTCATCCCATTGTATCTCCGGTCCTTAAAAACATACAGTTCTTTGCGAGATATTCCGCGTACCCCACTCAACGGGAAGTTGCGTAACTGTATCAAATTTTATATTTTTCTATTGATCTTTTTAAATTTTTTTCTTACTAAGAGATTTTATTCCAATCTCATTGTTTACTATTTCTGTAGAGCACTGAGCTAATAATTTGTAAATTGAATTGTTCCATTCTTAATGTTCATAATTATATAGTTCAGGGTCACACATGTGTCTTTTATTTTTACTACGAACATTTGAAATTCGCAGCCTCTTTTTATTACTTTCTCATTATCTTCCTGAATTTTACTGTTGATGTAGAAAAAACTTCGTCCGCGTTCTTACTACTGTCAACTTTTCCTCTATTTGTACTATTCTACTCGTTCCTTTTTTCCTTTGTCTGCCCTCGCGCGGTGGCCTGCACTTCACTCTGCCCCAGCGTGCGCATCTGCCGCCGCCTCCCTGGGCAGTGCAGCTCGTCCGGCGGCCCCAAAGCCCAGCTCGACCGCGCCCTTCGCTCGCGCCGTGACGAACGACCTCCGTGGACCTCCCGTCCCCCCCCTCCCCCCGCCCTTCCTCCTCCTCCCCGCTCCTGCCTTGATGCCCTCTACTCCGCACTGTCCCGCCCGTCCCCGCCTCTCCCCATCTCGTCCAGTCCCACATCGCTCCGCTCCTGCTTTGACCCTCCCTGCCCTGCCTCTCCCCAGCTACCCAACCCCTTCTTGCTCCGCCCTACAACTGCCTCGCATCCCCCCTGCTCCGTATCGTCTCGTCCGCCCCGTCACTCCCCATCTCGTTCGCGATGCTGCACCGCTCCGCCTCGCCCCTTTCCCACCTGTCTCTTCCCTTCTTACCCCATCCACTCCTCCGCTTCGCTCCAGGTAGGTCGAATTCAGTCGCTGTCGGGAGGAGAATTCTAGAGGCCGGCTGCTCTGATCGGTAGTTTTCCGTGATTTCTCCGATCAACACCAGGCGAATGCCGGAGCAGTACCCTACCAAACGGGCCACGGACCGCGCGCGATCTGTCCTTCCTATTGTAACGTATTGTACGCTCCACTCAAAATGGCGGCGCCAAAGGGATTAGAGACGCAAGGGCCAGGCAGGATGTAAGAACAATGCGGTATTGGAAGAATTCCGAGGCTAGGAAAGGGCAGTACCCTACCAAACGGGCCAAAATTCTTAGAATCCAGGAAGGGATGCCAAAATGCCTGGCAACGCGACTAGCGCGGGCCGTGTGAAAACCCAGTGACGTTTCAGGTCCGTGGGTGGGGCTATATAAGAGGAACGGAGAGCGCGGGGTGGGGTTTGTCGAGCTGAGTGGAACCCTCGTGCGAATGCACAAACTTGCGCCCAGGGTGGTGCGGAGCCGAGCGAGGCTCGTACGGCAACCCATGTGTTGGGACGCCGGGATGGAGATTTTCCACGAGTGACCTACGTCACGGGAGCCACGTGCTGTGTGCATAAGGTTCGCTGAGGAGTGGCGCGGGCCACGAGTCAGATTACATTTTTAAGAATCGCTCCTGCGATCATGGGAGTAAACGTTTCCCAAGAGCTAAAAGTAACTTAAATATTTATTGTACATATTGTGAATAAACCTGTACATATTTATCATTGAAGCTCGTGTCTGTGTTATTGTGTATTCCCACGACGTCACACTATCCCCTTACACACACACACTTACACTAACATGCACTACACTACCACATATTCCGGGAGATCGGTCGGGAGCTTACAGCTTGTCCCGACTGGGGCGGTGCCCCGCTGGTGGGAGAGTCCTGATTAGGGGGAAACTCCACTAGCCGACGGTTCGTCGGCGCTGGATCTCGCCATCCAGCGGAGGAAGATGACCGCCATCTCCCTAGAAAAGCATGCACTACACTAACGGGACTAATGACCAAAGCAGTAGACGCGCCCGGAAACACGAAAAAACCAAACCAAACCAAACCAATCCGCTTTGCTCCTGCCCCGCTTCTCCCCCTGCTGCGCACCATTCCGCCCCTTCACTCATCCCTTCATCTCGTTCTCCCCCCTCCTACCCCCATAGCCTCGCTCTGGCCAGTCTCGCCTTGCTCCGAATAGTTGCATTTTGCCCAACCCAACTTCGCGCAACCCGTTTCTACATGTCTCATACCACCTCAACCTCACGTGACTCAGTACGCCATACCCCGCCCCGTTCTAATCGGCTAGACCTCTCCCCTCTTCCACTTCATCTCCCATTGCCCCAGTCGCACCACCCCATCCTCCCCGCCTTTGCTGCTTGGTCATACCCACTCTCCCGCGCGGCATCTGCGTTTCCGCTCGCGAGTGCCGTTTCAAGAGAGCGGGGGCGGTGCTGGAAGAATTCTGCTCGAGTGTCTGCCCTCCAAACTCGGTTTAAGATCCGGGATGGCGATCAGTTATATTAATAAGTTATAGAACGGGTGGCAGGGATCGTAATGATGCTAGTTTATTCATTTTTTAAAAGACACTTCATTAATATTCCAATGACACCATGAGAATAGTTGTTTGACCATACATTCACTATTAGCGCTAATGCATATGGGTATTCAGAGTTATTCACTCTGTGAGTAACTTATGACAAATGGTGTCCTGACGAATTTCGAAGTATTAACATTTATTCAACGTCACAACACCACAACACAACCTGTTTTTTTAAAAAAAAAACAACCTTTTTTGCTAGAACTGTATCACTGTAATTTTCTGCGAGCTGTTAGAGACCTAATGATGAAACCTTTTTTGCCTAAATGGCAAGTTTCACGTCGACCAATCATCGGCCAGCATTTCAAGCTAGGCTCAGCGCTCCGGAGGGTTTTTTAATGCGCGCCAGAGGTTCCTCGCGGGGAAAAATATTGGCCGGCTACGGACGCGTCTAGACCCACGCCGTCGAGCAATTTAATCCACTTTTGTTTGCGCAAGTCCGCCCTCGTTTAACGCAAAGAGCGCAAGAGTTTTTAACGCTCTCCGTCCGCCCGCCCGCCCCGTTGCCTTCCTCCTCGTCCTATTGTTTCTTCGCCATGAATCTTCAAGACTTTCCGCCATTTTTCGCCCGCCGTGACTCTCTTCATGCTTCCGTCTCCCTGGTCTCGGTCCCTGTCCTCGTCCCCCTGATGTCACCCTCACCATCATCGCTGCCCCTGCCACTGTCGTCGCACAGTGGGGAAGAATCAATGAAACTTGGCACATGTTTTCGCATGGAAGAGAGTTAACTTTGGACATCTTTTAGCGAAAATATTACCACTGTGTTTGTATGAAGTAGTGTATATTGTGGATTTGAAATTAACAAAGGGTAAATTGGGATAGTCCAACTTATAGTTCGATTTTTATATTATAACCTACTTCTTAAGTAGAGATTTTAATTAAAAGAAAATATCATTATTTCGTCGTTCTTCGTCATTTAAATAGAGCACTCAAGTGTACGACTCACTAGTTGGAAAGCACAATATTACTACTAAAAATGTTTACGTACATTTTATTATTAATACTCACTGCGAATTGTCAGCACTACCATATTCTGTACATTATTTACATTTACTATTCTACATTGTTTTGTACTATATTATTTAAAGCGTCTTGTCACATTTATTTACTCGGTTCGTAAACGAAGCTAATTAAATGCAAATTTCCTGGAGAAGAAGAACCGCGCTCCCGTCCTAATTCGCGCCAGATTCCGCCGTCCGCCCCACTGCTGCCGGCGAGCGGGCGCCTGTTTATGCGTGGGCGGAGGTCTGGGGCGTTTTTCACGGGGGCGAGCGCGTCCGCGTCGGCGTGAAAAATGCCCGCGCCGCGCAAAGTGCAGGTGGCGCTGATGAGCCCCTCCTCCGCCTCCGCCCTCTGCCCCCCCCCCATTCCCGCGGGCCAGGGGCGATCTCCCGAGGGAAATGTAGCGTTTCATATGTTAATTGTCTTCCCGCCTGGGCTTGCCTGCTCCTGGTAATTCATGCGGTTACGTGTTAGGAACTCGCTTTGCATGCCGCTGAACGCCGTGTAATGAGCCGGCGCGTTACTTGAGGTTGGCTCATAACGGTCGAGGATGTGGAATGGGCGATTGTGGAGAAAAGGCTTTTTGACAAGTCGAGGGTTAGCAAGAGGACTTGCTAATGACATGTGAAATTTTTGACGTGTGGTAATGTTAAGGGATTTAGAATTTGTTGCATTTATTTCGTTTCTAGGGCGAAATTTCTGGTAGTAAATCGCCTAGTAATAATGCATTCCCTCCGTTCACATTTCCTTTCTGTATATTTCTTTTCTTTCTCTTTCATTTGAACCAATGATGTATATATTGTAGTATAAAATAATTACATCGGAAATGTGAAAGTTGGTTTATTAGAATGAGCTATTATGAAAAATGTTACTTCCCGTCAGCTATTCGACGGGCATACATGGGAAAACTCATTTCCAGTGAAGTGTTCTATTCGAAATGAACATAAATTATATTACGAAGGCCTGAATGTTAAATTTTCACATTAACAGAAATAAAAGCGTATTCTAAATCAAATGGTGGCCCATTTTCGCAAAGATTGCCCATGTAGCCTTTTTAGAGTAACTATTTCAATCACTGAGACTCATATGGTATTGCAAATGGTATTCTAACGTTATTTTTAACACTGTATTCATTATTACTACGAACAATATTAGAAGACGGTTGACGATTCGTGGTCAAGTAGTAACGACAGTTGTGTAACCTAAGCAACAGCGAATTAGAATGAGTGATGTCATCACTAATAATAGAAGAAATGAATTTCATGCCCGGAATGTTATAGTTCATCAGTTTTGCGTCATACCAAGTGTCGGGAGTGAGGTTAATTGTATTGCAGAGCGTTGTGTGAGCAAGAATGGAGTGTTGCTGTTAGCTTGGTTGTTATTGTTAACCATATATCGTAACGTTAACCGTATACCGTATAACGTAGTACTACCTTTATGATTACGTAGAAGAGCAGTTAGTACACGGCAACTCCGTTTCCCTCCACACCCAAATGTCAACAACGTTCAATTTTTTAGGTTTTTAAAATTCTGCTTTTTGTTAACATACTCTATTGCAGGAATGTTGATGTGGTGTTCTTGATGTAATTACGTGATGAAATAATAAAAGTCTACTGTGAACGTAATATTAAGTTGACGGAAATGACTTCCATTACTTCATCACTATACAGTATGTTAAGAAATAATTATACAGATTTCATTCGATAAAATATGATTGTTTAAATTTATAAGTCGCCGCGTTTTTTGAATATTATCAATTAAAAACTTCTCCTTATGAGTAAAACTGAAATGAATTATAATTAATGTGCAAAGTTTATGAGTGAGGTGTACACTTCATGAAAGTGTGATTTTTAAAGGGCGTAATCGACCATCCATTTGCGTCTCTGTCTCATATAAACCTAAATTGAATCCTATATAATATTTCATGTTTTATCTTTAACTTCGTAATTAGTTATTCATGTTAGAATTCTGGTTTTGCTTTTCTGTGAAGTATTATATTTGAGATTCTATTAAAAAGCACTAGGAACTTGAGTTCCGAGTTTCGAGAGAAATGCGCTAGGTCTTGTGTTCGACTTGCAATCTCGCCCACCATTTCATTTTCCTTACGGTAGTTTTTTTTTCTTTCAATGGTTCGTCTTCGAGTTTTTAAAGGACTGAATGTTCATACAGAAGTCGGAATGCCTGGTCAACGTAGTTCTGTGATATGTCAAAATGTAGGGAGCGTTTGTGAATGTGCTATTCACAACGTAAATGCTCTTGGAAATTGAAGTGTGAATGAAAAGTATGTTGCTCTTTTCATCTAAAAACGTATTGGCAAGCAGTTCTAAAACACGGAAATAGTTCCAATGCAGTTCGTTTTTATTTTAATAACCAGTAAACTCTAGAAATCAAATAAGAAACGTGAATGCATGCTTTTCGCAAGTTATGTATTTTCTAGAGTGAATATATTTGAGACATAAAAATTCGGTGCAAACACGGCGTGGTACAACTCAAATATCCCGTTGTGTGTGTGTGTGTGTGTGTGTGTGTGTGCGTGCGTGCGTGCGTGCGTGTGTGTGTGTGTGTGTGTGTGTGTGTGTGTGTGGCCACTTTATCTGCATGCCTCTTTTTTCTGACGACACCGCCGAGATCGCCTCGGCTGCTCGATCGCATCTGGTATTTGAACGTCGCCGCCCTCATCTCCATCCACAGTTGAACGCTTCTCCCCCACCCCTCCCACCACACCTCTTTGCGTCTTCGCCGCAACTTGCCCCCCCCCCCCGCCCCGCTACACCACCTGGCGGCCGCGTTACAGCAGAACGTCCTCCCTCATCACCATCATCTACCTCCGTCATCATCATCACGGCCGCCATTGTGCTCCGCCGCCGTCGGCGTGGGGCGGCCGGCAGCGCCCGCGCAGGTGGCTGCGGGGGCGGGCGGGGGCGGGGGGGGCGGGGCAGCTCAGGTGCCGACGAGCGCTGACGAGCGCGCTGCGCTATTATGTTGACGCTGCGGCGCCCCGAGGAGCTTGAGAGGCTTACGTTGTTGCGTCGACTAGATATTCTAGGATGTACCGAGTTTATCAGAGTTTTACTAATAGATTATGTGGTTTCGTCCTAAACTGCGTTATAGCGGCTTACTTTATCCTTAAAACTCAGTAATCGAACTTGGAAGTTGCTATTACATTAGTCACACAAACTGTGTGGTAATTATGTATCTACAAAATAATATTGATTTGTTTGGTGGAAATATATGTTGTGTGAACTTTCAACATTCCTTTATGAACTTTCAATCACCTTTATGAATTAACGGAAGATTACCATGAAAATTATAATATGTTGGATGAGATTTTAATATAATTTTCTACTCTTGTAGCAGAGTTCGTTTTTCAAGATTGGTCTTTTAATAAAAACGTATTCTGTGACATATGTCTTCAATGATTTGAGTGTAAGGAAAGGATATGTGATCACAAATACAAACATGTATTCCTTTATTAATCAATACTTGTGTAAATGTTTAAAATGCGCTGCTTTCAGCATTTTCTCTGTTATTGAAGTAGAGAGTTTTTAGTCCGTTTCATCAGGTAAAGGTTCCCTATGCTATTTTTGTTTCGTTCCAAAAATACGAAGTTGATCTGATGGGTGGTTCAGTTTCCATTTTCTATAGGACATGTCTGCTTTGGCCATTTAGTTCAACTGTTCATGACGTGCTTTTCATCGAGGTTGCGAAAGTAACGCTGCCGATAGTGAGATTGATGTACTTTTTATTGGGGCCGTTTTTTGCAAACGGTGCCGCTGTAATTCGATTATTGTATCGATTTCACTAGTTGCTGGAGCACTCACTCTGAGTGTTTCGCAATTTTTTCGAACAGTGTGTGGTACGCGAATGCAATTTTGCGTGTACTAGTCTGCGTTTCTAATGACATCCGTCGATAAGTACCATAGTTTACTCAAACCAATCTGTTACTTTTGAAAATAGTTTCGTTGTAATTAAAGTACACATCTAAAATTACGATTGCTCAGGTGTATGCAATTATCGAAGTGGGAAGTGATTAATGTGACATCTGGAATGGAATGGAAGCGATGTTTCGATTCCCTTAATCAAAAACTCATTGTCCTTGGAAACTGAAAATTCATTTAGCAGTACTGAAAATTCGGATCGTATAGTTCGTATAGTATCGTCGTTGGTTTGGTTTTTTCGTGTTTCCGGGCGCGTCAACTGCTTTGGTCATTAGTCCCGTTAGTGTAGTGCATGTTTTTTCTCGGGAGATGGTGGTGATCTTCCCCCGCTGGATGGCGAGATCCGGCGCCGACCTACCGTCGGCTACTGGGGTTTGCCCCTAACCAGGACTCTCCCACCAGCGGGGCACCGCACCAGCCGGGACAAGCTCTAAGCACCCCACCGACCTCCCGGAATATGTGGTAGTGTAGTGCATGTTAGTTAAAGTGTGTGTGTAAGTGGGAGAGGATAGGACAAGGAAGAGGAAGGAAAGATCGCGCGCGGTCCGTGGCCCTTTTGTAGGGTACTGCTTCGGCATTCGCCTGGTGTTGATCGGAAAAACCACGGAAAACTACCGATCAGAGCAGCCGGCCGCTAGAAGTCTCCTCCAGGCAGCGACTGAATTCGACCTAGCTGAAAAGCTAGTGTCGAAAATCCTGCCGCCGTCAGGTCTCGAACCTAAGACCTCCCGGTCAGAGGCGCTGCAGTGACATCAGTTGATGCACTGAGCTTCCGCTCCCGGTTCCGTGTCGTAGTACCGCAGTGAGCCAAGTAAGCGAAAAGGCGATAAAACGTGTCTATTATTAATATTATATTCTAAGAAAGAAATTGAAAATTATTTGCAAATTCAGAATTTTTGCTTATTTTAAGGCATATTTGCATTTTCCGCTGGAGTAACATTATATTTATGGAAAAAAACTTCTGAAAATCAGACAATTGAACGGCTAGGTCGGTTTTGTCACATTCATTAAGTAGCTGCCGTCCTCTGGAATTATTCGATTTCCCGACAAATCATTCCATGTGTCTTTTTTTTGCTTTGAATAAATGTGAATGCCATATCATCTGCACACTTATAGGAGTATTTATGTAGAACATTGTTTGACAAAAAAATTCGTAAATATCATTTTAAATTTAATGCAACTGGGTACCTGTATGAGTACATTGCAATAAACGGAGGATGGACGGACTAAGTGCCCCAGTTTGCAGCGGTAGTCGCAGAATCTGAAGGCAAAGATTTGTGATGATCTACTTTCATTATGAATATTGTTTTAACTATCAAGTATGGCATCGACAACTGTTTTTTTAAGAAAATTCAATGGGTCAGCCGCTACAACTTTCTTCGTTAATAAATAATTCTCCGGAAATACAAATATACTTGATTTTTTAAAATGAAATAGTATTCTTCTTCTTCTTCTTCTTCTTCAGATATTTAATTTATTATTATTATTATTATTATCATTATTATTATTATTATTATTATTATTATTATTATTATTATTATCAATATTAATATTCACTTATACGACAAGTTGTCAGTCAGTGCCCTCAAAGGGCACAGGAAGGCTCTGGCGAGTGAGGTTTGCAGCCCGTCGACCTCGGGTTCAATCCCAGGCGGGAGGGAGGCCGAGGCGCCTGGGGAGGGGGAGGGAAGGCGGGGCCTCCGTCGCCTCGCTGTTTGCTCCTCGCGACCCAGGTGCACCCCGACGTTCCGCTCGGCCCCCCGTGAGGGCCCCCCCCCCCCTGCAGCTTAGCCTCTCGGCTTCACGCGCCCTCGGCGCCCCCACGGCCCCTCCGGCCTGCGCCATCTCGGGAGCTGCGCGCCATCCCGCCCAAAGCCAAGATGGAGGCCATCGCGCGAAGGCCTCCATGAATGCAACCGGCAGCGGTTGTCAGCGGCGAACCCATTGCCTCTCCAGCGTGATCAGATTTGATTCCCAACGGTGGCGAATGTTTGACACTATCTTCTTAGCTGGGTCGATGCAACGACAATCTGGAGGAGACTTCTAGCGGACGGACGCTTTCACGAGTAGTTTTATGTATTCTCCAATCAGTACCAGGCAAATGCTCGAGCACTATCATAACAAACGAGCTATAGGGCGCCTAATCTTTCCTCCCTCATCCTTGCCCCTTCCTCTCCATTTACATATACACAGACTTACGTGTTCTACACTACTAAACATGTCAGGTGGCTAGGCGGAAGGTGAGAACTTGTCCCAGGTAGGGCGGGGCTTCGACAAAGTTTTTTCCGTGTTAAGGGAAAACCCCCTTATGGCGGCGTGTAGATCGGCATCGGATCTTCTGTTCAGGCGTGGAGAAACAACGCCTCATCCCGTTCTTTGTAATCTGTTCTTTGTTCAAAAGATTTAGCTACCATACATTCCGAGTAACAGAGAACATTGAAATATACTGTTTCTGTTCGCGTCATTCTTCTTCTAGTTACAGTTATAATTCCAGCTACATTTCTAACTCCATTAACTAACAAGCTACATTCTATCTGCATTAACTAACAATTTCTGTATTTTATGTTATGTTTGCCGTGTTGCTTCTGTTTTCGTTACCTGTGGAATGTCCCTGATTTGTCGTAACTACTTTCAGAATGGACTTCTCGGATGTGTTTTAGAGTCGCATAATGAATTGGTAACATTGCAGGACAATTTTTGTTTTTCTTTATTATTAATTCGTGCACATTTGTCTTTTTTATGACATTGAACTCGATTATTAAAATAATACCTTTTGTATTTATATCTAGTGTATTTGTAAATAGTTGTTGCGTGGGCTAATGTTAGTAATTGAGATTTCCTATGTTTATAAAAAAATAGTAAATTGTAAATGATCTATCTGTATTTCATTTTTGCTTGAAAGCTAATTTACTGAAAATTTGAATGCGGCGTTATCTAAACGTGTGCAATTTTAAACAACGAATTCTCTCATGTCAAATCATTTTGCGATCGTTTATTTGAAATTTGTGGAATGTTATCTAATGCATTAACGAGAACTCATTTTCGGGATTTATGCATGTGGGAGAATAAAAAACGCACATGTTTACGATACAGTTATTTTGCTCCGATATGTATTAATGGTAGTGTGAGATATCTGGAGATAACTGTTATACATTATATATGGTAAATATTGTTTTACGACAAAAGCATATTTGGCTGCAAGTTGAAGCAAAGTAAAAGACATATCCAAAGATTATGAAAAGGGTACTCAAGTACGCTGTGTAACACAGTACAATGAGTTATTGCAAATTATCCATCTTCAGGGACTGGGTAATTTAAAATAATTATCAATTTGTCATTATAAATGCTAGGATTCGTATGTAATTACATTATTGTTTGTTCATCATTACCTCGAACTTTTGTCTTAAGTGTACGAGTTATCTTTTTGGAGTGATTTGAAATTTATTTGATTATCCATAGTTGTCGATATTTCCTTGTATAGAACATTTTTTCACATATTTTAGTAAAATAGCCTATTTCAACATTTAACGTGCATATTAATATTTAAAAATTACTTTTGGAGGATTTTTTTTCAACTTTCACGAAATATGAAGTGGTAAATCGGGTTTAGAAGTAGTTCTTGCTACAACTCCATATAGTTTTGTAAGGTTCACGATAGACACCATCACTACTTGTGTTGTGGAGAATTTTAAGGAATATATAAAGAACGTTCATATTTGAACGTTTAAAGTGCTTTAATATCTACTGGTATATGATGCTAGTTATCAGAAAATGGTTAAGGAATGGCTTTCCACAGTTCAATGTTTTTTTTAGTTTACGATTAAATCTTGTTCTCACCGTTGTATTTATGTAACTATATAATAAATTTATTTATTTGATTTATAAATTATTTTCATATTTTTAAAAACTGTTAAATTATTACTTCATATTTTACTCCACATTTTGAACATTTTTAGTCCATATTTTTTAATATGCAGGTGCCTTATTTTATCAAGTCATCATAAAGGGTTAATGTAATGTTTCTTGGGCTTTGGTAAATTCTTGGACAATTCTTTAAAAACATTTACATCAGTTGAATCAGTTGTAGAAGTTCCCTAGTCTTACTGTGTTGAATTGCACAACGCAAAATCCTGTACTGCGGGAGATATGTAACACGAGCACTGCCTCTTTCATAAAACCATATTACTCGATCTGGAACATTGAAATTATTGAATTTGTGATTATACGATACTATTCCAGTTTAACGCTTTTGTGAGTAATCGAAGCTCTGCGAAGCGAATCATCTATCTCTAGAACACGTGTTTATGTCCAAAGGGAGTCCTCTGAATCAATTACAATTCTGATGCAATGATGCGCAATCCGAGAATGGTATTACATCATGTTACATGCATACCATGCAGATACGTGGATTAATTCATGTTTCAACGATCAATATTTTTTTCATGTATTGATATCAAATTGTTCTTATTATCTTTAAGCGAAAACGCAATTTGAAAATAAAATAAAATAAAACGTGTAAAGAAATGATATAATAAATACAGCATATTTCTATCGTACGCTATTAGCTATCATTCAAAACAGATTAAAGATGGATTGTAGTAAATATGTTACTTGGATTTCACTGAATTTCCAAAGGAATAAAAAATTAGTTTATATTATGATAAGTATTAAAAATATTGTATAAAATTAAGGAAAATATTAGATATGATTTAAAACTCTCTGTAAATAAGTTTTCCTAGTGTAGTAGTTTTTAAAATGAATGCATTTTCGAAACGAAATTATTTTATTTAGCTATCATTTTCCTAGTTTTAGTGTCGTATATCCCTCGCAGTGTTACGGTTACTAAATACGAGAGAACTGGTTTTTACTTATACAATTTGAAGAGATCAATTGCAATTTAGGTAGTTTCAGATAATACGTGGTGGATTGTATTTGATTCAATTTCACAATTAAAAGAAGGAAATATTACTTTTACAGAATTAAATAACCTAAAAATGCTGTTCTGCTGCAGCATCTGCGCCATTTGCATTGATACTAAATATACATTACGTATTAATTCATTGCCGCATTTCTTAATCCCACTTGCATCGGATGTAATTCTTGTATTGCCAAAATAACGCCCTTGAATTTTGACGGTGAGGCTCCTGGCTTATTCCATTCTGAACAGCATTTCCAAAAGTTTGGCATACGCAGTACGTTTTCAAGTTGAACCGCAACCCAACCTTGGCCCCGCCCTTCCGGCCCGCGACCTGCCCAACCGCGAGCGGACTCGCAGAGAAAGATTGGGGGCGGGCGCTGAATATGACGTCATTCGGCGTCGGCGCGCGCCGCTGCCGGGCGCGGCGCGAGCGGGGGAGGGATGGGGGCGGGGGCGGGAGAATTCGGGGCGGGGGGGGGGCGGCGGGTCGTCGGGTCGTCGGGGCGGCGCGGGGACGGGGGCGGCAGGCGCCGGCTGGCTCCCCGACGGCCGCTGATGGCAGTTTGAGCGCGAGGCAATTAGTGGCAGCGGGCGGCCCCCCCCCCCTCCCCGCCCGCCCGCGCTGACAGTGTTCGTGTCCTATCCCTCGCGACTTCTGGAACAATGGCTTCAGGCGTGGGCGACCTAGATTTTATCGGCGATGTCGTCGTAGGCAATTACGATCCCTGGGGTTTTGTGAACACCTGTGTCAATCAGTCGTATGTTTTTTTATGCATTTTTTTACACGTGTTCAATTAGTTAGGTTTCATTTACTGTTAAAATTAGTTCGTTAGTAAAATTAGTTTCCTTCTCATTTGAACGAATTCCTACCCTTTTGTTATCATCTCATCAAAACATGATAATGTAATTAGTGTCAACGTAATGCAGTGAAGGCATTCGTATTCCAGGAATTGCAGATTGAAGAAATTATATTGCTTTTTTGTCTCATTACGATAAATATCAGGTGTGTCTTGAAGAAATGTAATATTATTGAAATTTTAACTCGAGTATTTGTGATCTAGTGAACTGTGATTCAGGTTTCTAATGAATCTTTTGTTCATATTCATGACGAATTAGTTTAGTGAAAAGTTCTTAGTGAAATCACAGAATTCATTTTGAGACGAACTCTCCCTCTCGGATTGGGATACACCAGAAAAAATAGTTAACTAAACGAGATATTCAATTCTTCTAAATAATGTTTCAAGAATAAAATTTTGCTTCACATAGTTTATTCACGATTTGTTCAGTTTTGAACTTTGATGAATTATTAATATTACATAAAATTATAGAAAATAGAAAACATCCATTGCAATTATCTTATTTATTAGTTAAAATAATTTGAACTTCATAACGTTTTAAAAGATGTATCTATTCTTCTGTTACTTCATATTTTGGAACGACAAATAAAGTGGCCAGTGACTTTCCATATCTTAGTTTGTAATATGAAAAAAGGATTAATCATAAACCAGGTATCGGAAATTGTACCCGTCCATCGCTCCACCAGCTGCGTTACGATCCGAAAGCGATGGTCGTAAAAAATGCATTTTAATTCTGACGCTCCGCCGTTTTCGAAGCTCCCAGTCGATGAGTCGTCATGCGCGAATGAAGCACGTCCTCTCCTCCGTCGAGAGGGGGAGGGAGGAGGGGGGGAGGGGGCGTGGATTCGGCGCCCGGGCGCAGCGCTGCGGAGGGAGCCCTCCTCCGCTCGCTCCGCCTTCGCTGGAGGCGCGACGTCGATAAAGTAGCTGCGCTCGTTATCGAGCGGCACGTCGCCGCCAGGCTGCGCGGCCTCCGCGGCCCAGCGAACCGCCCGGCAGCGCGGGATCTAGCCAATTCTCCCTCCCCTATTAGCTCTGCGCTGGGTGGTGTGTAGAGAAAGTTGTGGGAGTCCATGAAGATGATCAGTAGGGAGAGGATTTTTATGCTCTAAAAGATCTTGAGATATGCTTTTAAAAATAAGCATTTATTACCTAAAAGTTCTGAAATATGCACTTTAATGTGGAATTAAAATGAACAATATTTCATTTATTGTGCGAACCTTTCTTGATTAAATTTCAGGGAAACGTGCCTGAAATAAAAAGAAAGGGCGAACAAAATATAATCTACGTACCTTACTTTTTCTAAGAAATAATTGAAATAATCATTCACCTCAGTGATTAATAGTAATAAATTGCATGTGTTGATGCATTTCGTCTATCTGCATTAAAAAATCTATCAAGAAAAATTCTACATTTGTATAAATAATATCATCAATAAAAAAGATAAACAATGGAATAGCTTAGCGTCAATGGATTTTCACCTTACAATGTCCCTTATTATGCTTACAAATAAATAGTTTGACAATGAAGAGATGCAATATTTTAGAGGTAAGTCTCTGTCTTAACGAAAAATGCAAAGTATGCTCCTATAATTACACGAATACGCAACAACAAGAAACATTAACGACATATGCACGAACATATTAATGTATGTAGCATCCATTTCTAACCAAATTTCAAGAAATTTCACATTCCTATTCATCAATGCAGCAGAAAAATATATGTAACGTCGTAGAAATCCTCTCCTTAATGATCTGAGGAAAAAAAACACTTCCCGAACGTTGAAAAATTGCTCGTTCTTTAACATCATAAAACTTACGCGAGAAGAATACTGCTAACGTATAGCAGTTTCTGAAATGACCTAATATCTTGGGAAATGGAATGCAAAAAAATATTACCAGAAGAAAAAGAAAATAAGGAAAAATTCCTTTTCCCAGTAGAACTCAATGGAGGAAAATCTGTGTTAGCGGCATGGATATGGTTTTTGCAGATCAGTTCAGTAATTGCGGGCGTCGTCATATTTTTGACATTTTTTAAAGTTTCATTATTTTATCCTTTTGTTCTTTTTTATCTTTTGAATTTCTTTAACTTGGCTAATTTGGACAGAATATGATGAAATAAGAGTTGTAAATATAATTAACCCACCTAATAAACAATATATGTTTGCGTTAAAAATTACAAATTCAGAAGTATTCTTAAACTATTGTCCTGAGAGAATGGCGCCTCAGCGCAGTAAGTGTCGGCAAGAACAAGTTGGCGCTGCACGAACACAAGTGCAATTAACATTTCAACGGATTCCGCCCTCGTCCCCGCCGCTGTTTGGCCCCCGGGGCCTTCGCCTGCACACCGGCCTCGAACCCGCACCCGCCTGCGCCACGACTTCACCTTGACCCTGCTTCACACCCGCTGCCACCCTCTATGCCCCTCCCCCTTCCCCCCCCCGCGTCCGCTTCTCGTTTTTGATACAAACCCGCCTCCCCTCCTCTTTCCCTCCTAATCAGGCTCCCTTAATTCCTGCTTTCCTTCCCTTTTTTTAATTTATTAATTTTTGAAGAAATTATATAGCTCAGTAAAAATAACTATACATATGTATTTACAGACTTATATGCTAACCTTAAATATAATCTTACATACGAACAAGGGGGAGGAAATCCCTTTTCGGGATGGATTTGAGGTAGGTTATGATAAAAGTTGGTGGCCAGATATGTGATGTATTGTTCAGTGGGTTCAAGGGGGAGGAAATCCCTTTTCGGGATGGATTTGAGGTAGGTTATGATAAAAGTTGGTGGCCAGATATGTGATGTATTGTTCAGTGGGTTCCAAATTAAATTCGTTGTGAAGTTGATTGTTGGTTATATACCATGGGGCATGAGCAACTATTCTTAACAATTTATTTTGCAGGACAATTACCCTACTCTTACCTCTACTCGATTATTCAGGCTGGCGCATCTATCCCCAATTCAATTCACTTGCGCCCCTCCGGTTCGTTCCGCTTTCATCCCCTTTTCCCCCTTCCTCGCTCCCACTCCTGCTCCATCCCTGTTCCAACGCAATCTCACCACATCCCTCCTTCCCCGTCCCTCATCACCGCCCTCCCGGCCCTTCCCCGTCCTCATTCCCCCCCCCGCCTTCACCGCGCCTTACAATTCCCCCCGGGCCAGCACTTCGCGAGGAGCGGCTTTTGAATTAGACGTCATTTCTTGCGGCCGAGCGGCTTGGCGTAACTTCAGTGTGCGCGAGGTGGCGCCTGCTGCAACTCTGCTCTGCCCACTCTCCCCTTCCGTCTGCTGCTGCAACTCTCGAAATTTGCATTTCCATGTAATACGTTGTACGCTTGCTTGCGGAACTTTGCTGTTTTTACTCTGCTTAGTGGTATTTTTGAAATATTTTTTAAATGAGAAAGTTTGATAAATCTTTTGCGTAAATTGTGGAATTTTTTCATCTCCACCATTTTAAACTTGCATTACCATTTGTATTCAAATTAGAAAAAAATGTTCCTACTCATTATTTTGACATTTGTCATGACTTTAGCTTCAACATACATTATCATGTAACATAAATCACAACAATATGTCGTGAAAGTATACGAATTGTGAATTTTTGGCGATATATTTTTGAAAGTATGGATATTACAGAGAATTCTCATTAGCAAGAAATTCTGAAAATGATATGATTTTTTAAAAATCGCATTCGACGACTATTTAATATGACATTGGCATATAATATTTCATTTCCGTGCTGTAACGATTCATTCCAGTCCAGTTTTTTAGTCCATTGCATCTACATGATTCATTTCCATCAGCGGATAGAACAATTTTAATTTATAGAGTCACTTAATTTACGGCATTGATCACTTCTATTGGCACTGGCATTTCAGATTGAAATTTGGACATTTGTGGTTAAAATATTTCATATTCAGTTAATCGTCTTGAAATTTAAAATAGATCATTGCTTTATTTATTTCTTGTTTTTTAGAGGTAAATAGGTACCGTATTTTCAATTAGCTGTTGTTGCTCTTCGGTTACTTTTTTAAATTCTGCATGAAAATGAGTGATGTGAGGAATTGAATATAAATAAAAAAGTTCATGTATTTGAAAACAGCAAAAAATTGTGTATGTTTGGATACACCTGCGTCAGCCTGTTCTCATTCGTTCATACAGCGACTACGTCAGCCTGAGACATTTTCAAGAAAGAAACGCCGCGCGAATATTCTGACATGAAAGTGGACAATGTTACATTAAAAGGTCGTCCATTGCAAAGTCATTTTGGGCAGCGAAGGCGAAGCCTTTGTAATCTACGCCAGGTCGGCTTCTTCTGTGCGCAACAGAAAGACTCCGAGTTGAGATAACATCGTGACCTGAAAGACGCTCGTCAAAGGGCCAGATTGGCTTTGGCTTTCTTTCTTTCGCCTCTATAGTCCTTGCCTCAGCTCCCAAACCCTTAACGTCTCTACGCTTCTCAAACATTGCCTTGATATCGCTTTTTAGTACCTTTATGTTTGTTTGAGAACTTCAATCTTTAAAATTTTTTTTTTTTTTCACACTTGACTTGTCTTTAGTTTTCTTGATCTACTTTTAAGTACAAATTTAAAGTTTTTAGGGTTTATTTGTTGTGATGATGGAAATGTTTGTGATAACTTTTTCATCTATACGAATGAATTTGAAAAGTCATATAAAAGGAATTTCAGGTTCAAAAGTATGTCTTTAGTATGAAATGGGAAGAACATCTACTTTTAATAATATATTCATTACCATATCCAACGTTATAATCCTACCTATTTGAAATTTTCGGAAACTTTTCTTGAAGTTTGGATTTCTTGGTATTTGAAGGTCAAATCATACTGTCTTATATGTATGAATACTTGAAAAATTGTTTCTGGTTTACTGGCGTCAGTTTATCAACTCTCTTCTTAATAGTATTTCCTTAAATTCATCTTTCTCAACACTTAACGTTCCCTTCTTTTCACCCCTTTCTTTGCTATCTCTTCGGGCCATTCCGGGTCGTGATTTACTGTTCATGGCGGCCTTTGTTGAAGCGTCGCTTCTTTCTCCGCCGCCGCCTCCAGAGGGCGTCAAAAGCGGAGGCAGCGCCGGCGAGCGTCGTTCTCATCAGCGGGCGCGACGCCCGACGATGGCCTTGACGCCGTAAACACCCACCACTCGCGCCAAGTGCAGGCGCCCGCCCCGCCCCCCGCACCGAAGCCCTCGTTTGGGTTCCTTTCCCCCCCCCCCCTTCCACCCCCCCAATTCCCCCCCCCCCCCCGCCGCACTCTGCTGCACTCCCATCCCCGCCTGTTTCCCGCCACCTCACCGTTTCCACCTCTCTGCCCGACGCCCTCCTCTCCCTGCTTCCTTGCCTCTACCTCCCTGCTCTCGCTACCTGTCCGTTCGCGTTCTCCACCTTCTTCCTTCCTCTGCCCCTTTTCTGGTGTGCCCTCCGTCGCTCTGTTGACGACTCCGCGGCCTTGACAATCCGCCAACGTCCCGCCCTTATTTTTTTTCGATGCCCATGTCCTCTACCCGATGGAGGCCGTCGGGTCGTCAAGTCACACTGCTTCCCTCCTCCTCCTCTGCCGTATTTTCTTGCATCAGATTCACTACCTTCACTTCCTTCGCGGTCACCCTCTTCTATTCTTCATCCTGCTGTTCGTCGACTGTCTCCTTCTCCCATCGTTGTCTTTCCTCACTTTATTCCTTCTATCAAATCTTTCTGTCGTTGAGTTGCCACGCTGTTGTTGTTGTTTGCTTTCGAATGCTCAGCTCCGCTTTGGTGTCGTATCATACGTGGCTCTTGTCCCTCTTATCTTTCTTAACGGTTTTATTTTCCTTCTGCCGTCTCCCCTACGACGTATTCCTGTCATCTTCTCGTTTAACATTCATACTTCCCGGACACATTCTCGTCTCTATCTACCCCATTTCATTCCGACACATCGACACAACTTTCGTCCTTCCTTATAATTCTCTTGCGAGATACTGCACTACGCTCACATACAAAGCTTGTATTCAGGCTACCCCTCTATTTTCACCTCCCCTTCTGTCCCATATTTGTCTTTTAATTGACATTTGTCATATGTCAATGACAGTATATCAAGGGTATTATGTTGATTGCATTATTCCCTTTCTTTCTCCTGACCACGGTCGCTTGTTATTATGTTGTTCAGCCGTACAGAAATATGATTTCATTCTTTCAAGCGTCCCGTCTTTCTGTTCCCTGTCATCGTTTGTTTTTGTATTTTCCTGCATTCTAATGTGTATGGTCCTAAGTCCATCTTGAAAAGGGTAAGGATAAGTAGCTTGGGTGGTTTACTGCTGCCTGAACCTCGGGTAAATGCTTTCACGTAGACGTGAGGTATATGTGGATATATCACTAATCGAGGGGTGTGAATCACTAAAGCTTTTTAAGCGGAAAGCGTATGGGGAATCCAACACTGATTGCACGATAGTCATCTTCGTAACTCCCTGTAATGCATTTATGAAAATAAGTTACATAAACATGAAAACACCAAATCATTTATCGTCACACATAAAAGTTCTATGAAATGGACGTGCCATGGTAATATTAATGGTTGGATTTGGTGACCTCTTTGCTTGAACCATCGATTTGGATTGATTTAAATGAATGATTTCCATATATCATGTCAAACCTGCCTCAAATCGTTTGATCTTAACTGGAAGCGCATAAAACACTCTGAAGTGACAATTTCTGTTTTTTCCCTTTTAGAAGTAAGGGCTCGAGTTATCATTTAGAATTATATATGGCTTCGATTAATTTTGACACTACTTTAGAGAAGTGAAAAAGGGGTACTACTGACAAATAGTATTTGACCTAAAACGAATTAATATTGAAAATGCTTTTGAATCAAGCAAACTTAATTAAAGAGATGAGAAATAACCAGAGAAACAAATCATTTTTGTAGAGATCCTTTAGTTGGTTTTCATTAATCTAATAAATTCTCTTTTGGGTGTCATTTTTCTTGGACTACTTTTATATTAAAAATTAATTCCAGAACTGCTTCATACTGAAACTATTGAATTCCAAGTTCGCAACATTTAAAATTGTTATACGTTTCATATGACTCATAATTTTTTTATCAATTAAATTACATTATTAACTCAATAAATTTGGCAATGTCTGAGAACAATGTGTTTGTTTTTGTTTCAGGTGAGTGTCAGACGGTTTCGTGATCAACGTTTGTGGCCGATCTGCAAGTGGTAACTAGACGTAACCTTGTATGACATATATGTGCGTATATTACATTTTTTTGCTACACTAAATTTCATTCTTGATTCGATTTGTTGTAATATACTCGAATTATGTTCTTCAAAGCGTTAACATTACTCATGGGAGAGTTAGTGCCAATATTTATCTTTTTATTATAGAATAACTTCATGATCATTTTTCGCTAATTTGAGTAAATGTTTTTATTATTATTATCAGTAATCGCTGATTTATTGGTTTCTTGACAAATAATAGACTGTGGCCGCCAGATATATTTGGTTACTTCTGACATCATTATTGTTTATTCAATTTCCGGCAACCACTATCTTTGTTGGCAGAAAGTTTGTTTTGATGCTCAATATATTTTGTTCTCTAACAAGAATCTCGTAGCAATACGTATGTAATCTGAGAAAGCTCAACATCATAATTTCCATAGTCATACATCATGCATGACGGACTTGTCTGCACCCTTATCCACAAACCCTTGGGTGAAGTTAGTTTCACCTGGTCACATCACTAAAATTTGTGAAAACAAATTACAGGTTGTTTTGTGTTTCCACGTTCCTTTGCAGTGAGCTCTATTTGACTCATTGTGAACGCACTGGCAGATGGCTTTGGAGCGCGGTGGCAGGCGGCAGCAGCCGAGGGCGGGGGAGGTGGCGCTGCGGGCGGCGACCGCGACGCCCTCTGGCGACGCAAAAGTGCGGTCGCGGCGCTGCGCGGCCCGGCGCTCCGGGCCTAATTGATACTTGGCATGCGGCGGCGCCATCAGTCCGTGAGCGATCCGCCGATCTCGTGCACGATACGCCGCCCGTCCCCCCCGCCCCCGCCCCCGCCCCCACCACCGCTCCCGCTCCTGCGCTCACATCTTCCTGTTGCGTCTCCTCTTCGTTTTCCCCTCCTCCTCATCCTTCAATTTCTCCTCCTTCTCCTCTTTCTGGTCCTGCTCCTCCTTCTCCTCTTCCTTCTCCTCTTCCTTCTCCTCTTCCTTCTCCTCTTCCTTCTCCTCTTCCTTCTCCTCTTCCTTCTCCTCTTCCTTCTTCTCTTCCTTCTTCTCTTCCTTCTTCTCTTCCTTCTTCTCTTCCTTCTTCTCTTCCTTCTTCTCTTCCTTCTCCTCCTCCTTCGTAAGTTTTGCGTCTTGTTTTCACAGAGTGCTGGATTTTCTTGTGCATTTTCAGTCACGTGTGCCTAATTTTGCCTTTCAAATGTCAGTTTGTTATTCCGACTTAGCTTTTAGAGGATTCTGTTTGATTTATTATTTTTTATTTTCGCTCTCAATAATGATTTGTCTTTTTTCTGCTTAGGTAAGATGTCATGAATAAGGTAGTGTAATAATTCAAGAATGATTTTTCTTCATTTGGCCTCTGGTTTCAACAATTGACTTCAATTATTGCAATTCAGAGAGTTAATTTCTTCTCCATATTGTTAAAGTATTGCCCTACCGCCTAATACCACCAATCACTACCTCCGGGTTTCTGTATTTTCAGCAGTGTACGCTCACCTATTGCTTTTTCTCCTAACGCCTGCCATTTTGCATATTTATCTTGTTCCACCGACTTCTTTCTCTGCATCTCTCGTCTTTCGTCCTTGTGGGTGTCGTTGCCCCCTATAACCTCCGCCTCTCACCCCTATCTTGCTTTTGAGCCAATTCACTTTGAGTAACGCGAACCAAAGTGGTGCCTTTTACTGAATAGGGAGGGATATATCGCCGCCTTATTCTCTAGAAGCAAGCCGTTGCGTCGTAATGGAACAATTACGTGACATTGTTCCTTGTGATTTTAGACGATGAAAACCACGACAGCTCTGTCGAAGGTTCCTGTTTTACGTCGCTCTGTGAGGAAATATTACTTCGCGTTGGTGGTTCCAACATTACAAGTAAGGTGATCATTTACCGTTTATTTGAGAGGCCATTTGGGTGACTTTGCATTAGTGGGGTTGCATTAGTTTACATTATGAAGCTCTTTACATTAAATTTCAATCACTAACGTAATTTGAAATTATCGAAGGTCTATTTTACATACTACTAATTATCTAAAGTACTCAAATGAGGTATTTAACAACCATAATCCCTTTTTGATATTTAACTTTCCGATCACATTAGCACTTCGTTAATTATTCAGGGAATATAAAAGGCTTTGTGAAATTTTAAGCTGAATTCACCGACACCTTTGATCCGGTGTGGTCGATTGAGAATTCTAAAATGGTCCTCACCTCTTGCCTTCAGTCGTACTGGCAAACAAAAAAAATGTATTGCACATTTTTGTAACGAACATGTAATGAACATGTTCTGTAAAAATGTTATAACTAGGGGGGTGGATTTTTATAACTTAAAATATCGCCAAAAATGATCAACAAAGTGCTTTTAAAATGCTCTAAAAATGCACTAAAACCAAAGAAAAATGACGTAAAAATCTATCAAAACCAGTTCGGGTGAGCAACTGAAGCTGTTGGATATGTTACTGATGTAATCAAGGCTTCTTTCATTCGTTCGAGTGAACTCAGCTGGCAAAATTTTGGTTTTGATTGTTCTTTACCAGGAAATCTGTGTCTTTAGTTATTCCGAAATCGGCCGAACCGGGAAAGCGTCTGTTATATGTCACAAGAATTACATACAACGGCTGTCAAAACAATTTCTACACGAAGAAATAGAATATGCTTCTGAATAATTCTGTGAAGAACATTTGTTGCATCTCGAAAATATTATTTGAAGTAATTACCAATAAAAATGACATAATAATTGATGAAATATTAAAAATGTCGGGAAAAGGTAAAAAATGCAAGATAATGATGTATAAAAATGAGTCATTTCCTTTTGTCATAACATAAAATGAATAAACGGGATTGTTCTAAAGCGAAAAGAAACAAATGACATTTCATTAAAATCCGCCCCCTAGTTATAACAAACTATTACGGACAGCCGTCCACAAAATAAGACTTTTTATTGAGCATCAAAACTCGTGTAGAAATGTCATTTCGTCAAGAATATTGGGAAGAAGCGAATTTTTTTTATTTTGTTGTTGTTTTTCATTTTGTATTTTTCTCTTTTGACAGTTCTTTTAATAAGAGAAAGGAATTACGACGTGAATAAAAATGTGTTAACAACCATATTCACGTACTTCATAGCAATAGTTCTCTTGCATTGTTACGTGGTGTACCATGTCAACCGAAGAACCATTGTAACCCCATTCCGAGGGAAGGCGAGCAGCGGCGTGGGCGTAGTGGCGTGGGCTTAGCATTGAGGAGGGCTCCTTGGCGGGGCGCGGGATCCACAGCCAGCGAGGCGCACACGGGAGCCCCTTTATATTTCATCGCATGAGGCGCGCGCGGCCAGGCGCAGCGCGGAATTGGCCACTTACGCCTCCGAATCCGCGCTGCTCCGCTGCCGCTGCTGCTGCTTCGGCCCCGCCCTCTCTCGGCGCCTGCGACCACAACCCCCCACGCCGTTGGCCCGCCCCGTCCCCGCCCCTCCCCCCCCCCCCCCCTTTCTGCCCCTGCCCCCCTGCCTCCCTGCTCCCTGTCTCTGCCCTCTGCTCCCTGCTTCTGCCCCCTGCTTCTGCCACCTGCCTCTGCCTCCTTCTGCCCCTTGCGTCTGCTCCCGGCGACGCGCCTGTGGCCCCGCCCCCTTCCCTTAACCCCCCCCCCGTTCCCCTGCCCCCCCCCCCCCCCCCCCCCTTGGCTGCCTCCCCGCCAGTTGCCTGTGTTAGCTCCCGCCTGCACCTGCTCCTACCAGCGTGCATTGAAATTCGTCTTACCGCTGGTTCCTTACATTTCACACATGTCCAGTTTTCCTTGCGAGATTTTGTTTTAGTGAAATTCGTTTCTTGTCCCTGGTCCCTCTCATTCAAACTTTTTTCTTCATTATTGTCGTGTACAATCATTACCCTCTAAAAGAAAAATTACCCGCTTGTCTTTATCTTAGTCCCGAATCTTCCACCGCGTCTTCTTCAGCAAACCACCTTCCACCTTCCTTCAATTGACCTAGAACCTCCCACTTGTATTGAGGTCTGTAAATGTCCTCTATCGTCATCCACCTACACTGCCATCCGCGCGTTCTTGTTACAATCCCTCTGCTTCCCCACCTGCGACCCAGCCATCTCCGCCTCTACACGCAGCCTCTCCGCAGCGGAAGGACGCTCACCCTGCACGGGGCGTGGAGCGCGGGGGCGGGTACGCGCCCGTATCTGGCACCCCCACCCCTCCCCATCCCCACCCCACTCCGTTCGTACTCCGCGCGCCGGTCCCGCCGCCGCCGCCGCCACGTTGCCCGTGGACGCTGAATGCAAATGCATCCAAATTGAATTTCCGTTCCGCGGGCGGTGGGCAGGAATAAAAAAGAAACAAAAAAAAAAAATTGAAATACACATACATTACACGGGAAATGGTAAAATAATGGAATTAGACGTGCTGGATTATTATAGAGGATGCCAGAGGAAGAGGCCAAAAAAAAACAACAACACTAACAACAAACTTTTGTCGAGTAAATATGGAAAACGAAGGTGGGGAGACGAATGCGTTGCGAGTGGATGGAGAATGAACGTTGTAAAGAGGGGTTAAATGAAATATAGATACGCACGTGGTAGAAGGTGATGATACTGACACAAGGTCACAAGCTGCATTGAAGATTGGGAATATGCACACGTATGAAATATCAATTTTTTCGATGAATATTTGGGCTCGTCGTGTTTCATTTTGTATCACGTACACGTTTCTAGTTTCAATATATTACGACTTTTTTTCGCTTAATTTTCGGTCTGTGCTTTTAAATTGCTAGAGCACTATGAGTGAACTTTAAGTCAAACAAGATTATTCATCGATTCATTGATTGTCTATGCTATTGCGTTTAAATATATTTCAAGAAAAAATCGCGTACAAGATTCTTGCGTACACAATGCCTGAAAGCAGGCAGTCTGGAAACATAACAAATTTTACCGCAACAGTGAGAACTTTCGAATGACGTGAAATGCGCGATGTACACATGATTGATTTGACTCGCGCACCTACATAAATCTGCATGTGCGTCGAGCAAATGTTATCCTCCCGAGCGACGAATCCGTTGCGGAAGAGGCAACGGCACGCGACCGAGAACGCGACGGGACAAGCACTGCGGAGGCGACGGCAGTTGCGGCGCGGGTGGAAGGAGGGGCGGGAGCGCGGTTGTAATTAGTAATTAAAACTGCCCCGCGGCGCGCGGCGGTCGGCGCGCTGGCCGCGGCCGCGGTGTGCAAGACGCGGTAATTAGTATCGGCGTTGCCATACTAACGGCGTGCAACGCTGTTCGCGCCACCTCTGTGTCGCTCCCTCAACTGCACCCTCGCCGCCCCCTCGCCGCTCCCACGCAGCTGTCGCGGCGCCCACGCGCTCCACACACGCCGCCCGCGCAGCGCGTTCCTCTAGGGAGGAACATCCACTGATTTTTTTAAATTTTAAGTCTATTATTATTATTATTATTATTATTATTATCATCATCATCAATTATCCCATAAATTTTCAGACAGTTATGAAAGTTGTTGTTTTTTTTCATTTTCAATTGTTCAATTTCTCATTTTGTACTACGTTTCGATGACATTCTCTTCATTCTTCTCAAGTCTGAAAAATATTTTTGTAAATATTTTGGTTCTACATTATAATTTTCTACGTACTAATGATTTCAAAATATTGTAACTTACCAAGAGTAAATTGATGCAATTAATGATCATACTATAAGATAATAATAATAATAATAATAATAATAATAATAATAATAATAATAATAAGTAGATAAATGATTATCTTCATCACTAGCTACCACGGCAACTTTTTCAAATATAAATATTTTTATTTAAAAATCACCTTCAGTTGCTGGTTGATGCCAAGACAACATGTTCAATTAATTAAATAATTACAAACAGTCCGAGGACCTCGATCATTTATATATTTTTTAATTAATTAAACAGGTGGATCTCAAAATTATGATGCTTACTTTAGTAACTTGTTATGAATCTAATTTAAAATGTGAAAATGTTTGCTAGATTGACGAGTACATATTGACTATATATTGTACACATCATCTTATAATATGCTGATCCTGGTCGTACCTCCTGCCTGGCCGTACTCCCACGCGTCATGCCTCCAGCATCCTCGCAGATGTGGCTCAGGGCATTAACTGATATCACTGTGGTGTCTGAATTGGAGATCCTAGATTCGAGTCACGACGCTGGATTTTCGACAGTAGCTAGAGGGCTTTGTTGTAATCAGTCGCTGACTAGATGAGAATTCTAACGACCGGCTTCTCTGATTGGTAGTTTTCTGTGGTTTATCCGATAAAACAAGGCGAATGCCGGAGCAGTACCCTAACAAACGGGCCACGGACCGAGCGCTATCGTTCCTTTCCCTTCCTTGTCCTATCCTTACCCGTTACTTACCTACACTTACACTAACATGAACTACACTACAACATGCCGAGCTTGTCCGGGCTGTGGCGGTGCCTTTCTGGTGGGAGACACGTGATTGGAGAAAACGTCGCGCCGGATCAGGCCATCCAGCGGGGAAGATCATTGCCACCTACAGGGGAGAAACTTGCTCCACACTTACGGTACTAACGATTTTAGCAGTTGATGCACCGGAATCTAACAATCAATCAACCCAATATCTCGTTATTATCCCTCGCCACACTCCTCTTCGTGTTAAACTCTCCCATCTCACCGCCCGAAATCCCACCCACCTCCCGCACCATTTTCCCCCACTGCACTCCCCTGTCACTTTCCTGCCTATCTTTAGTCTTACCCCGCCACTGCTCCAGCCCCAACCTCTCGCCAGCCCTCTCATCCCAATGTATTTTCCATTGCGGCACACCGGTTCTCACTTGCTCGCTGCCCCGCACCAACGCTCTGGAGTATGTTCTCTCTCTCTCTCTCTCTCTCTCTCTCTCTCTCTCTCTCTCTCTTTTTTTTCTGTAGTCACTGCATACATCGGGTTTACTCTGACACTCTATAGCTCTTTCCGTGTTGTATCCCCAAAACGCCAATCTTCTCATCGCTAAACACCGGCGGCGATACTACTCAATACCTTTCCATACCGCCAATGCTGGCACATTGTCTTACTGGTCAACGCTCACTCCACCTCGCCGTATGTTGCTATGCGAACCACAGTGACTTATCGTCAGGCTAATCTAATATCTCTTAACTAATGACACGAGAAGGTGCACAGTGCCTTTTAAGTAACAATTTCAGCCATTTGAATTTCGTTGATAGAGTATTTTCTTTTGTTACTTTAAAATTTGAACAGAAATAGTGTGAAAATGATGTTAATTTCGTCAGTGTGATTAAGGCTACGTGTTTGTGAATACATATTTTTGTGAATATTAAGAAGTTTATATTTTTTTTAAAATTTTTTTAAGGAATTGGAATTTAACCAGCAAACCACACGATTTGTGTCTCGCAGTTTTAGACGAAAACAACTAAGAATTGGGAAGAAAATACTCGTTTGTGGTTTCGAGCACTGTGTAAATGAATCTTCAAGTAGAAGAGACAGTTTACAGAGAATATTTACCTATTTGCTTACTAGGTATATTCACCTATTTGCATGTGCGGAAAGCATTTTTATCGAATAAAGTTTTCTAGTATTAAAATTATTCCTCCCAATCCAACATCCTTATTTCTCAATTTCAGGGAAATAAAAATGATGACAAAGTCATACTATAGTATGTTAGAAGTATAGCACGGATTCTATTATGTTCTGGTGGACAGTTCCCATTTTTCCCTTTTCCAAGCTTTTGAGCAGCGGAACGCATTCACTACGTGTTTGCGCTGTCTGTTTTTTTTCTCTTTTTTCTCCTTTCTTCTATATAATTATAGTGGGCAAACCAGAGCGTGGTTCATTATAGAATTTTGTGAAGTACACAATTCTCGCAATCATGTTTGTTTGAATAATGCGTACGTACAGGTCCTGTCCTCATCCTCTTAATTATTGTTCGCTGTACTTCACAATCATCAGGTGATGTGAGCCGAATTTTCGTCACCGTTGATTTTCGAGTGGTATCGTCACGCCGTGTACTGCAGATGAGCAAATGAGCTGTGAAGGGCTTTGATTGCGGAAGTTGTGAAACAACATGCTTCTCATGAACACTAGATCCACGTACTAGATTGCAACTGCAAAGCGAATGGAATACCTAGCATAATATTTGTTCTATGTTATGAAGTTTAAACTAGTTTCGTAATAGTCACGGCGATAGACATTCACGGTGCATGGAAGTTTGGAGACACTTAAAGTATCGCCCAGACAAGATATTGCAAACATCCCTGCAAAGTACATACTTGCATGTTACGTAACATGGAACATAATTTGCAAGTACGGGGTCTGAAATTGTGATGATTTCAGAGAATGAAATTTTTTATTGAGATACCTTATGTTCAGAATTTTTAGTATTACATTTTGTGGAAATATTATTACACGATCATTTGTTCTCAATTTCTTGAGTTAATGCTCTCGCCTTGCAAACCAAAATTTTTGTATGTGAACATTGTATTACATTTATTATGTAATTCTCATTTTGCAAAAGTCATGTAAATATTTGATGTCATGTTATTACATATTTATAAAAATGAAACTGTCTGTTAATAAGTTTGTCCTAATCAAAGTTCCAATAATTACATTTTATAGACACTCACAAATCCATTTATTACAACAAAATGATTTTTACATTACAATGGTATCTTGGCTCACCAGCTGTTTCTTATTTCAAGATACCATTGTAATGTAAAAATCATTTTGTTTTAATAAATGGATTTGTGACTGTCTATAAAAAGTAATTATGGGAACTTTATTAAGAAAAAACTTATTACATATTTGTTGGAACCCACGCATTTTTAATAATAATTGGTTATAAAATTATGTATTGTATTAAAATCATTATTTTCTCCTAGCTCACGTTAATATAGCAATATATTCCCTCCGAATTATATTAAAACGTTTCTCTTCAACTAGGTATATTCACCTATTAAACTAGATTGTCACATCATTCGAGTCTTAGTACAAAACTCAGCAGTACTGTTAGTATTGAAATATTCTTGGTTAGGATTTAATTTAATTTCTCATTTGAAGGAAATATATTGATTGTTGTTTATATTATAACTGTTTTAATTTAGAAATTATGAAACTGGGTTAATAAGTTAATATATTCCGCCGCTTAAATTTAATGAAATCCAGTGGTTCTTCCAGATATACTCTTTCTCAAAGTCCAATATCCACCCTGCTCTTTCAAATCTATCATATTTGCCGCCATCTACAACCAGTTCCTTTCACTCCACTGAATACTCTCTGCCGCATTTCGGCCGTCCTTTTCAGTGCGTCTTCTCTGTGTTACGACACACGAAGGGACTAGCCAATGACGGTGCCGGCGACTGTTCGCAGAAGCTAATTACATTTATTCAAAGGGCGCCATCCCCATACCTCCTCGAGTCAACCCCTTCTCGTCCTCCTCTGCAGTCCTGTTGCCACACTTTCTTCACACGCCCGTTTCTCCCCTGCTTTGCCAACTTCCCACCCCTTGTCTCGTTGTCTTGCCTTACCTGTCCTCGCAATGCAAAGCCCTCGGCCGGCTACTCTCCGCGTTTCTTCCTTTCTACCTCTCGGCTTCGTTCTTGGCTCTTTTTTTTTCTTACCGCGCTGGCGACTGTCCCACCTCGTCGCCGACCCTTCTCTTATCACCGTTGCCGCCTCGACTCACCGCACCTTCGCCGCAACGTCACCGCGCCCCCCTCCGCCCCTTCCGCCGAGTCCGATCGCGGGCGCCGCCGCCTCTGCCGCTTCCGCGAACCTGATATGGCTCGGCGACTGGCGTTTTCATTATTTTTAATAAGCTTCTTTTGCAATTGTAATGAGACTGACGTGCCGTATAATGGAATTAATTTTAATTTTAATTTGCAGTTCGCGTCTCTAATGTACCTCCCTTCTTGGCTTCTCTTCTGGCGTCTCGCAGTCGCCGCCGCCGTGCGCCTCCTGCGGTCTCTCCGTCTCGTGGCGCTGTACTTACTTTGCACCTACTTGGAGGAGAGCGGAGAGAGCGGCCTGGCGGTCATTTCCCGCGGCGCGGCCTGCCTCTAATCCCCGCCGCCAGATAAGTTTCCATTTGCGACGACGCCCCCGGCCCGCCCACTCGCTCCGCTGGCCCGGGACGCACATTTCTAACTAAAAGTTGCGAGTAACGTCCTTGTCCCCGATTTTTTTGCCGATTTGTGAAATGGGTGGGGATCTTGTTAAGAATTTCCAAGCTCGTTTCCTCGAAAAAAGAATTGTTGGGGGAATAATCAGCGTTGCGACGAGAGGAATGAAAGTACGCTTCTTTGGTCTATTAATAGTGTTTCTTTTGTTTTCTGAAGAAATACTTCGCAACTTAATTTATGTATTTGTAAATTCTATTCGTCGGATGTTTCACAACTCGACCAAACGTGACAAAATGTGCTTCATAAAATTTGTTAAAACTCAGAGAAGCTATGTAGAGACGCAATGGACAAGCTTTTCGTTTAATTAAAACCTAAAGCAAAAGAAGAAGGAAAAGAAAAAAAGCACTGCGACTCCTAAATTCTTTCTGCACAAAGTTTTCATTCTCGGTTAGCCCAACCTACTTTCACCTAATAAAAAACCTAGTGTTGACAAAATTACCTTGTGTTACGCGGGCACCGCTATAACAAAGTTTCCCCACAGCTCTAGCTTCCGCCGGCTCGACGGCATAGCTCAGCAGAGCCTCAAAAGCGCGACGCGGCCGCGCCCGCAGCGCTCCTAACGGCGGCTGCTGGCGGCGAGTCCGGGGAAGCCCCGGAGGCCCTCTCACGTTAACCGTCCGCGTTTGCCGCCCTTTAAAATTTCTTTCTCTCGCCGCGGACGCCGGAACGACCGCCGCGGAAAAGTTCCTGCGCGTATTCACAATATAAATGATGCCGTTTGTGATTATGAAGGGGGTAATGAGAAGTGCCGAGCGTAATAAAAATTAATGCGCTCGTCTTCTTTGAAGTGCGCCCGGCCGCGAATTTTGTCGTGGCGCTGGGCGTGTGGGTCGCAGCTGCCGCGTGGGGGGCCTGCCCACGCGCCAGCGGCGCAGGAGCTGCGGGATTCGTTCTTATTAGCGGGATTCACGAGAAATAAAGGAACTGGTGAATCACGAACGCGTACGTTTCGTTTCAGAGCAGCTGATTTCTGGAAAAGCTCTAAAGGGAAATTGAAATACGCAAGGATGTCAGAGAGAAGAAAAAACACAGCTTTGACTTGTCACGTCAAAATTCGAGTTCTGTAATTATATACTTTTAACGTGAGTACTCAATCGGAATGAAAATGAGTTATTATTTTGTTCAGAAGCAAATTTTAGCTATCGTCCTAACTAAATTAATATTTATTCTTTACAATCTTCCAAGTTTCAACTTACTCTGGAAAATAACCAAATCGTGGATTATAGTCCCACTTATAACTACATTTTCCCTCACTGTTTGCGCATCACGTTTACAGAAAAATATATCATTATGTAGTTTTCTTTTAATTTGAAAGCATGATTTTAAATTAAAAAATACTCGAGCGGCATACTTTTGTAAATTCAGTGCAGAAGAACCAATGAATTAGTAAAAAAAAAAAGCCTATACCTATGACCTGTGAGCGTTCTTCACTTCTTAGTTGTGTCCTTCCATTCTCTCAGACACTTTAATGGATTAATGATGAATAATTCGTGTGATAATTACACACATTGTTTCAACAACAAAAACTACAACTTTAAAATTTTGCGATGCCCAACGACTATATTTTTTTAAACATTTTGAACATAAAATAAATATTGTGATGACGATGGGCGTACTTTGTCAGTGAAATATACCTTGTCGATTTCTTAACGTATTTTACGAAATAATTTAAGTAATTAGTTTTACGCGAAAAATATTCAAAGTATTTAGTGCATGGCTGACATAAAAAGTTCAATTTGGCTGATTTATACGTACATCGAGTAATTTCGAAATTTAATTTTCAACAGAATTCAGCAGAAGCATTCCAGAACCGATAACGAAGGAAATCCCATTACACAATTAAAATCCGTCCAGATCTCGTGCAATCCTGCAATACGTACACCTATTACATTAGTGAAGCGTCTAGCCCAAGAAACCTATGCGCAACGTGAGCCGCGTCGATATCTTCCCGTCGATTTATCGGCGGCGCCGCCGCTCCGCGTATTTCTTCCGCGGGCGAAGTGGCACCACGACTTGCACCTGCGCCTCCCGCGCAGCGCCAGATGCGGCGCAGTTGCCACGCGCCAACCCCACGCCTCCTGCCTCCCGCCACCCCGCCATCCACCGCTCGCCTCGCTCTGCCCAGCTTGATTCCACCTCGTCGCGGAACCCGCATGCACTTGTTGCCTTCCGACCTGCTCTGCTCTGCTCTGCGCGATTCGCTCCCAACGAACGGCACTGATCCTGTCCTCCACTTCGCTCCGCCTGCCACGCACCTACCGGCACCCGACCGGACCGACCGACCGACCGGACCCGACCGGACCCGACTGGCCCGACCTGACCCGACCGGACCGACCGACCCGACCGGGCCGACTGACCCGAACGGACCCGACCGACCCGACCAGACCTGACCGACCAGACCGGACCCGACCAGACCGGACCTGACCCGACCGGACCCGACCGGACCCGACCGGACCCGACCCGACCCGACCGGACCCGACCGGACCCGACCCGACCGGACCCGACCGCCGGACCCGACCCGACCGGACCCGACCCGACCCGACCCCACCCGACCCGACCCCACCCACCCGACCCGACCCGACCCGACCCGACCCGACCCGACCAAACCAAACCCATTTCGACCGGCTCCCAAATGCTTATACACTTTCCCTCCTGCTCTCATCCATTCTCACTCGTTCCATCAATTCTTATTCGCCCACTCCTACAGTTCTCACCCGATCCGACTCTCTTTGCCCACTCCCACCTATCCCCACTCTCTTCCACCTACTCCCTCTCGGTCTCTATTGCTCTAAATCGCTCATATCCAATCAAACACTTACTGACAGCCCACTTCGGCTCCGACATGCTGTGTGACCGGCTTTGACATCAGTAAGCTACGATTCACTTGTGACTTCTCATATCTGTTTGGACACTACTCACTGTTACTTGAAACCTCGTGGTCCACAAAAAAATCCTTTCTCCACGAAAGGATTAATAGCGCTAATTAAATTACAATTGTGTTCTTAGTTTACAGAGTATGGCGTGAGGTGTGTGGAATTCTGGCTGTCAACACCTTTCGTGACGTAATTCTGAAACGCATTTCATTCACTCCACATTTTTTGTGCCGTGAGGAAACAGCTGAGGAATGTGAAAAAGTGGAAATGAACTTTACACGTAAGCGAGTGGGAAATTCCTCTCGCCAGCGCTTTTTCTGGACATCATATCATTACCAGTTCGTCATTTTCTCGCCTCGTTCTTGAAGCACATAAAAAGTTTGCCCTAGTTGTTACTTCGCATGCAGAACACCAATATATTATTCCTTCACTGTTAGAGAAACTCTGAACTATACTTTAGAACTACTTGCAATTATATCAGGCTATGAAAAACCATTGTTGTGGTTTAATGTGTCTCTAATGTATATTGTTGTCTCCGAAGAGTGCCTTTACATGAGAAGGCATTTATTGATAGTTGAATGTGGAATCTCCAGAATTATGAAAGAGTGATTTTTGTATTGATTGATCCAGATTATCTATTAAACCACCTGCTATAATTTCCCTTTACATGAAATGCCCCAACACTTGGATTACTGTTAAAAAAAGAAATTAATATTGAATATTGCTTGCAAAATAATGAAATGGCAAGAGAGATTGTTTTTGTTTTATTACAATAAAGTACTCAGTTTACACCTGGATGCTTTTCTTAGTAAATAAATATTTTCAAATATGTTTTTTGCAGTGATTGAAATTATTTTATTTGAATATATGAAATTCGTTCATTGGAAGAAATCTCACAACTAAAATATTGGAATATTTTCTTTCATTGGCGTAAATTGAAAATGATTTTACTTTTTTAATAGTAATAATCAATATTTTTTATAAAACAATTTATTCGACACATTTTCTACTCTTCACAGTGGTCCCATTAACATACATCTTCGTAAATCAACACGAGCAGAAAGATACGGCAAGGTACTCGGGAACTCGATCATTTCCCCATCTTCCGGAGACCGCTTCGGTTTAATCGGACTGGCTGCGATCCTCGCTCTCCGTAGGCACTCTAGGGCTCTTGTGCATGCCCTATTATCCCCGACAACCCCCCCGCCCTTCTCCACGCCCGAGGCCTCTCGCCCTTGCTGCTCCTGCGACTGCATATTCAGCGCGTTTCCCCGACCGCGCTCCCCGGCGCACCCCGCCCTCCCCCTCTTACCTTGCCGCAACCTCCCTGCGCCCACTCAACCACGCGAGCGTGTACACGCGTTCACCTGCTTTTCTGCATTCTGCTAATGAAAGGTATCGCCGTGAATATTTCATTCGGCGCCCACGAGCGCCACTGCAGTCGCCTCAAGGAACCGCCGACCATAAATATGGAAGGGCGCCGAATATTTTATCATTTTAAACGCTACTCGCGCGGCGCGGCGGTGCAGGCGACGTGAGGTGACGCGGGGAGGCGCGGGGTGACGCGGGGCGACGCGGGTTGGGGCGCGGGGTGATGCAGGGCAGCGGCGCAGGGCGGTGTGGCATGGGATTACGCGGGGAGGGGGATGGCGCGGGACGGCGCGGGGCGGCGCGGGGCGGCGCGGGGCGGCGCGGGGCGGCGCGGGGGCGCGGGGCGGCGCGGGGTGATACGGGCGGCGTGGCAGTGCGGTGTGGGGCGGGGCGGTGTGGCGTGGGGTGACGCGGGGGGGGGGGACGGCGCGGGGCGGAGCAGTGTGGAGCGACGCGGCGACAAGTGGAGTCGGGTGGTGAAGGGCAAGCGGGACGAAACGAGAAGGCTGGAGGTGACCCCGGGGTGGCGGATCGGCGCAGGGAAGCTGGGGGTGACGTACAAGGATGTGGGGGTCTCGTGTACATAATGTGTGTATCAAGAGGAAGAGGGTTGTATCAAGAGCTGGGAGGTGCAGTTCGGGTCGGAGAGGTCATCGCGGGGTGGGGTGAGGCGTGGATGGATGCGGGGTGGGGGGGAAAGGGGGGGCGTAGCAAATGCGACGGCCGCTCAAGACGCGCTCCCGTGGGGCGCGTAATGTAAAAGGGCGCTCTCTGCGATGTGCGTGCTGCTACTTCCCGTTCTCCATACCTTCGTGGACTTCTGTTTCTCTGGCTGGGTGCTGCTTCCAGTGCTGCCGTTGTTGGGAGCGGATGACGGAGAAAAGAATGCATAAGAATTCATTGTTTCTTCTCTGCAATGTCTTACCGAAGGACAGACTAAATAAATGGATAAAAATAATATAAAATTTATTTAAGACCTAGAAGAAAGTTGTCATCTAAGTTCAAGAACCGGTATTTTTTAATATTTCTAATATTTCGGTTATTTTATCTTTTGGACTTGTTTACACGTATGGGATTATTTGATTATTCCAATAATGTAAATGGTGAATTAATGCCATTCAAAATTTAATGTTTTGTACCTTGTCATAATTCTCGATGTAAAGGCGAACATTCTTATTTTACTAATAGCAAAGTTTTTTTTAAGGTGTATGGGACGGCTATCCCCTGTTCTCAATGAAATATACTCGTTTTGCTTGTTTACATCACATAATGCTGCTTGAATAGTTACTTTTTTAACGACACCGCTATCTCGCTTTAATTGAATTCATCACGCAATTAAGTAGAATGGTCATTACATTACCTACGTGTCTCAGCGTATCAAATGTTTACAGCTCAACCTTTCAATTTTTATTCACATTACCATTCACGAGGGGGAAAAGATAATTTGGTTGTGCGTGCGGTTGAATCGGCAGAAAGCCTAGCTTTTTCCTTCTCTTTCTACTGTTAGTACATCTGCCTCTACTTCACATCACTTCCATTGTCTCTTTTTGTTTCCGTCTCCCCCTTCTTTCCCGTCTCCGTCCTCAGCCCTGCACTTACCTATCTCTATTTTCTTCTCCCAGTCACCGCCCCCTCCCTCCGTCCTTCACTCCTCCGTCAGCTCTTTCCGTGCCGCGCCCCGGCCTCCGTCCCCACCCTGTCCTCTCCATCGCGTACTCGTCCCCTCCTTTGTTCCTCTCTCCCCGTCCGCCTCCGGCCACGCGCCGCCTCCCCGACGCGCCGCGAGATTAACTCCACGCAAGTCAAACATCATTAAGCGATAAGTCCACGGAGAGTGGCATTAAAGTTTCATTATAAAAACTGCTTCTTCCGCGGGCCGCGGGTTCCCCGTTCGCTGCGGGAGGGGGTTCCCCCTGACCGCCCCATCGCCAGTGTTACCATCTGTATCGACGAACTCTGCTGATCGGTAGGCGTGCCCATGCTCAGAGCACACGGTTATATTCCTTGCAAATTGTGGTTTGATGAGAGCTTTATAACTTATTGCCTTATAATCATATCTAGTCAAATAACCTTAGAATTGTTTCTTCGTATATTCAGGTATGCTTTTAAGGTGATGATAAATATTGGTAAACATTGTTTAAAGAAAAGAAATATAAATGTAATGTTGTAGTGTCGAAAAGTAAAGGGGGTCCTTCGTTAAGGAAGTTACTTTGTTAAATCAATTTCGTGTGCCTGATTTGTTTCAAGAAGAATAGAAGAGGAAATTGTTCGATTAAAACTTACTCAAATTTCTCTTTTATTTAATTTGTGAACTTTCGTCGTTTTAGTCTTGTCGGTTTTTTATTTCTACTTGGACGAGAGAATGTATGTGAAGTTATTCTGTTGTAGTTTGTTTCCATTTGTTTTTAATCTGTGAGGTAAAACATAAAATTGTGTGTTTCATTTAATAAGATAGTTAAAAAAAATATGTTTCACTTTATGTGAACGTTTCTAATATACGTAAATATCACGCAAAGAGCGCGTATATCAAACACTGTGGTATCTTAATGTTAATATCAACACATTTGAATTTGCGGCTATTACATGCACTTGAAACGACCGCTAAAACATTTTTACGAATGAATTCGAGAGACGTCTAATATTAAACTATCTTTATTTAGATCATAACGAGGTTCGTGTGTCATGATACAATGGGAAGGGGTACTCCATTTAGAAAATGCAAATACTTAATATAGAGGATTCTGAGGAAGCTAGCTAACCTCTAAGTTAAGATAATACCTTTTTCTATGTAATGTTGCATTATTTTCACAAACGTTAACGAAATGCAAATAATATTACTGAAGGGTGAAATTTCCTTTGAATCTTAAGTGTATCCTGTATTTCCATTGTAAATGTGAGAGCAAAATTCATGAAAACGCTGAGTAGTCAAATCTTTTCTCTTGTTTAGTAAGTTTGTTTTCACCTGCTTCTTTACTAATGATACTCTTAAGTAAGCGGTTAACATAAACATAATACTTAATGGATCGCTGACATGCCATTCACTACTTGGTCTAATCTTGATGTAAACGTTATATATGCTGGTTATGTATCAAACTGTGCAGAACAATGCACGCGAATTGAACCCGTATCTACAGCTTTACACAGTAAGACATGCGAACTTTTACGTCTTACACAGACTATGTCTCAGCATGACTCACGTAAGTGATGGTCATTAGTGATAGAAAAAATGTTATTTCCTTACGTTGTTGCACACAAATATTTTTGTTACTTGTTTTACATATTTTATCATTAGAATGGGCGAGGGCTTGCATGTGTTCATTTGAACACTCACTCGAAGGAAGGCACCTCGAACACAAAATCATGATAATCCACATGTCTCAGTACACTAGCATGAGGAAAAAAGGAAATATTCGTACGGTAATGAAAGTGTTAGGTTATAATGAAAAATGTAACAATATAAGAATGTGATGTGACGAATTTGTCAATACATGTGAAGATTGATGATGAAATACGAATATCTGTTAATATGTACTATTTTGTATGAGATATACACCACTTAAAGAAAGTCAGGTGTATTCGAATGATATGTAGAAAACGTAACACGCGTTATTTTTAACTTAGGGCAGTTTCAGTATAGAGTCATTAATTTTTTCTTAAATTCGTAACTCTGCTTCAAAAATCAAGGGTTTAGCCTTGTATTTAATATTTAGTTTAATACACAACAGTATAAAGTTCTCTCTGTCGCAAATATCATTGCTGACGTGTAAGGTTCCTCAGTGTCGTTAATGGAGTGAGTTGCTGTTTTTTGTTTTACTTTCAAGTTTATCTTTTTTCAGGTATTTGTATATCTCGAATTTATAATGTAATTTTGACTACTATTAATGTTAATTGTACTGTCAGAATGAGGTCTTTTAATCGTTTATGTTCAAATGAACGCTGGAATTGAATTTGACCGGAACGCATTACCGTTTTTAAAATTATATTTCGTTGTTTGCGTACTGGCGATACAATACACAAGGGAAGTTTTGTGGAAGAGTGAAGCCAAACAGATATTACTATCAATTCAAGATTTCTCTCCACTGCGAAAATTCTTTCTCATAAATTGCAAACTGCAAATTTGAACTTGACAAATCGCTAAGTATTTGTTTATCCCATTAATAGCAACCAAATCGTTTAAGAGATACGTTAATATGTGACATTTGTCTCTTAATTTACAAGGCAAAATGCCACAGCGTGACTGGGCGGGTGGTAGGCTAGAGTCAGAGGCAAGATGAAGAAAAAGTCCTCCACAAGCGCGCGCCCACACGCACACACACACACACACACACACACACACAAACACACACACACACACACAAACACAACACACACACATACACGCCTGCACACACTCACATACACACAAGCGCGCGCGCCTGCACACGCTCACATACACGCGCGCGCGCCTGCACAACTCACTTACACACACGCGCACGCGCGCCTGCACACACTCACATACACACACGCGCGCGCATGCGCACACACTACAGATGGGTGCGCATGCACTCAGTGCAATTCGTAACAAAAACGTGACAGAAAACTCTACGTGACAGAAAAATCGGAAGAGTCATATTTTCAAGAATAGAGAAAAAAAATTTTATTCCGTGTTACCTATTGCGAGTGCGAGATATGAAGATGGATCTGGAGCACAGAGCGAGTGGGTGGCTAAGGGAAGGTAGGGCTGTGGAGCGGGCGCGGGCGGGGCACGAGCGTGCTGTAAACGGAATACGCGGGCGCCGGCTGCGCACGGGCGATGGCGGCGGGGGCGGGGGCGAGGGCGACCGCAGCAGGTTCGCCCGCGATAGGCGGTCGCTGTTTGCCCGCGTAAGAAAACCGGATTTACATAATACAAGCGGTGTAAATCACCCGGCGCCTCCGGACGAGCGGGAGGAGGCTGCGAGATCCGCCGGAGAGGCGCTGGGTTGCAGGGAGGTGGTTGGCGAAGGAGGTTGCGTGGAGAGGTGGAGAATACCGCCAGCTGGAGTGCTCGAAAGAGTAAATCGTATCCAGAGAAACATGAACAATGGTTTATAGGAAAGTTTTCAGGTTACAGTGATTCAGGTTTCAGGTTACAGTAATGTGACATCCCTTAGAACGTTGCCTAAAAAATATGTGAATTATAATTTGAAATTTTTTTGTAATATTATTTAGATTTTGTTGTACAGTAAAAATGATTAATATGAACGCATTTAGATATTATGTTCCAATTTATGCATAAATTGTTATTATTTTCCTCGTTGGAGTTGAGATCACTTAATTAGTTTGCGTCAGATACTGTTTTTTTATTAAAATTGACCTTCCTCCAAACACTTTCTGAGTTACTGCTCTGTACATGTGAATTTCCTCGTAAGTAAGTGTATGCCTTATTTCTAGACCTACAGTAACTTCGCTCCATCTCCCACTATCTTGATGGGCATCGACCTCTTTCAAGTGACTTCGCTCGCTCTTTCCTAGAATTCGCTTAGTCGGCAGCTCTGACCTCTCTTTCCGCCTGCTGACCATAATGCCCCTTATCTCACCTCTCTTCCTCCTCTCGAGCTTCTTTCTCAGTCCTTTCGAAGCGAGGCCATTCTATAGCAAAAGAGTATTCTCTTCGGTGGCAGTTCCGATGAAATTAATAGTTGATGGATTTGGTCACATCTGGATCGACTCGGATACAAATGGGTGAGCTGTGAAATGTTAAACTGCATTGACCAGAAACTTACGAAATTGTGAAAGAACTCTGCCCTCAACTTACGATTTATAGTTGAAGTATTTTGTTCTGCCAAGATAAAATATGAATAGTCGACTCACGGGCACCTTTCCGTGTAGATGTACGGAAGTTTTTCAGTTCACTTATCAAATCTACGGAACCTTACTTGTATTATATTCCTTACTTCACCCGAAAATACATGTGGTGACAGCACTTTCAGCGATGCTTTGCGACCTAGTTTCACATCCCGCTGTATTCATTTGTTTGGGAATCTTTCAAAAAAATAACATTGTGGCGCGGCGGCTACGTGTACTATCCATTATATATTCATCCTCGCTACTGCTACTGAGCTCTTCGTCCCTCCCTGCCCCTCCGCCGCGCGCCACGGCTCCATTACCGCGCGGCCCCGCCACTCCGAGGCGCCGCGTGCATTAGCCTCCGCCCACAGTGGCGCTGAGGGTGGCAGGCGAGAGGTTATCGATTGGGTGGCTGGAGAGGCCCCGCTTCGACGCTCGCCGCCGGCCCTCGCTTACCTGAGACGTCGCTTGATTCATGGACGATTTTCACGCCTTGGGGTACTCCAGATTTTTTTTTTCTTTTTAAACAGGGTTACCGAAGCCGGTGGATTGTGGAAACGGTCGTAAAAAAATGTGGAAAAGAAACGAAAAGCAAATATACTGGTCAGGAAGATGTGAAGTGATCGTGAGAGCAACGAAATTTCAGTGTTTCTGTGTCCGTTATTACGCTTTAGCATCTTCAGTATGTAGTTGTTTATTGATTTTTAAGAGAAAAGATGTGGTGACCAGGAATGAACTTAGAATTTTCTGTAAGGATATACATATTAGCGTTCAAATTGTGAAATTCAGTATGTTGAGATACATTTCTTGACAACATGAAAAAATTCAAAAGTAAATATAATTAATTGATATATATTTCTAACCCCATGATTATTGGATGGTTTTTAGCTTAGTTTGAAAACTTAGAGCTGATGTCTTTGGGAAAAGACAGTTGATTTACTGTTGTCAGCTGAATATTTACAAAACATCGGAAAAAGAGCTCTGTGTATAAAAATTACTGTTATAATGAATTCTTACCCGTTTGCTATAAACCCAAAGTATACAAAAAAAAAAATATTTGAAAATTGCAAATACCCTCATATCTTATTCACTGCTAGGGTCATTTTGAGGTAATGTCATGAATGTTAACCTGTTTTATTTCCATCCACTGAAACCATTTATTTTGAGGTAACGTGTTTGCTGTTTCCTTTCCTCTTCCCTGATTACAACATTGAAATGTTCACAATTTCTTAATTGCGTGTGGGTTAAGTAAATGTTTGAATTGATTATTTTCCTTGCACCTGTAGAAGTAGAAAATGAGTTTTTTAATCAATAAAGTTGGACTGAATGCTACATCGACAGATAAAAATGTGAATACAGAAAAAATTATTGAATATTGTATATATAATATAGAGTTCAGTACTTTGGGATTAAATGTGAAAACACCAATTGTTGGTTTAATGAAATTAAAGAGGATTTAAATGAATCATGTTTGAGTTACGTTTTCCTTCGCTCGCGGTGGATATACGATGCTCTCTATTTGGGTCAAGAGCTAACCCGGGTTGATAGTGTCCTTGCAGGCGTTAAACCAGAATTAATCCACTGGAACCAGGAAGTAAAGCGCAGAACATGGTTTGCTGCCGGATGGGATGACATCGACGTGACTCTGAAGAGAGCTGGAGTCGATACTGGACAGTACTCTCCCTCTCTCTCGTTCCTCCTTTCATATATTCTCCCTCCCACGTCACCTCGTCGCTTATGATGATATCTCGAAAGAACTAACCGCGTATTTTTGTCCCTTCTAGTCTCTCTTTATCCATTAGATCAACTACAGCCTGCTTTCTTGATCGGCTCTTTCCCTAGATTTTCTCACTTGAACTCTCCAGCTTTACTCGTCGTCGATATCTTTAAGGCTTTCTTCCGCCTCTGATTTGCAATACAATTACATGTGATACCCCCAATAACTACTGTTTTTTTCTACTGTCATATCTTTCAGGGTTCCCTCTACATTTTATCCTTGCTCTCAGGTTCTCTAATGCATTGACCTTCCTTCCATCGCAGTTCCCATTTCCACACATCTTCGCTTTCGTTTTTTTGAAGCTACTTCCACGATGGCATCCACCCAAGCATCTGCCCATGTTTTCATTCAAACATCCCGTACAATTTTAATTCACCTACAATTCGCTTTTGAACGCTTTCAACCCTGCTCCCCAACCTTTCAGCTGCGCCTCCGCTCGCGCGGTACCTCAACTCGCCCTCATTTCAACTTCCACGCGCTCTCGAGTCGTTTCGCCCCGCCGGCGGTCGCCCGCCGCCCATCGCCCGGCGCTGGCCCATCGACCCCGAATCCGCCCTCAAGCTTCGCAGCGCCGGCGCCCCGCCCCCTGCCCCCGCTCGCCGCTTCGGGGGCCGTAATTACCGCTGGCCCGTGCGCGGCCGACAATTAAATAGCCCGGTAATTAAAAGTCGCTCAGCGAAGGCTCCGTTCGTCCCGCTCCGCCCAGCCCCGCCCCCGTCCCCGCCCCGTCGCCTTGCACGCCCGCCTCTGCCGCTCGTCTCTACTTCTCGCCAGTCTGTACCGACAACCCGCGCCGCCCATCCACTTTGCCCTCCCGTTGTCTTCCCCGACACACTCCCTCGCCCTACTCCCCCCCGCTCGTCTCTACTTCTCGCCGTCTGTCCGACACCCCGCCCCCACCCTGCCCACCCGTACTCCTCACCCGTACTCCCTCACCCGTACTCCCTCACCCGTACTCCCTCACCCGTACTCCCTCACCCGTACTCCCTCGCCCATACTTCCTCATCCATATTCCCTCGCCGGTACTCCCTTACCCATTCCCTCATTCATACTCCCTCACCTTCGCTCTGCTATGTTCAGCACTTCTCTCTCTCTTTCTTCAGATTGCTCTCCCCCTTGCCCACTCACACTCTCCGTGTGCTTCTCGACCCCGTGTTCTCCTTTGTCCTCTGTTTCCCGTCCTCTGCCTTTCGTCTTTGCTGTGCCTTCTCGTCCTATGCTCTTCGATCTATTGTTCCTGACCTACCTTCATCCGCGCATATATCTTTAATGTATTCTCAACGCCATTCTTATTATCTCGTCCTTATTATCTCAACGCCTCATTTTTTTCCCCCTCTGTCATTCCTATTTCCTCTTATGTCGTTGCCACCCCTTATATTTCCTTCCATCTCATCGCTGTTTTTCTTCTCCATCTTGCTCCCCGTCTCTCCTCTTCCGCGCGCCCTCCCGGGCCTCCCTGCCCCGCCCCTTGTCGCTCTTGGACCCGTCTGCTTGACGAGCGGCAGCGGCTGGGTGGCTGGCTGCTGTTCGGGAGCGCCGCGCGAGGAGAGTGGACGCAGACAGCGAACACGGGCGGGGGCGGGAGGACACGGCCGCCTGGCATCGGAGCGGATTAGCCATGCTGGGACAGCCCGCTGGGGGCCCTGACGACTGTTGTGTTAACCGGAGGAGTGTTGGGTGTGTGGTAACGGGGTGAGGGTGCGCAATTTGGAAATCAGGTCATGTGTGGGTTGAGGGAGACTCTGAGGACATAGGTGAAGGAAGTGCAAATACTGATGGACGTGTAAGTGCACTACCCCTGAGCAAATCAGACCCGTATTTTGGAACATCGCTTTTAAATTAGAGGTGATTTAATGCAATCTGATTTGAATGTTAGAAAACTGATTCGATGCTGATTTTGAATTAATATTCGTAGGAGACTACATCGATTCTTGTACCTAAGATTTACATCGGTTTTAAAATTGACGTAAACGTTGCAAACCACAAATAATCTAAAATTATCGAAAAATAAAGTATTAAGGTTTATAAGACGATCGCTGTAACGCTGACAACCGCTAATGGAACGCTGGACCAATGTATTGCTGAAGAGGTGCAAATCGGAAATATGAAACTAATAATACGCACATGAGCCAACAGGATCATGAGTATGTGTCAGGTTGAATTTAAAAAAATCAATTTTTATTTTCAACTCGAATAATTGCCACGAAACAGCGTATTTTATCAAGTATAGTTCATGAGTTATACTTTTTCAAACACTTCATACATTCATTGACAATTACAAGTTACCAAATCAAAATATTTCATTTAAATTTCATTTCATCAAATCATTTTAATTTCTTTAAAAACTGAAGAGCAATATAAGTTTGACTTCGTTAACTAGAATAAAAATAACAAAATTACCGATGTTGATCTTTACTCCTAATTTAATAGATAGGGAACATGAGGTCTGAACATAAATAGTGGATCTTACCTAATAAATTGATTTCTACTGACTTACTCTCACAATCCCTCGTGGCAACAGAAAGACACTTTGAAAATATTTCAGTACCTCCACTCGTTAATTTTGAAGTTATGGATGAATTTCACCAATCCATCAAATAGACGCTAAATTTTACACGGCCAACATTTTGAACTATGAACCCAACCTACGCTTGGGTGCACGCTCTGAAATGCCCGGCTGGAAGACAACCTCTTCGCCCTCCACCTCTCGAGTTAACCTGCATAAATAAATCTCCCTCCGCCGCGACGGCGGCGCCTCGCGGGCGGGAAGCCGAGCGACGGTTGAGTGGTTGCGAATTTTCCGCGTCGTCGCCCACGCCCTCTCCCTCCCTCCCTTCCTCCCCCTCCTTTGCCTCGCCCCGCCCCCCGCCGCGGCAGCCGACCGCTGCACGGCTTCCGCGCCGTACTTCGTTTTAAATATGACTTCTTTACGGTAGTTTTGACCGCAGAAGTTTTTGTTTCGCAGAGTCATGGCTTCTTGCGAGCGCCGGCGCCGCCCCCGCAGATGGAGGAGTGGATGGGGCGGGGGGGGAGCGCAGAGAAACAAGGTCGGTGGGTGGAAGGAGGGGAGCGCTGGTGGAGACGCGGAGAGCGGAGTGAGAAGAGTGGAGCGTGGAGTAGGGTGGCGGGTTGGGAGTACGCAAGCGCAGAAGGCGATATGGCAAGGTGTTGATGAATGTGGCACAAGTGGAGGGGAGGAAAAATATAGTCTAAATGAATAGCGATAAGTTTGTAAAAAAAACCAAGTAGTGAAGGAGATACGATAATTATAGCAATTGCGGTGGAAGAGCACAACCAAACAATACTTGGTCATGGAGTGGAAGTGGAGTCTACAGATGACATTGTAAGTTCAGGGCACTAGGGGGTAAGCGACCAAGGGAGAAGGTAATGGTAATGGTAGCTAATAGGCAAGGAAGGTCAGATTGGCCAGAAGGGTTTACCGAGTTGGGAAGCGATTAACACCAGTTAATGGCAACGACAAGCAATCCGAGTACCATGTCGGTCGCTAATGCGAACATTTGAGTCGGTTAAGTAGGCACGGCGATGGAACGGAAAGTTGGGTGTTGCAAATAGTACGGGAAGTTGGGTGTATCGAATCGGGGTAGTAGAGTATAGGTCTATCTGTGCGAGTTAATGGGGTTAGCGAACAGTGTGAGGTTGATGAGGCGATTGTGAAGTAAGATCGAGAGGGCAGGGGAGCGGGGCAGAGAGCGGGGATAGAACGAGTTGTCGAGATCAGGAGCGCGGGTCCTGCGAACAGGCGACCGAGCGAGCGAGCGAGCGAGCACGCGGAAGAGCGAGGCGGAGGTGGCAACTTTGCGAGGTGGGTTACAAATTCGCGCCGTAAATTTCGCGGCGACGTCCAAACTTTAGGGCAAATTCACGCGGCCGCCGATGAGGCGCCAGCGTCGTCGCTCCCTCCCCGCCCCTACTGCGACCCCGCTCCGCCCCCCCGCCACTCGGCTCTAGCCAACACTCCCGCTCTCGCTCCCGACCCCGTTCCTGTTCCCGCTCGCATCTCCGGTTCTGCCCCCCTCCTGCCCCAGCTCCTACCCCCGCTCCTGCCCCTGTTCCTGTGCCCGCTCCTGCCCCCGCCCTGCCCCGCTCCGCCCCGCTCTGCACCCGTTCCTGCCCCCGCTTTGCCTCCTCTGACCTTTCCTGTGCTCCCGCCCCTGCCCTTTCCCCGCCTCCTTTCCGCCATCAGTGTCCCACGCATTCCTGCTGCAGCCCAAACCCCGCTCCTGATCCCACCTCAGCCTCCATCCCACCCCTCCCCTTCCTTGGCTCCCTCTCCACCCCCGCATACTCTGCTGCAGATTGACGCCGTTAAACCGTGACCGCGAAGGCGGTGCAACTCCAGAATGAACCGGCTCCAAGAAACTGTTTCCGGGCGAGCTGGTCGGAGTGTGCAACGACGCATATGCATTTGGAGATACCGTACTTGCTCCTCTACCAATATGATGTCTTAAGCAAGAACTTAATATACGTGATTAATTACCGAGTAAAAGGGCAGCGTGATAGGTCGAGTATTGCCAGTGCTCTAGCAAGTTCACATTGTTCATATGGGATGCAAGATTCGACTGCATCTACCGAGCCAATCAGTCTAATTAATGAACTGGGCTAAAAGCATTACCATTTATCACGATCTTGTTGTATGCACATTAGTTTCATTGCCCTGAGAGCTACACGCACTCAATCTATTTGCTTGGTTCCCTGATGTCCAAGATCGTTTGTATTGCAGCATTCCATATGAAGCCTTTTTTGTACCAGCGTGGACTACATATAAAAAACGAGACCTTTTTTAAATATGTCAGAGAATTCGATATTCTAATTATCTACCGGTGCAATGATTTTTGTTGGCACTCCCCATTTTGAAATCTGTTCCATATCTACTCACAGCAGTACATGACAATTATTCAACAACGAATTAGATCGTTTTGCTTCGCTTGGATCTGTCATCAGTCATTCTACTGCCATGTGAATGGATTCTCCGAACATATTAGGTATATCTACCACAAGAGATATCTATCAGCATCCAGCAGCCTATTGCAGGCAATATTTTCAAAGTCACCGTTACTTTACACACAAAGCTCGCACATACGCAACAATATCTGTCATGGAAAATTTTTACGGCCGGCGCGGTAGCGATGCAGAACAACGACCGGCGCATTGCGGCAATGTTGTATACTAATGAGGGAACCAACCCACCCACACACGCAACGAGCCCCTCCTAACCGGCATGACGCTACAAATTATCTATTCAAATTAACATGGCAAAAACACATCCTCGCAAGTCCCCGAATAAATGCAGTTACATTGATATTCGCCACAAAAGCCTACAAACAAATACGGAAGCTATTCGCGTGGCATTTTCGCGGCGGGATATTTCCGTAAATAAATAACGCTATGGTTATTCCCGTCAGGCGCAAACAACACGAGACCACTAATAATTACATCATGTGGCAAATAATTTGCCGGGCGCTCCCCTCCTGTCCCGGTCTTTCTGCGCGTCGTTCGCCCCTCCCCCGCCCCCGCCCCGCTTCCCGCCGGTGTCTCCTCATCCCCGGCGCCACCTCATCCCCGGAGCGTCTGGCGCCTGAGCGTATTGCGTTCGTCATAATTCCCGCACGTTCCCCGCATCCCCGGCCTCTGTGTGCGTGTGTGTATATGCGTGTGCTTGTGTGTGTGTGTGTGTGTGTGTGTGTTGGGGGGCGGGGCAGAGACGAAGCCGTTGTTTGCGGAGCTTTGTCTACCCCGATGTGCCCCGAGTTCGACTCCCAGCGCGCGAACGCACGTCCGCGTGCGCTCTGTGGTGGCTGTGTTCGCCAACAAGCGCGCTGATGAGGGCAATCGCAAAAATTGGGGAATTCGGGGAAGGGGAGCGTGCGTGATGTGACGCGATAGAAAAATCCGCTCCGCTGTGGCTGCGAGTGGCTGTGAATCGGTTTCTGGGAATACAATCATAAAAGTTCTCTAATAGAGGTTCTCGGCTGATTGATTGTTTCCGTGAACTGCTTCAGCCGTACGCGATGATGTAGTGAATGTTTCATTTCGAGAGGTGGCGTTGTTTCTTGCCAACTGGAAGGTGACATCCGTCGTCGACTTGTGTGACGGTTTTCCCTGCAGGTATCTCACCCAACCAGGTACCGCTCCCTTCCGGGGCAAAGCTGTAGGATCCCCCACTGGTCTCCCTTCAAGTGTAGAAGTGTAGTGCGTGTATAATGGATGTGTGTATCTATGTTCATGTGCGTGTGTAGAGAAAACCATACGACAAGGAAGAGGAAGAAAAGATCGCGCGCGGGCCATAGCTCTTTTGTTAGGGTACTGCCTTCCCCTGGTATTTATAGGAGAACCTACCGATCAGAGCAGCCGGCCGCTAGGATTCTCCCCCAGACAGCGGCTGAAATCCACAGCAATGTTGTGCCTAGTACGGAAAACCCGGTATGCGTTCAGCGTCGCTGCAGAATCAGCGGCAATGATGATTCTGAGCTTTACTCAGCTTTTAAAAAATTCTCAAACATTGTGTGTTATCCAGGTGTTTTAATTCATGTGTATTTTATTTGACACAGATTTTTTTTTTCTTTTCAATGGGGTGTTTAGTAAAGTCGTGACTTGCTTTTGAAAACTTTTTAAATGGAGTTTCTTAATGTTGTATCACAATGGAGGATATTAATTCTGAATAAACCACGAATTTACTGTTAAATAAACGCGTAGCATTTGTTTGACCTGGATTTTTATGTATTCTTAGTTTGAATTGCGGTTCGTGATGTGTAAAGCTGCGGTGTCATTACCATAATATTTCCAACGACAAAACAAACTAGTTGAATAAATAAGCGCAACTGGATTTGCACAATGTCGAAAATAAACACAGAAAAATATAATTGAAAATTTATTTAACTCAGAATTGGCTGACATCCATTACATCAAATATTGGTGCGTGTAGAGTAATTATGGTAAAGCAGAAATATACATCAATGAATTGTTCATTAAAAAAATCATCAAAATTGTATTATTTTGCTCATCAAAAAAATAATAGGGAATTGTTAATAAATTTGTGATTGTTATAGAAAAATAAAATAAACTTGGGTATTTATTTTCATCTTTTGAAATTTTCTGTGTGCTAATGAAATAGTGAAGAATAATTACAAGAATGTCTGAAGAAAATAAATAGATATTTCCGATTCTAACAACTTGAGCCCTCTCTTCCCCCCTCCCCATTCCCTCTGCCGACAACCGGAGAATGGAAGGCCTCGCCCTGCAATCGAAAGTATGGGTAACTACAACAACAACAACAACAACAACAACAACAACAACAACAAAATAATAATAATAATAATAATAATAATAATAATAATAATTTACTACACTACTTACATTTCGGCGGCTTGCTGAGTATTATTTCGAACAAATTTCTATCATCGTCTTGAATATATTTTTGTAATACTTTGCGTATAGTTAAGTTATTGTATAATAAAAGTGTCGAGTTCAATTAACGGACAAGCGTGTATTATTACTCTATTTTAATTGAAGTCGAAGAATTGTCCTCTACAGAAGAGGATTGGAAAAGATAGGTGATATGTTTTTTCCCAGATTATATACTCGGATTTCAATAATTTACTTTGTCTACTCTAATCAACATATCAATTCAACAAAAAAAATCTTGAAATTTGGCAGCGTCATCTTGTAACTTGATAAGCCATTTACTCCGTTTGACCAAACCTATTTGCGAATAATTTTAAAATTTTGTTATGCAGAATGTTTATAACTTTTGGCGCATTATTACGCAGAAAAGATGCACGGAGAAAGTCTGAATAAAAAGGACCCACCTCTCTCGGGGGATAGGCCTTTTTCCTTCCCAACCCGCGTCCTGACGGGTTTTCCTCAGGTGCTGACGAAAGACGCGGGCGCCTCGCGCAACGCCCCTGGCGGCCGCTTTCAGCAGCGCCCGCCGGCGCCATTCATTATGCAGCGGGCACTAATTCTCGCGCAAACACAGCCTCTGACTGGGGGGAGGGGACGGTGGACGGATGGAGGCGATTTGCAGGTGCCCTCCTCCCGTCTCTCGGTTCGCGCCCCCGCTGCCCCGCCGCCCCCTGCCGCCCCCGCCACCGCCCCGCCGCCCCCGCCACCGCCCCTGCCGCCCCCACCGCCCACCCGCCACCCGCCGCCCCCGCCGGCCCGCCGGCTCCACCGCCGCCCCGCCGCCCATCGCCGCCCCGCCGCCTTCGCTCCCCCGCCGTCCCACCGACCCCACCGTCCTCGCCCCCTCACAAGCAGATATATAATTTTAGATATATGATGTATATCGGACGGAACTCTCAGGTAACTTCTACCTGATCTATTGTACAGTCCCCCTCAATAATTTGGTACTGGTGACGGCCATGAATGCGCGGTAGAACAATATGCGAAGACGTTTCTTAATAAACACTACTATTTTATTAAAGACTTTTCTTAATGGTTCCTTTCGAGTCTGAATGAGAATCGTTCCACACATATTACATTGACATTCACTCATGTATTTTATTGAAATTATAATGCTAAGTTCCGATTTACTATTTAATATGTACTAATGTACGCTCATAAATCTTAAAACTGTTAAACGTAGTTGATGAATCTTTTGTTTATTCGTGAAATTCGATTATTAGTAATTATTTATCCTCTTGTAATCGCGGTGGCATTTAATTCAAATGCAACGCAGTTACGAAGCTTTTATTCTGCACGGCAAAAAAAGAAAAAGAAAACAATGCTATACAAACCTGCGTGCTGTGCCATTAGATTGAAATAAAATTTAGGAATGGCAATACTTCGAAAGTAAATTATCAACCTTAGCCCTTAAGATTTTCAAACCGAGAAACAGACAGTGCCTTATCATTTAAACAAAAACCTCCTCAATTTGATACTGAACATTTTTGAAGATTTATAAACGAAATCATTGTCGGTTCATATTTTTCGAGGGTGTGTATCAGTGTTTAAGAAGACGCCCCGAAACGTCACGTGCCTCGAATAACGAGCACATACCCGCGTTTCGCTAGGCATGCGCGGATGGACGATTTTCGCCGTTCCTCTGTCCCTCGTCGCCAGGAGCGAGCGGCAGGTGTTTCCTCTCTCGATTTTTTCTCTCGGCCCATTGTCGTCGTTGGCGTGCGCGCGATCTTTGTTCGCAGAAACGAGTCTTCGCCCAGCGCGAGGCGAGGTCGCCCGCCCGGCGGCTTTGTGACTCCGCGACCATTGTGAGCCGCTCTGACGGTAATTTAGGCGCCATTCGCGTCCTAAAGCGGCAGAATATATCCAATAGACGCGTCATTATTCTATGTTTGCCAGTGAATGGGGAAAGAGTGAGTTTTATGCGTACTTCGTTTGCGCTTCTTTAGTACTGCACCGTGTCGCTCGCTTCGTGTATTTTGTTACAGCTTGTGTTCGTCTGCGACGTGATTGTTTTGTGCTGTCCGAAGAGAAAACAGTTTCCTCCAATTGGCTCTCTTCACCTTCCGTAAATTCATAGTAAATATTGAAATCATATTGGCTGAAAACATTTGTTTCCTTTCTGGTTTTTCATGCATTTTCTGTATTCATTCATTAATTTTTTGGTTCCTTGTTGGAAAAGCCGTTTATTGAAATTCATTCATTTTTAGCGTAATGTTTTTTCCATTGATGTATTCAAGTGACTGAGGGTAGAATGTTTTATAATATAGAAATGAATTTGGTTAATGGGTTGAAGACCACAGTAATTTTCTTGTGTGAAGGCAAAATAATTAAGGTAGATATTAACAAAAAAAATAATATTCAATTAGATAGTCTTGAATTTTCTTGATTGAAATAGTCCCTGTGAGTCGGGTAGAAAGTTGTTTGAATTGGACGTTCTACAAGAGACAGTTGAGGTGAAACCGTTGCACCCACAATTTAATTAATTTTACTTTATTGGAAATTAAAATCCTTCCTTTTCTCAAATTGTTAGAATAAGGTATCAACCTTCTCATTGAAGATGAATGATAAAAATAATTACGAATTTGTTTCTATTGGAAAAGTAGTACAGAAACGTTTGTGCTTCAGATTCGTAGAATCATATTTGATTTGCTGTCTTCTGACTTTTTCGGCCGTTAGTATTCACTATTTTCTCTTCCACGATATTTGTGCATGGACTAAAACTAATACAATATTTTTCCTTGATTGTCAAATAAAACTACGGAGAATTATTGCCGAAAAGTGAAACTATGAATTTTTTGCAATTTAATGTAATTATTAGTTATCTTTTTGTTATTCTTTTACTTCATTTTGCTGTAGTTTACTAAATCTAACTTCATATCAGCAAATAATTAGAACAGTACTGCCCGAGTTTAGATGTAATTTATGTTAGTTACGTAATATAGGATGAATCATGGTAATGAACTTCTAACAAATTCTTAGAAATGAATTAAAAAACTAGTATACATTCGCAAATACATCGGAGAATAATTCATTTTAAAATATTTTTATTTTAAAGAATTCTCGATCATAGTAGACAGTGTAATAATATATAATGGGGTAGTACTAAAAGAGATAGGGTGATGTATTATGTATAAAGCTAAAAGTGAATGTATTCATATACATATAAATGCGTAAATATGCAAATATATACATATATTTCCATAAACTAGTATACGTAAATATGCATATTTGTTCGAGAAGAACTTTTGACCCACTCGACTGGGGCAATTAGGCTCAAATTTTGCATTAATTGAGCGGTGGGAAACAGAAGAAAGAGGGTTGGTATTAAAAAAGGTTACCATAAAAATGTCTTGCAAAATTTGTTTATTGAAACCAGCAGTAGGGCGACACGAAGCGGGGCTGCATGAAATGGGTGGGAAGGGAGGAAACGGGTGACCGGGATGGGGCGAGCGGAACCAGGGAGAGCGCGGAGCATATGGGATGCACAGGGCGAGCATGGCGAGTGGAACTGCTTAAGGTATATTATACCCCCAAAATAAGGTAAAATCACGGGAAATAAAAGAGTTTTGACAAAATCAGAACTTTGATATATTCTCTTGATCGTGGCGAAACCGTTTTATTCTACAATCTTTCGTTTTGTTTTTATTTGGATGTTTATGTAGACTTGCGTTAGGGGAACCATGAAGTTCCAAAGGGAACATAGAAATAAGAAGACATACTCTATAACCCTAGAGCTTTCGAGAGCATTACAAACTTTAAAGCCATTTCCCCAAAAGTTGACTTTTAGTCTGTCAATGGAAACATGAAACATCATATCTCTGGTTCCATGTCAGATAACTCTGATTCTTTTTTATTATAATTCTGAAATTATAGCTAGTACATGACTAAAACTAAACATTTGAAACAATTATTTCATGCCGAAAATTTTATTTTAAAAAAATTTTAATTTTCTGAAAAAAAAATTGTAAAACATGTGTAAATACTAATGGTACAAGAATTGTTTTGGTTCAGACACAAGTTCAAGTCATCTGTTATCATCAGAAAAATGAATTGAAGCAATAGAGTAGTAGTTCTAAAGTTATGTCGCAGCTCAGGGCCTATTTTGTACCCAAAATTCAGTTATCTCCCAAAATACATTTTCAAATTTTTTTCTTAATGTTTTTCTTTTTGTTGTAGACATATTTATTCAATAAATATAATGAAAAATGTTATTAAAGAATATTTAAAATTTTTGCATGTTTGGGGTAGAATGTATCTTAATAGGTGGTGAAAAAATAAATACCCGGACAAATAAATAATTAAATCCCCGGACTGGCTGACTTGACTTTAGCTGAGACTCAGCATTGTCCCCTGTCTGTGCAGACTCTGAGCGGGAGGCCCTAGGGTTCGAGTCCCGGCAGACAGTCACAGGATTTTTGACATAATCTACATAGCCAGGTCAAACTAAACCGCTGTCTGGCGGAGAATCCCAGTTTTCAGTGGTTTCTCCGATCAGTATTAGAAGAATGACGGAGCAATTTGCTAGCTATCGGGTTAGGCCCACGCGCGATCTATCCTTGCTCTTTCTCGTTCTACATTCTTCCCATACTTACGTTCATTTTCTATATTAGCTAACAAGTAGGTAGACGTGTCGGGAGCATATAGCTTGTCGCGGCTGGGGCGGTGCCCTGCTGGTGAAGATACCTGGGAAGAGGAAATCCCCCGCATGTCAACCATGTGGGTCAGTGCTGGATCTCACCATCCAGCGGGGATGAAATCACCCCCATTTCCAGGCATTAAAAGCATTCACTGCACTAACCGGACTAATGGCCATAACAGGCGACGTGTCCGGAAACTGAATCAATAAACACTCGGGTAACGCGGGGTATTTACCTAGACATAACTACATTTCAAAATATATCTCTTTAAGTTTGTATAGAAACTTAGATACATTTAGTAAATCAATATTTCTTTTTGATTGTCAATATATGTTTACAAATAAAAGTATCCAAAGTTTTTTTATGACAATCATTTATTTCAGCAATTGCACAACGTTTCGTAACTAGTTTCGTTACATCTTCAGGTGCTTAGTGAGGGAACGCTATCCCATTGAATTACCTCTGTAGTAGAACATTCAAGGAAACATTACGAAATACCTCACTCTCACTCAGTTGACACCACATAACTAACAGACAGATACATTTGTTGTTAGATACATTTCGATATATCAGTCATTCGACTCTTTGATATATTAAAATTGATCTCCTTCTGGAGCGTTTTGCATATATCCCACATATAAGCCAGTGATTCAAACTATTGTCTCATCGGTGAACCTTATCATTGTATTATGTATAAAGCTAAAAGTGAATGTATTCATATACATATAAATGCGTAAATATGCAAATATATACGTATATTTCCATAAACTAGTATACGTAAATATGCATATTTGTTCGAGAAGAACTTTTGACCCACTTCGACTGGGGCAATTAGGCTCAAATTTTGCATTAATTGAGCGGTGGGGAAACAGAAGAAAGAGGGTTGGCATTAATACTATTGTCTCATCGGGCCATCCGTCCCCCACCCCGTCCCCGCCGCAGCGTCCTGCAGCGGCGCGGTTGCGCGTGCCTGTCTGGGCGGTGGCGGTGCGGCCAGATTACCTGCAGGCGGCCCTTGCGGTAGGCGGAGCGCGGAACCGCGGTAATGAAATTTTAATACCGCGCGCGCCCTGCGGTTTTTGCCCGCGACGAGGCGGCGCCGATGGCCGGCGTGCGAGGTCCCTGCCTGGCGGGGACGCCAAATTATGCGATGCCAGTTGTGAGTGAAAAGCGTTTTCGAAATGTATTTTAATAATAAACATGTAACCCTGTGTGTGTCATTGATAAGAAAGACGAGAAGAAATGAAAGAAAAGTAGTAATATTTCTGTAAATTGTGACAGACGTACCGATTTCCTCATTAATTTTTAAAGAAAAGGAAATATACGATACAACATCTTATGCGGGCCTAATTCCTTATTGTTCGAACAATATTTCTGTCTACATGACTGCTAGTGGCTGACTGGGGAGAGGTGATTCCGTTATCCAATTAGAGTTTCAAATTCCCTGATGTCACTGCATGTTGCCGATACTTTGAACAAAGAAAATGAAATCTTTCTGTGCGAAGCAACTGTAAATTGAAAAGCGCTATTCTGCTTCTTTAGTTTTGTATCGTGTGTGCGGTTCTGTGTCGTCTACTGTTTTGTGCTCTTATTAGTTTTTTCTTTCTACTGCTCTGTGTTGTTGTTCTTTGATGCAAGAATTGATGCATGGCTACGTGCCCGAGTAAGTGACAACATCGCCCTACTCCCACCCAGCTTAAGTAGAACAATAGGCGGAATAATCGCGGCATGGTAGCCCACCTTGCGATTTTTGTAACATGGGTTGCGTGATGGACTCTCGTTTTGCTATTACTATACATAAGAAGCCCAGTTTAGTGTACATTTCTGAAACACCCCGCGAGGTGTAGTCTCGGTGATTTGGTTCTGCTAAAAATAACAAACAGAAGAAAAAAACATTATCGAGGAGCTTTCATTAATATGAAGGGAGATGATATTTTTGATTCACAAAATGGATCTCAAATATATTCCACCTGTCTGCCAAACAGCCGAACTGGAGCTTGAAAACGACTCCCATGATGCCTGCAAAAGAAAACAAGCAGCGCGTCGCACTGTCGCTAAGATCCACGTGGCACCGCCCGCCTGATCTGTAAAACGCGGCCTAAAAGAGCGCCCTTCCACATACCTGCGCGGGGCCGCCGCCGGGAAAGAGGCTTAGCGGCGGCGTGGTAATCGCTCAAAGGACCGCTGCGGTTCGCGCGCCCTCTGTGCCGCCCCCCGGCGGCGGCGGCAACGCGCGCTCTCGCGCGGGCGGGCGGGCGGGCGAGGCGCCTGCGTCAATCGCCGCCTTTGACCTCGGAGAGGCCCAATCCCCCGAGAGCTTCCCTCCGCCCGCCCGAGCGCCTCACTTAGCTCCGTCCCCTTCCTTGCCGTGTCGCTCGGTGAAGTCCGACGTCCCGTCTTTCCCTCCTGACCCCTTTTAACGCTTCGCGTGTCGTCGTGGAACGTGTGGTTTGATTAGTTAAATATTGTATTGTGTTTCTTTGATTGATTGGTTGATTGATTGTTAGTGATTCCGGGCGCGTCAACTACTGAGGTAATTATTCCCGTAAGTGCGGTGCATGTTTTTCATCGGGATATGGCGGTGATCTTCCTCCACTGGATGGCGAAATCCGGCGTCTACCTACCGTCGATTAGCGGGGTTTCCTTCGACCAGGTATCTCCCACCAGCGGAGCACCGCCCCAGCCGGGACACGTTGTAAGTCCCCGACTGGTCTCTCAGCATGTGCGGTAGTATAGTGCATATTAGTATAAGTGTGTATAAGGGGCGAGGATAGGACAAGGAAGAGGAAGGAACGCGGTCCGTGGCCCATTTGTTAGGGTACTGTTCCGGCATTCGCATAGTGTTGATCGGAGAAACCACGGAAAACTACCGATCAGAGCAGCCGACCGCTAGAATTGTCCTCCTGACAGCGACTGAATTCGACCTAGCTGAAAAGCTAGTGTCGAAAATCCTGTCGTCGTCGGGACTAGAACCTAGGACCTCTCGGTCAGAGGCACTGCAGTGACATCAGTTGATGCACTGAGCCACCGCTCCCGTTTTTTGTATTTTTGAATCAGGTATTTTAGGCAGACGTTTCAATTAAGCCGACGTTTCTGGTTTCCTTCAGTAGCATCTGATCAATTCATATTCACCGACTACTCTGTTATAATAGTACTTTATCTTTGAATCTTATTTCGTAATGAATCATTCATCCACGATCAGATTCTTTTACCTGCAGATGCCAATAATTTAGTCACTTTTGCTTAGTACCTTTATTTCTAATGCTCTTGTTACTGCTTGTTACCCCAAATTGATTATTTATCTTATCTGCCTGTCCCCAGTCTTTTTGTTTGTTTTTTCCGTTCCTATCGCACTGTCTGCGTCCCTCCCGCCGCCTTATTCCGTTTGTGCGCGCGCGCTACCCTCCGGGTGTGTGGAGAGTCCTTCCGTTCGGTGTCTTTCGCTTGTGTGTGAGGTCCGACATCCCGTAGTTGGGCCTGTTAAGTCGTTTCGGATTGTCGTAACACATAGGTATTAGCAGAGTTAAATGTACGAAATTGCTTTGTATTCATCAATAATATGTTGTATGAACCATGAAGACATCAGTTCATCTCTCGATACTGCACTCTTTATCATTAATCGCTTCCTGCAGTTGCATGTGATCAATTTATATTCTAATGGTACTTCAGAAGTAGTAGCAATAGTTGCTCTAGTAGTAGCTATTATTACTTCATCTGTAAAACGTATTTTGTTAGGTGCCATTTGTTCATGACCCACTGCTTTTGGCTGCAGAGGCGAAGTTTAAATTTAGGAACACACGCTATTTGATACTTTTATTTCACATTACTCTGGTTATTGTTTGCGATATCAATTCGTTGAGTCAGCCTATCACCCATCTTTACTTTGGTTATTTCTATAGTAGTTTTTTCTTTTCACTGTTACTTTGTTTACTGTACTTAGTGTATTACCCTCCGGAAACGAATCACGGCCTACGCAGGTGAAAAATTCAGAATAGTAAATGCAAATTTGGATGTATGCAAACTTTAAGATGACGACTAAAGAACTGTCAAGTAGTAATCACTGATCATGACCACTTTATTACCACTTTATTACCTTATTGTTCAATATACTCATCACGCAATAAATTCAATAGCCCGGTTGTTGCTGCAGACAAAAGCCGCATTTTCTTCATCTTCGTAAATTTATTTCAATTTTTTAAATTAAACTAATCGCATAAAGTTAACCCCCTTTTTTCCAAAGATATTTTACATTTTTTATCTTCAGTAGTCTCACTTGAATCTTTTACTGTTCATCTAACCTGTTACTAAGCATTTCGAGCCTCAGCCAATTTTATCAATTGACATTCCCGGCGCCCCGTTGCTTCCTTTCTGTCTCCGTGACCCATAAACCAAAAACCTTAACCCATCTTCCCTCCATCGAATCAACTTAATTTTTTTCCATCTTTTTATTTTTGTTGTTTCTCTGCCTCTAGAGCCATCCACTTGCTCTCCATTCCGCCGTCCTTGAGCGGTAATCCTCTCCGCCTCTCCCTTCCTCCGCCCCGCTTCCCCTCCCCTACCCCGTCCCCGTCTCTCAGGCTATCTGGCCCTGGAAGGGCGACCCACGAGGCGGTCTAGCAAAACCTCCAGCCAGCTCCCTCCCCCGTCGACTCACCCTTCGCCCGACCCCGCGCTCACCGCTCCGACTCCCGTTTCATCCTCTTTCCCGCGTGCCGTCCTCAGCTGGTAATCTGCTTAGGGCGTGTGTCGCACCTGACACGTCCTCTCTGTCTTTCTCTTTTCCCTTCCCTCTCTCTCTTTCCGTCTCTTCCCTGCGTCTTTCCGTCGCTTGGGCGCGGCGCGAGCTTCGCCGCCCGCCTGTGGCTGTCTTCCGCCTTCAGCTGCGCAGCGTCCTTTCTCTGCAGGAAATTAGTCGAAATTGATGTTCGCCGCGCACGAAATATGTTAAACCTCGCTTCGAGACGCTGTGCTTCCTCCGCTCCTTCGTTGTCTGCTGAGTAGGAGGTCTGTGCGGTGCCTTTTTCTGAGCAATGAAGAACAGATCTAGAGAATAGATAAAAAAATAAATGGGGTATTTATGCGTTCAATATCACAAATATTATTGCGTATTTATTTGCTCAAGAATAGGACTACTAAATTGAATGTCTTACTGTTTTTAAATTTGTTTCGTGCAGAAAAATGTTACAGGTTGCATATTTAATAAATTGTTCTCATCAGATAATTTGCCTTTTTTCTACTTTTAGTTCTTTGTTATTGATAATTGTGTCGTTTTATATCGTTCCGTTTAAAAACAATGACCTTAGGAAATTTCTTGCTTGAATATCACAAGGATGGAAGTTATTGATATAGTAGTCAAAGAATGCGTAATATTATTTTTCTTTTTTACTACTAAGCTATTCATTGGGCATACAGAAGTTGACCATTTATCTATTGGATCCAGCACCTTGAAAAGTGTTTCAAAAAGAGCGGTTGAAAGGGTTTGAGCGTAAAGGATGAATCGTATCGACTGATAAACTTCACAGTCTATGTGCCCGTTTATGGTATGGAATTGAAGTTTAATGTTCTTCTGGTCCAATTAGAATACATTCTTATCATAAATGTCAACAAACGAATCTGATATCAAAATATCTAAAGTTAGTTTCTCAATGTTGAGATGAGGTCACCTCGTTAAGTGATGAGTAGTACTATTACTAGTAGTCATCACTTTTTTTCTGCAAGTAAAACTATTCCAAAGCCAGAGAAGAAATGTCTATGGCCGTCTATTTCATTGGTGCACTCTAATAAATCGAACCTTTCGCTTTTCACTTATTAGTTTGAATTGAACGAGTGTGTTTTAAAACTCCTAACTGGGAATTGTTCAACCTTGACTCAAATTGCTTTGTGGTGTTGGAATTGCAAAACAAAGTGATTGTAGTTATTCTGGCCTGTTGCTGGCTGAAACTTCACAAGCCGTGCATCAACATTACATTACTCGAAATGCGAGTCCATTAGCGATATATTGCTTGTGTGAAACTAGTGCAATCGCTTTAGAAAATTTGTGTACGCATTATCTGGTTATTACTTTCAGTAGTGCTCCGCTTTGGTCTTTTACTCATCAGTTTCCAGTGAATGAGGAAAATATGAAATTATAGATGCAACCCAATTTCACCAATCAATTTTCTCTTGATTTTGAAATTTTAAACTTGTTGCATCAGACCGACATTTTGAATCTTCAACATGAACATCTAATATTTCGTTTATTTAACGTTTTGTTACTAACTTCCTGTGTGATTCTGTTAAAGAAACGTAATATTAGTTTGCTTTGTATTTGATGGTTATACTTACATTATGAGAATTTTCGTGAAGTTTAATTAAGGAACATATTTTTTGTTGATAATGAAGCATTAGCAGCCAGATCTCTCTTATTGATACAAAACGTCCCGATAAAACGGACAATTTAAACTCGATGTAAAATTCAAGTGTCTAATACATGAGTTGTTATATTGACTTTTTACATTAAGCTAAGCAGCCATGAATTGACCTCAATGATTGAGAGTGGTGATAGGTACGATGTTGAAAGTGGTGATAAGATATGATGTTGAGAGTGGTGTTGTAGGTGAGAATGGCGTTGCCTATGTTGGTGAAAGTGATGATGATTAAGATGGAGAAAGTGGTATTGTAAATGGTGTTGTTATGAGGGTGAGCGTGGTGATTGTTGTGATGGTGAGAGTGGTGATTGTTGTGATGGTGAGAGTGGTGATTGTTGTGATGGTGAGAGTGGTGATTGTTGTGATGGTGAGAGTGGTGATTGTTGTGATGGTGAGAGTGGTGATTGTTGTGATGGTGAGAGTGGTGATTGTTGTGATGGTGAGAGTGGTGATTGTTGTGATGGTGAGAGTGGTGATTGTTGTGATGGTGAGAGTGGTGATTGTTGTGATGGTGAGAGTGGTGATTGTTGTGATGGTGAGAGTGGTGATTGTTGTGATGGTGAGAGTGGTGATTGTTGTGATGGTGAGAGTGGTGATTGTTGTGATGGTGAGAGTGGTGATTGTTATGATGGTGAGCGTGGTGATTGTTAGGGTGTTGGTTATGTAGGGAGAGTTGTGTCGGCTATGTTGGAGAGAGTGGTGATGGTTCGGATGGTTAGTATAGGTGGTGTTGGTGGACGGTGATCGCTGGGTGTAGAAGCCGCTGACGGAGGCGCTCGCGCAGTGCTCGGCGCGCGTGGGCGTGGGGCGCGCAGTGCTTTGCCGCCGGGTGACGCGATCCGTCATGCGCGCCGCGCGCCCGCCGCCGGCCCTCGGGGCCTCATCCGTCTTGCCTCCCTCGGCGCCGCTCCCTCAGGTCTTTGGCGGCCTCCGCGCCACGTCCCCGCCACGCACTACCGTGTCGCCAGGAGGCGTTATTAACCCTTCGTCGCTGTCCAGGGGGAGAAACTGGTTCACGAGGTGCTTGCTGAGAAGATGGTGACTGAGCTTCTGGGTCACAGGCGGAGCAGGTCAGCTAAGGGAGAGAAAAAAATGCATACACATTTTATGAAGACATATTATACATTAAATGTAGTGTTTGGTCTGAGAGATTGATACAAAAAGTTTTCTTTGATACAAAATTAGCAAACGATTAAAATAACAATAGAATTTCTAACAATAGAATACCATTTTTGTTCTGCAGACAAACCTGACAGATTAAGATGTAATGAAAACTGAGTATTTTATGATTTATTTTCAGTTTCAATAATTATCTTTTCAACTTCAATAATGATCACTGATTAAGAGATACACTCAATTGGGTCCAATGACTTTAAGTAATTCACAATTTGTGACTTCTTTGAAAAGAAATATAAAACATTTTGATGAACTTCTTAACATCCAAGCAACCCGTACTGCTGGTCTTACGTAATAAAAGCTCTTTTAGAAGTTGGAGCGCACCTCGTCCTCCGGAAGTGGGTCTCGCAGCCCGGGGCGACGTGGACGTAGAGTCACCTGCGCGCGACGCCCTGGGCGGCGGCGGCGGCGGCGCCCCGGCGAGCGCTGGGCGCGTCTCGTTTGTCTGCGGTGCGAGGAAATTTCGCGCTCCGGGGCACGCGAATTACGCGATCCCTCACTCGGCGCCCCGCCCCCGCCCCCGCCCACGGCCCCGCCCCCGGACTCGTCCTTCCGCCCGCGCTTCGGGTGACGCCGCCTCGCACTTTCGCCCTGCCGCCGCGAAGCCTCTGACGATACGATAGTTACCCTCGTGAAGGCTGTAAGGAGACTCGTCTTGATGGTGGGGGATGTATGCGAACGGTCGGCAGCTAATTGGCCAAACTAAGCTTCAGCGACATCCCGCAACGGATGAAGGAACCTTTCACGGTATTTTTCCACCAATGGCAGCCAAACGCATGTATTATGTCTACGCCGTATACTCATACTTACACAGTCTGTAGTGTGTATCTATACTAAATGTAGATGGCGTTGGTCAGGTACGTGTATATGCCGAAAAATCCCGGGGTAAGTTCCTTCATTCACCGCGTGATGTCGCTGAAGCTCAGCTTGACCGATTACTGCCGTCGTCTTTCGTACATCTCCCCAGCATGCTCCCCAACCCTCCTTTTAGCCAACTCAGCCTACTTTTTACATCACGGTTAAGTCTCTTCCTCTTCTCCGGGGTATTATAGAACTCTGTACTATGGTCGCTGGCCACGATGGTCGTATATAGGATATCTATTTCAACAGCCATATCGTCGTAGTACACAGACTATAATTTTCGTGCATGTATTGATTGAAGTGACATCGCATTTTTTACTAAATAATTTTATGTATTTCGTTTCGTATTTTAATATTTCGTATATTTCTCCTTTCTACTTTTTAATAAAATCTGTATATAGCATTTTTGACGTTTACGTAGGGTGACCTGCTCTGGAATACTAAAGAATATCAGATTATACATGCATTACGAATTTATATTTCAAATGCGTGCTATGTGAGACCCCGTTAAACCTTGATTAATCATAAATCTAGGTTTTTTTATATTTCCATATTTTCTGACGTAACTTTCAAGCGGCATGTGAGGCGTTTATGGCTCTTCGTTAGTAGACCCCCAGTCATCCGACATTGTATGCTGAAATGTTTAACTCGTTCCCGGTCCCTATGAAAACAGTAAAATATCTCCCCATGTCTAGACGTTCCTGACTGTGAGAAAGTTTTACTGTAATATTCTCAAAAATAAAATATTTTTCTGCACGTCCCGGTGAATAACTAAATTCTATGACCGTCATAGCAAGTCCACGCCAAAATATGTACAGTTACGGGGAGTCCTATGGTAATAGGTTACCTACGGTTGCCGTAGAAGTTACAAACGTCTGTGACCCACATGTGATTCACGGATGTAGCAAAACCATTGAGTGTTATGTTTTGTGAATGACATATGGATTACACGACAGTGAAAGTGTTGATATTCTTTCCCCCACTCCACTAGTGGCTTAATTCAGCATTTAATTCAAGATTCATTCTTAAAAATGTCTCTGGCATCTTGTGACGATGGTCTAATGCGTGTTGTCGTTCTTCGCGTCATCTTATATCATCATTATTCTGTCGATGTTACTTTTGCATATGAGTTTTGCACTGGAAACTCTTTGCACATTCAGATGCTTCTCGGGATGATCTTAAATTTATTCTTTACTCGACATCGTTTTGTTTTACTCTCCTCCGACATAAATTTAAACATCTTCCGAAATCATTAGATATGGAGTGCATTCACATACTTAACTCGCGTCTCTCATTTGACTCATTTACCAAGTTAGTTTATTATGATATACATCTCTCTCTCTCTCTCTCTCTCTCCCGTATATATATATATATATATATATATATATATATATATATATAATATATATTTCCTGTATTCTTGTTCTTTCAAGATCACAACAGTTGAATCCTCCTGCCTTCCGTTGCATGCCGTTGTTCCGTTAATTTCCGTAGAGCCGCCTGCTTCACTGCGACCTCCGGGCCAAGGTGGCATCGCGTAAACTGCCCGCGTGACCTCACATCGACCCTGTTGCCCTTGCTCTGCCGCGCTGATGTTCCCAGCATTGAAGATTTTCTCCCTCCTATCCTCTCGCTTCTATACTAATTACTCCAGTTTCCCTCAGCCGCGCATTCCGAAAACGGCAAACAAAATCCTCTCCTCAATAGAGAAAAGCGGAAACGACCGCGATAGTTGTCGGTCCTCCCTGATCACCATGTACCTGATTTAGCTTCGCACTTTTAATCCACAAACAATTATTGAATTTTCTTGAAGTGTCCTTATACTCAATGTATTTGCCTATCAGTCATGTTTCCTAGACAATGTTAATTTATTCAGTTCTCATTCTCAATGTTTCTTACTCGGCTGGTGAAGGTCTTTGAGCCAAGTAGAAATAAATTTACTAAAGAAGCAGTGGAGATTTCTCCTTCGCTGCACCTCTAGCGTAGTCGCACATCACTTGGTATAAGTACACGTGAAAGTTGAGGTAATCGAAGGTTGTTTTTTTAAAAAGGCTAATTGTTTCATTGTTTTTTTCGGGAAGGAAAGTGAGTCAAACAAACTGAGATATAACTATGTGACCACAAGTTGACACATCAGTGGCTGAAATTTAACAAAATGTATCACATTATTTGGCCGTTTTGAGATATTGTCACTTTGAAAATAAGGTGTTTAATTAATGCACGTTTCACAGAAGTTATCTAGAAATTTGTTAAAATATCGGTAATCACATTTGTTAAATGTCAGTAAGTCAGAAGTTTGAAACTTTAATGGAAACTGCAAGTTGTTTCTCCTCTTGAGGAGATGCAGTTTTCCAGATATGTGTTGTGAAAATCTAGCTCTCATGTGTTGCAGCGTAAACCAATATAACTTAATATACTAATAATATACCTTTCTGTCTTTGCGCTTTTACTAATGAAGCATGCTTATTAGGTTGCGTACGTGACGTGTTGAATAATTTTCTTTCAAGTGTATGGGTTGCAGTTGTTTCTTCTATGAATACATGTTTCTCGTATATCATTGTATTTGCTCTCGTTGTTGTATCCTTCACATTATCCTAATTCCGACCATCCACGACCATCGTGCCGGCTCATTCTCTCATTATCCCGATTCCTCCAACTACGCCTTCACACACTGCACTACGCCCCATTCCATCCCACCGTCCTTCGACGTGCCCTGCCGTTCCCCTCGCCTACCCGCCCGCTGCGGCCCACTTACCCAGCCTACCGGCAACGCGCAAAGCGCCGCATGACCGCCCGAGGCCCTGCCGCCCCTCGACCTCTGGTGCGTGGCCGCTCCACTTGCCTGGCGCAACGTGGCTTCCGTCGCCCATCGCTTCATCGCACTGCCTGCCTGCCTTCGCCGCCATCGTCGTCTTATCAAGTGTGTATTGAACGGTCACGGCGTCGAGGGGCGGGTTTATACATGTCGCTGCCCTGGGTTCCATTAATTTTGCCGCCCTTGAGAATTTTTTTATTATTAATAAAAGAGAGGTTATGATTTGTGTAAAAATGTGTGTATACCGTACTGATGTACCGAAACTGATTTTTCACCCTTTCATAAATGGGTTATGTCTAAGAAAGAAAAAGATAGAATACGGGTTAATTTAAGTTTTGTTTTAAACAAACTTCATTTTAAAATTCAAAATATTATTTATTTCTTAAAATTAAAAATAAATATATTCTTATAAATTAAAATAAAAGATAATATAATGAATAATTTTAAAATCCCTCAAAACGTGCCGTCCCGGACAGCCCGTTCAGACCATACGTAAATTCGCCCCTGAGAGAGTCCACCTGTCCTTTTGTAGCTGAAGGATTACGAAACTCTGGCAAGCAAATGTCAGTGAAAACTAAATTTATCTAGTAATTTGTTTTAAAGTGTAAGTACCTTGTGAAGAAACATATCTATATTCATATTCAAATATTAGGTTTAATGGCAAAATTGATTTCTGTATACCTAAGAAGATATTCATGCTATGAAACAATTTTGTCTCCATTATGTCTCTACAAGGATTGAGGAAACTACAAGGGTACTTTTTACATTTCGCCGACTACGTTGTGCAAACAAATATTCTAATTTGCGTCGGAATCAGGATTTTTTGACAAAAGCTCTTATGGTCGAGTCCTGGTAATGAAGGAGGGAATAAATCTTCTTCCTATAGGAAGCAAATTACTTCCTTTAATACATTGTTTACTCAGATCTACTTTTTGTGGGTCCTAGTTACCGAAAAATCGAATGAAGGCTAAAGTGTCTGTCTGTCCAACTGTGGTCAACGCTAGCGCCTAAACCGATCTGACGATTTTCACCAGAATTGATATCGGTGTGAACAAACTCGCCCTGCGAGTTTGAAACGGCCATTTATATTTTTGGGCATACTTTTCATTAAGCCTCAACTACAATTTCCAAATTTTCTCAAAGGTGGCTCAGAAACATAAAGGAAGCTTTAAATCTTTGAACGGTGGTAGTTACTTGCATTAACCACTTTATTCAAATTTTTTTCCCGCGTGTATCAGGCAATCGTTATCTCATCTGCTAAATAGGTCATCTGTGATCTGTTGATGGCATTGCCATTTCCTTTCCTTGCCACCAAGCGTTTTGCGCCGATTATGAAGACTTTCACATGATTGCCCTTTTACATGGGGCAGATATCATTTTCGTTGAGATATCTGAAGTTTCGAAAATTGCAAAAGTTCAAAATGTTTTGAGAGTCTTCCTACAATGACAATATTGAAAGTTAGAGGTTTTTGTTCTGAAGTTTTCAAAGTGATCTCGTAATAAGGTCAAGTACAATCTTTCGAAAATATGAGTTTTTCTGAATTTGAGTGAAATATAGGCTGTTTTAAACAATTATTTTCTGAAATATGGTTTCATTTTTTCTTTAAATATTTTCCTTAAAAAAAAAGAAATGAGGTTAAAAAAGTGGTGCTGATTCATTTTCGGTGAACTCTCGATCTTTTAAATATTAAACAAAATTAACATTGAAAAGTACAATTTTGATGAAATATATTTTTCTAAATCGAATCTCCTCTAAAAATTCCTTTCTTTAAATAATGTCATGTCTAGCTTTTTGAAAAAACGCGTAGTGGTTGCGTAATTTGTGCCAAAAATTAATGCAATATGAAAAACATTTTCTCAAAAACGCTCATTTTCGTTGAACACTGGAATGGCGCAGGTCTCATTTTGTTTAACACTGTTTTCGGAAAATTGCAAACATTAGAAATAATACTAGAAATATGCGGTGTTTTAGCACCACTATTTTATTTGTCTTTTCTACCAGTCTCCTACTTCTTAAAAGTGTTTCGTAGTCTTATACGAATTTATTCATTGGGCTGATCATGGATGATTTTAAATAAAGTGTTTAGTTGGAAGCACTTCGCAATCTGTATTTTAACCGTGGATGATTTAACAGAAATATTACATTAGTTGCGGTTTTAACTTGTCTAAGTCTAGATTTAAGGGCATGTTCGCGAATATTTTATACGCGTCTTCCAGACGCGACAGCCGTACAATATTCCGACATAACTTGATATCTGACTCCTTCCTACGCTGTCTCGTATTCGGGTCCCAGTTCTCCATCCACCGTTCCACTCCTTAATGTGGCGCCCTCTTTCTCTCTCCAGACCTGCCTCACTCGCCCATTCGTACTGCACGGCGCGACTTCATCCCCGCCGCCCCCTCGTCCGCCGCGCGGCCTCGTCGCGACGAACCGCCCCAAATAATTTCATTATCGCTGGCGCATTAAGACTGCAGGCTCAGAGCGGTGAGGGCGGCAGCGGCGGCGGCGATGGTGGCGGCGGTGACGGTGATGGCGGTGGGGTAGTGGTGGCGGCGGCGACAGTGGCAATGGTGATGGTGACGGCACCGGGGGTAGGGTGGGGGGGTGGCAGTGGTGATGTGTCGCGTTTGTAGGAACGGCGGCGCTGAGGTGTCGGGGCTGGTAGTGCCAGTGGCGCGGTGACACGTGGCGAATGCAGGGCAATATTGGTGACGATGGAAACGATGATAGGGAGAAGATGAGTAAGCGGTAAAGAGACAGTTGACGAGATGAGAAGATAATAAAATGGTTTCTGCTGAGATGCTCGCAAAAATTCGAATGTGCAGCTGACTCCTCGTGAATCATTCCGCGTTCATTTCCAAAATAGGCAGATACTCATTAGTTTAAATTGTCTTAAATTATTTTCCATATTTTCAAATGTTAATATTTTATGTCATTAAAATTTAAGTGTGTATATGCGATTTCAAAGTAGCTGCCTTCTTAAAATCTCAAATGATTATTTACATGATTTAAAAAAGCAATTCAATGACTTTACGATTTTTTGGCAGTGTCTGTCCGTCTGGGATAATGTCTAGATCTGCTGAACATATTTTGATGTAATTTACATTGAAGATAAGCATTGTTTTAAACATAACTTTGGCTGCACTTGTCAATTCTTTTTTCTCTTGTATAAAAATAAATGTTAGTTTTGTGTGCCAAAGTACAATTTTATGTACCGTAACTTAATGAAATTTTGACACGTGACTTTGAAAATAAGTGAAAAGTTACTGTCTGTCTATATTTTGTAAAAATTACTGCTATCTTTTCATTCTAACCTTTAGAGCAATATTGACGTGCGCACTCTTTCCATTTTTTGCAAATATCTCGAAAACAGCGAGTAAACTCACCAAAGTGAATTAAACGTTTCTAAAAGCCCGTAAAATTTCATACTAAATGCGTTTTCATTCATTCCAATAGCGCAATTAGGTTCAGAGTAAGTGAAGGTCAAAATTGTTACTGAACGTTCGCCGGGAGTATACAGCTATGTATCTGTTAACAGCTGCCCGTAGTAAAAGTGATGGTAGCAATTATGATCGTAACTAATATAGCAGGGGGAGGGGCAGAGTGGGCCAGGAGAGGTGGACAGTTGTGTACTAAATACTCCGCAACTCTGGGCAGTTCAGCTAGTTGTGTTATATTTGGTATAAAAACTGTAATGTCTTTCAATATGTATTATATTTTGAAGAACGCATTTTGTTAGTTTAATATAAAAATTAAATGTTTGATTTATGTAAAATAGTAGATAATTTCTGAAAAAACAATTTATGTAACAATGAACAAGGCTATATTTTATAAATATTTCAATACTGAAAAAAGTATTGAATACCTCACGTATTAAAATTCCATGTCATGAATTAAACGTCTTGGTTGAATACTACGACGCCTTTGCTGTATTCTTATTATATTGTATAAATAATTGCTGGTAATTAAAGGCAAGAGTTATACAATTTCAATCTTCATTTACATAACCATTATTTCCAAATAAATATTGATTTCTTTTGGACGTGAAATAAATATAAAAGAAAAAGTAAATATTTTATTTCTGAAGAAGAAATGACATTTCAATACTTTTTCATTTTTGTTATGTTCTTATTGATTAATAATTTCTTCTGTTTCAATCTAAACACAATTGTGAATCATTGATTATTTCTTCTTCTTTCTCTTCCTCTTGTTCTTCTTGCACTTTCCTTGATGTTGTCTGCAATGGGAGAAAGTTAGCCAACTAAAGAAAAGTCAGTCGATGTAAGAATACAAAATTGCTTACGTGTTTAACTTTAATCTGTTTAACAATGGTTTAATTTCAATGTCCAATTTTCATGAACGAAAACCCCAGAGCAAATATTAAAATTTTGGCCATATAGATTTTAAAAAACACGAGTCACCGTGGAGAATGAAGGCCAAAAAAATAGAAGCCCTGTTAAAATAGTAAGCTGCACGATTCTTTAGTTTTACTGTAGTTTTACGTTGCACTTTAGTTTTAAGTTGCAAAAATTATTTGGTTATCGTTGAAACTTGTATTGTTTTTAACCGCCGGTTTATTTTCATTTCAAAATGTGCCGACATGTTTGACACACCACTTTCAGTATTTTTTCAAACCCGAGCTCTGATTGGAAATCAGGAGCCGAACGAATACAAAAGAGCAAATTTTTAAGTTAATTGGATAGAACGTTACAAGAGAACAGCATCCAGAAAATTGCCCGCTTGCCCCAACGGAGGGCGCCAAGCGCCATGCACGCGGTCGCGGCTTCGGCCCCTCGCGCCGCCGCTTCCCCGGAAACGCGATTTCCGTCCTCCGCTCCCGGCGCTCGCCCTTCAATTTTGCGAAGGGACGCGCCGCCCCCAGGCGCCCTCGCCACCCCACAGCAATTCAAGAAATGAAGAGGTAAATAAGAGCCGGGCGGTGGGGTAGCTACCTCCAGCCCGCCTTTCCTTCGCCGGTCTACGAGCCATTCCGCCTCGTCTGATTTGCCTCCCATTGCCTGCAACTATCGTGCTGTTCGCGTCGCGTCGTCATTTGTAGACGTTCAAGCTTCGTCTTCGTTCTTCGACCTCCGGGCTCCCTTCGCTCTGTTGCATTCTAAGTGTTCATTTCAGGCCTCATCTATTTTTTCGAGTTTTCTATTTTTTTTATTTGCTTTCTCATCTCCTGAATTCTGCAGTCACATTGAATAAAATCCTTATCGATGTTGCAATGTTGAATCTTTCCGTTTTTATGACTTATGCGCTTACGAACACCATGAACTACTCGATCACACCTTTACCATTTGCCACAGTTATCGCTATCACATTGTAACCATAACCGCTGTAAGAGTCGTGAAAAAGTACGCCCCTTGTAAGAAATTCAAACAACCACCAATTTCAAAGTTTCAGCACTTCCAATCACCTGCGCTACGTAATTACATTTTATCATCCCCTTCTTCATTTGAAGGGCTCAGTAGAACACGGGGGAACAAGCTTTTTCACTAGCAGCTCCAATAGTATCACTTCTACAACTACCGCTTCTACCACCTGTTCAACATTATCACTCTGTCTATGAATACTGCTTCTATCCCTACCGTCGGCACCACCACCACCACCACCACAATAACAACGAGAGCAGCAACAACAACAACAACGAAGACAATGACTATGACGGCGGCGACAATTACCTTGCCGATGACGGCAGCTACTACTCCTCCTACCACGAAACTATTATCAACACCATCACTACCACCATCATTATTTTCAAAACCACTAACACTACCACTACCACTACGCGCCAGGGCCAGCAACGCTCCACCACCATCTTGCTGAGTGCCGCAGCCGCTGCAGTCACGTCTGCGGGCGCCAGTTCCGACGACCCACCTTCCTTCGCTACCTCCTCGCTCGCAATCCCCGACGTGGGCGCCTCCGCCCCCGGCGGAAACGCCGCCATTTTCCGCTCAAGCGCACGCGGGCGCGCGCGGCGCGGCGCGGCGCGGTGCAGGCGGCTTTCCGGCCTGGCTCGCCAGACAGTCTATTCGAGGGAAATGAATTGTTAAGAGATCGGGAATCGAGTTTGCATGCAAGGAAATTGGCTGTTGGAGCCGTGTGGGGGCGGAGGCGAGGGCGGGGCCGTGGCGGGGAAGAAGTGGAGGAGGAGGCGGGGACGGAAGGGGGAGCGGACCGGGACGAAGGGGGCGTGGTGCTTTCCGTCTGCGCCGCGTCCCGTCGCCCCATTCCGCCGGATCGCTCCGCCAACCACCCACCCGCTTGCTCGCTCCGTCCCACGTGCGCCGATCGCCCCGGGGCGAGATGGAGATTTTCCACGCGGGTTCGCTAGCCGGGCCCTCGGAGAGAGCACAGCTTCGGTATGGCAGTAAATTCGCCATTGCCTCAAGTCAAAATTCTTAATATTCACGAAGGGTATATGTCGATATGTTAGTGGTTTGCCTTTATGCCCGATCCGATTTGTTTCCGAATTCGTTGCTTTTTCGTCACTTGGCGATTCTCGTTCAAGTAACCTCATTCAAGTAATAATACTTCGTTAAGTTCCTTTAAAATCAAACATTTATTGTATCAAGAGATTGTGAAAATAGAAATGAATACATGGGTAGGAGTGCCAATGAAAATGGTTCCCATTATAACACATTGATTATTGTTTTTATATTAATTAAAAATGGTCAACATCTCGTGTATTTTTTTCTACACCGCTCGCTCAGTTTTATTTTATGTTCAAAACACATTCCGAAATGTAAGTAATATCTTTTTCTTAACAGTGATTTGTTGCCAGTATTTGAATCTTTAATAACTACTGAGTGATTTACGGTAAAAATTGTCACAAAGTTATTCTTCCTTGAGCTATTTTGGAACAAGTTTTATTTCGCCCTGAAATGCACGGGAAGAATTAGTGTTACAGTGTCAACATAGTACGTTTATTTACAAACAGTGGATAATGTTTTGACATATAAAGACACTATTTCATGAATAAAATATTCAAAATATTTGAGTGGCACCTCTTCGAAGTCTCAAGTTCTTATGTTGGTAGGTAGACACCCGTAGGAACCCATTTACTTTAAATATTTTGGAGGCTTAAGAAATATCTTTGAACTTAAACCGCCTGTGATTCTACACTTGGTCCGAATGGTACAAGACTTCGGTCTTAGAGGTAGGGTAGGTATTTCACTCGAATGGGCAGGCGATCTCCAATGCATTTTCGTAGCCTCTATAACACTCTCCATGAATCCGAAGTGTTTGTTGGCAGTCATATTTCCGGGCAAAAGCATGCTCCCGAACTTGACCACAGAAACGTCCTCTTCGAAAGCATCTATACCCTGATTTATTGGAGTTATTGCTGCTATATGGAAACTGAAAGGGAATGGAACCAAGTGCCTTTGACCCGTTCGAATGTTCTTTTAGCAAGTTCATGTTATTGTCCGAATTGACAAGGCAAAACTCATCACTGTTGACGTCCGTCTTTTCGTCTGTTATTGCTTCACTGGAAAACTTCTTGCGGATGGAGTTGGAAGATTTGCTGGAGGATTGGAGCTTCCTAATGTTGTATTAACCCCTTCACGCAAAATTTGTTACTCAAAGCTCAAAGCTTTAAAGCAAACACATTAACAATTAACAATAATTACCTAATTTATACGGTTGTAGGATTTTTTAGCTTAAGCACCCACAGTTGTCGGAAATCACGCGATCAACACAAGAGAAGGTTTGAACAAGATCGTCTCTAGCAAACACAGTGATTGGACAATAGGGTCTTTGTGGCCTGGATTTCAGGCAAGCCATAACGCTGTAATTTTTCTTTCCGGCTTCATGGATGCGTCGCGAGTTTCGAAATACGAAAACTTTACATATATTCCCCTGCAGTAACCACAGGTAATGTTACAGTAAAGTTATGTAACGTTAATGTTACGGTAATGTTACAGTAACGTTACGGTAAAGTACCATTACAGGTACATTGAAAGAGATAGAAACGTGTCCAAGTTTATTGAATGTGAGAATTTGATTAAGTACACCATTAAAAAATAATCAATCATATGAGAATATATAGTCGGTTTGGGTATTGAGCCATGGAGAGCTAAATTATTCCGATATTGCGAGAACTTCAAGCTCGCTTTGTATCCGTTAATTGAAAGCGGAGCGTGTTAACCTTGCCTATTAAATGGTATTTCTAATGTATTGTGTAATGAATGTTCGTTGAGGTACAACATTCACGGGGGTATTTATATTAATTTTCACGTGTATCATAGTTATCACGTTATCATTAGGATTCACGTATTCATAAAGGCTTGATATTAGATTTCAAATGATCACAGGATTTTTTCTCACTGCTGCTCCTTCATATCCAAGAATAGTTTAGGTGCTTCGATTTTGGGATGGTCTATAGTCAGTTTTAAATGTAATATACTTTGGGCATGTTATAAGGAAACGTGCTCTTGTTTTAATATCGACTGGCAGAAAGAGCTAATGGAGAAAAATATAGGAGTAAGTTAATGGCTTGTAAGTATAATACCTACAATAAAGATATCTATTACACCGTTCACTCGTAACGAGAGGATTGATATAAGCTGAGGCGTTCGGAATTCGCATTTTTGAGATGAGGAGTTCTCCCCTTGCAGATTGGAAGGCGGGGGTGCCGCTGAAAGCCCTTAGGGAAGCCCTTCAGGTCGCTGCCCTCGCTTCGCGTCGATATCCCGATAGCGGCGGCGACGGCGGCGGCTTCGACGACTGGGGACTTCCGGCGGAGCCGAGCTGCTTCCTCGGCTCAAGATGGGCTGCCTTCCGCTTAGCGGGTCGCGTTATGCGGTCGTTTTGTCGCTCCAATTAAAATTTTCGAATTCATCGTGTTTCTGGTTCAGTAAGCTGCGCCGAAATTCGATCATTTTCGTCTCTCCGCTCATTTTGTACTTCTTCCTGCTTCTGCTGCGTGCTTCTCGTCGGTATTTTAAGAGCCGAGTAATAATCGCGTTTGACGTTGTCTTTTTTTATTTCGTTTCGTCCCTTCCTTGAATTCCATTCCTCATCTTTTTATATTGATGTATGTAATGTACTATGCTTCCGGTTTTAGCGTGAATATTGCTGTCACTCTTTTAATTCCTTTTTTATACAAGATTTTAAATTTGAAGTAAATTCTCGGTAGATATAAGGGAATCCATGTTTAAAAATCTTTTTTGCATTTCCAAGATCTGATATTAAAACAAAATTATTTTGATGATTAAAACAGATATCGTATTATATTATTTTTAGTGTAGAAGTAATTCTTTAATATTTTTCTCTTCCGAGCTGTGACTTACCATTAAAAGGTTAAATAAATAAATAAAATAAATAAAGCGAAATTGCCTGATAAAACAATATGAAAACTGAAATATATTTTGTGAATGTTATTTGATAGATTTGTCGCTAGTTCAATTGTATTTCTGTTGAGTACGTCCGATTCTTGTGAATATTGTAGAATTTTTGTTCCGAAACATTTGTCATTTCGGCATTGTGGATGATTCAGCAACTCTGTAATGCGATTATCCAATTTAAATTTGTCATGCTGATGGCCAATAAAAATGTATTTGGCGATTTTGAAAGAATAGAGTGTACTGATAACAGAATGAAGCATTTGTCCGTGGGTCAAACAGCCTTCCCCCACTTATTGAATAGATCTTGTCATCTCAGTTTATATTTCCCAAGAAAACAAAATTTCAGCCTCAGCGGTAGTCGTGCGCTCTTCATGTCAACAGAATAAATCCTAGGAATGCCTTAGTGATATTATATTGACAGTTGAACCTCCACACAGTCTTACTGGCTAATTGAATGCCGCTTGACATGCCACTCACATTCTCAGCTAGAGAGAGGTGTAGCAGCATTGATCAACTTTCTGTCTTATCCCACCCATTACGTCACAATGCCAGTTTCACAAAACATGAGTACGAAGAATCGATTGGCATTTTGTCGCGTGGGTCAAACAGCCTTCCTCCACATATTGAAATGGACCTTGACATCTCAGTTTATACTTTTCAATAAAGCAAACTTTCAGCATCAGCGCTAGTCATGCGCTCTTCATATTCACAAAATAAATCACACAGCCCAATCAGTGTTTCAGCACGTCTTCATTCGCTCTAATCCCATCCTATTACGTGACGCTATCAGTCCGAACCACGCCTAATAACTGGAGAACAGAACCTCCAACGGCTGGCAGAAAAATCCCAGCGCCAACCCTCTCCGAGGCGGCGGTTGATTCCATCCCGCGTATTTATTTTCCATCGCGGCGGTCGCCTCGGGGAGGCCGCAGCGGCGGCTGCGGCGGCGGCGGCAGAGGCGTGTAATTGGGACGGCGCGGGACGCGGGCGGCGATGCCACTGCCGCCATCGCTGCTGCTGCTGCTGCTGCTGCCTCTGCCCGCGGCGCTAATCTCGGGGCCGAGTGACTTGTGACGGCGCCCTGAGCCCGGCTTACTTCCGCCCGCGCCGAACAAACACGGCCCGGATTTGAGCCCGCTGCTCCGCCCGCGCCGCCCGCGCGCCCGCCGCCGCCGCCGGGAAGCCGCGCGTTGCTCCGCTTTCTCGCCGCGATCCGTCCGCCGGGGCGGTCGCCCGACGCGGCGGGGGGCATGCTCTGTCCGATGCGCGGCCGCTCAGTGGATTGGCGGAGGGATCAATGGGCGATGCAGCCGTCGGAACGGGATTGCTCTTGTTGTAATCGGGAATACAGTGGGTGATCGTGTTGTGGAAACAGAACGGCAAGATGGTTCTGTTTAGAAACAGAAAGAAAGGTCTTGGAATCGGGAGTATAATGTCAAGTCTTGAAATTGGTAAAAAAATGACAGGTCTTCTAATCGGGAATAGAATGGCAGGTCATGGAATCGAGATGTGAATGACAGGTCCTAAAATCGGGATTAGAGTGTCAGGTCGTAGAATCGAGAATACTATGGCAGATCGTGAAATAAGGAATAGAATGGCAGGTTTTGGAATCGGGAATAGAATGGCAGGTTTGGGAACCAGGAATAGAATGGCAGATCTTGGAATCGGGAATGGATTGACAGGTTTTTGCATCGAGACAGACCTCCCAATCGGGATTATAAGGGATAATAATGTAATATATAAAAAGCACATTGCAAGATCTTGCAGCCTGAATTAGGAAGGAAGTTCCCTTGCAGTTGGGAACGAGATTCAATATCTTTCAAACAGACACAGAGTGTAAACATATTTTGGCGTTCGCGAACAAGATACCAATTTTTCAATTAGAATTACAATAGGTCGTACAAATATCGACAGAGTTGAAGATCTTACTATTGCAAGAGTGACGGTTGTCCAGACTAATATGAACTTAGTAAGAGTTCTTGCAGTCGAGAATTGGACGTCTGATCATGCAGATAAGTACACTACACGTTTGGAAGTCGAACAAACAGGAACAATGTAAAATGTCTTGCAATCGCAGCAGAGGGTGTGATAAGGCAGGGGAGTAATTGTGGTAAATGGGAGGGGGTAATTGTGGTTTAATGCATAGTAACATGTAAATGATTATATTTTAGATAACTAATATGAACGTACAAGTTAAAACGAACAACGGTGTAGTGTTTGTGATTCTCCATCACGTAGGTTATTTTTAATCTTGTTTCCTGCTATTGATTTTCATTTAAAATGAACAAGAATATACGATTGTGTAGATACTATCATGGAAGAGCATATATCATATTTATATCTGATTAGAACCTGCCCATATCTCAACTTTCGGAATATATACTGCTTTGATATAATCATTTGGAATTAACATTTCTGGAACTAACATAACCAATAACCTCAGAAAGCACATTTATGTTGTTACGTAATATTTGTCCGTTCTTAAAACGTTTTTTCATGTAATTGATCATGAATTGAAATAGTCATGAAAATGGGATTAAAACATTAATGTCACTGCGAACTCTACGTCCTCGCGGTCAGAGTCTCTGCAGACAGCGACAATACGAACTCTGAGCTAAACTCAACAGATGTTTTTTGTCGAAATTTAATGTACGCATTAGGAACAACGTGTAACACGAATGAGGCAAAGCACACGGGTGCATCAAAACATTTGTTACCTCGGAAAGCGTCATTATTCTCTACTTACGAATAATCACATCATGAGGCAGCTGACTTTTGGAGATTGAAAGGCAATTTTGAATCACCCTGTGTGTAAGCTACAATCTTTCTATACGCGATCCATTTTCACGGAGTTAATGCACAACACAATTTTACGTTTTGTGGTTAAAAACCTTTTGGTGATTGAAATGACAAAAGCCATCAAATGGATTAATGTCCTTTTTAAATCTCATTGGAGGGCGTTAACGAGAGATCAAAACGAAAAAGGGTCACTTGAAAAGTACTGCTGTGTGAATGACAGCATCTGTCGAAATGGAAAGTTAATGTTGGATAGGTTTCAGAAAAGTCGTGGAAAAAACATTTGCTAATATTCGATGTACGAGTATGGAGTTCGCTTATTAATACTACTTTAAATCATTTCCGTTTAAGTTATTTGGTTATTTGTCTTTATAGTAACAAAATAGCAATTCTTTGCGTGCATGAACCATTGGACTGTAATATTTATATTTTTTTTGTGTTCAATTTAATGCCTTTATAATATTACTTCTGGAGGTGTTGTTGTTCCACTAAAAGAATATTATAAAACATGATTTTAGTTATTTAATGACTCGTGATTTGCCAATTTTTTTTTTTTAAATAATAATAATAATAATAATTATTATTATTATTATTATTATTATTATTATTATTATTATTATTATTATTATTATTATTATTATTACAATTTATTGCTTCTCGTTCGACACTTTAGTCTTACGAGGTCTTTAAAGTATGTTATTACACAGGAATTTTAGGATATGGCCATCCTTAAGTGAAGGTTGATTTGCTTCTCTGATTTGTAGGTTTTGACTGGTATAGTGTAAAGTAAGAAGATGGCGGGGGTGAGTGTGAGTGAGAGAGAGGGAAGAGGAGAGAAATTCTTAGAAGTTATGGATATTTGAATCGTTGTTTTGGGAATCTTTATTTAATGTGGGGTCTGTTGTTGTTTCCACCTTAGTAGAGTAGGAAAAGTTCGGTAAGTTGTTAAAATTGTTGGCCAAATGTTTTACTGTCTCTTTGAATCCTTATACAAATAATTGTCGTCGAATTTGCTGGTTGGAGGCGAACCATGGTGCATTTAGTGTTGGTCTGTGGTATTTTGGGTTGTGCTTAGCTGTATTGACTATGCATAAACCATTATTGGTATTACTGATTTAAAGATTAATCATCTGCATTCTACTGTCGGGGAACGGTAACGACGATTTGTAATCGGTATCAGTTCGAAGATTTTACTTTTTGTTTTGTCTCTGCATTTATATGCTCTTTGTCGAATAATGCTCTATTACTTAGCCGAGAGGGTGACACGGAACTTTAGTTCCTTGGATTATTATTTCTTGAATTTTTGGTATGGTGAAAGTAAATATTTTGAATTTGCTTTATGTGGATGGATTATAACAAAACTATTTTAATTATTTTAAAATTGTTTTAATTGTGTTCATTCGAATTAAATCACGCCCATATTATTTTGCATCTTATTTTTTTAGTGAATCATTTATGATTGGTTGACTATTAACAAAATGAATTTTTTTGAACTTCTCAGAAAAGCAGTATGGCCTATGTGTCAATTAGCCCATTTTAATAAAAAAAAAGTACTGTCACTTCTCATTGCATTCGGTTTTCCGTCCGAAGCTCCTGCCCATTGACTTGTGTGAAACGCCTTGCCTTGAGCGCAGTCAGCGTCTGAGCCCCACGTGCCCCTACGGCCTCATCTGCACCGCCCTCCAGGGCACGTCATCGCGACCCTCCCTGCCCTGGCCCTCACGTGACCTCCCCTCCCGCGCCGACGCCGTCGCTGATTACGCTGCTAATCCGCCCCGCGCGCTTGGTATGCCGCACCCGTGGCCCCTCGCCGCCCCGCCCCCGGCGTGGCAACCCCGAATTATCGCCCGCCGATCGGCGCGTATCGCCATCGTTTAGGGCTAAGCCCGCCTGATGGGCTCTGGCAAGCGCGAGCGGAGGGCTCGTGGGCCGGGCGCTTAGGGCGAATGGCCCGGGGCTGGGGCACCGGGTGCCCGGGCGACACGTGGTGTGGCCTACTGGCTTCATCAAAGGGCAGTGCGCCTCAACCCGTTTCCCATTGTGTGGCGCTCCCGAGGAAATGTCGCATTTCTATTTAGTGCGAGTGAGTAGAAACTGAGGCTTTGCCTGCTTTTCTGAGTAGAGTTTTGTTTTACTCAGGAAGGGAGCTAACCCTCCTCCTTTCTCCGGGTTTGGGTCCGACAGTTTTACGTATTATTTACGTTTACTTTACTGGAATATGACGATGCAACTATTATATGCTTGAAAAAGTTTATAGATAAAACGTGAAAATGGAACAAAACCGAAGTTGAGGTCTGTTGCAGATTTATGTTTCCTTCAACGAATTATTAACTTCATTTGTGTCTGTAATTTGGTAATCGTGATGAAAGCTGATGATGTGAATTTGGATTTGGCTTCATTACCGTTGTTTAAGATTTTGCCCTATTATGCCTAATGTTTCAATAGATCGTGAAGCAAACCCACCGTTGTTTCCAAACACTTCCCAATGTACTTTCGTGGTGCGAACATCTATTCAGCTTTCGTTTGCATTGGTTTTGTAGTAGAGAAACGTTGATCCCAGGCAGCGATGTGCCGACAGTGAAATATCTCACACATTCTTTCTTACTTCTCACAGAAAATTCAAGAATTTCTCGAAGAATTTTCCTTTGAACAAGAAGCGGCCTCACGAATTTTTCAATAAAATTACCATGTTGATCTTTTGAAGAAATCAAGAATTTTCAACTATTAATCTTTCAGTTCAATATCATAATTTTAAATTTCCAAGATAAAAAGAGTGCGTTTGTTTTTAATAACATTTATTCCTGGAGCGAAGTTTATCGTGTCTGTTTATTCCGAAGATTAAACTGAAGATTGGGGATATTGTGGAAGAGTCTCGAGATTGAAAAAGATTCATGGAAATTTTGATATTTCCTTGAGAAATAAAATTGCCTACTCGGAGTGAAAGTGGCTGACGTATTCCAGTGGAAATGCCGTTGTGCATGGTATTTTTTCATTACGGAGAGGCTTAGGCAATTTATAAAGATACAGATATTCCTGTATCGGAGTCTGCTAGCTGTTATAATTTTTGTTTGATAATAAAAAAAGTTGATAGGGAACCTTAAGACACTAATACATGCACATAAAAAATTAACACATTTTAATTTTAATACATATTATCCTGATGTATAATGTTATTTTTATATTATAACTATCAAATTTGTGGGAAAAAGAACGTAATATTTGTAGGTTCCGTAATGATTTTTGTGTATAAAACTAACCACACTTCAGGATAAAATGTATGCTGTCATTAGTCTTTCGGAATTGAATAAACACCGTCAATACTCGTTTCGCAGAAATAGGAGGACTGTAAGCCATTTCCTGCTCCGGAATAACATCACATCGCGCGCCGCATCTTAATCCCGCGGCCCGAAACGCTCCGCAAACTTGGCAAGAGCGTAACAGAGGCGAAGCGCGGGTGCGGCCACAACAGAAAGGGGGCGGGGCGGTCCTGCGAGCGAGAGCAGCCGACGCGACGGCCGAAGGTCTAGCGGGGGCGGCCGGCCAGGGAGGACGGGCCGGGACGGACGGGACGGGACGAGACGAAACGGGACGGGACGTTGTGGGGACGGCGGCGGTGCTGCCATCAGCAAGCGACGCTCGTCCCCGCCCCGCGCCTCGCCTCCCTTTGTGGCTTAATTGCGTTATATAAAAAGTTTTAATTCAAACGAGTTAATGTCGAGGAGGGCTCGTCGCGCTTTCTCTTCTTTTTCATAAACGCAATTGAATCTCCGAGGCTGGGCGGACGCAGCGCCTCCCCGCCGCCGCCGCCGCCGCCGCCGCCGCCCGCCGCCGCCGCCGCCGCCGCCGCCGCCGCCGCCGCCGCCGCCGCTCCGTTTTCTTCCGCGCGCCGCCAGAGGTCTCTTCTTCTGCGAATCTGATCGCGAACGCGGCGCCGCCGCCGCCGCTTTCTTAGCCCTCGGCCCTTCCTCCCGCCCGCCGCGCCCGAGCCCTTGATGAGCGAACGCGCATTAAAAGGGCTCCGACGCTCGTTAACTTCGAAAACAGGCGGTGGAGGCGGTGGCTGGCACGGGGCGGCGGATGCGGAGGGAGAAGGAGGCGGGGCGACGGTCTGTTGGCGACGCTGGCGGTGGTTGGTGGTAGTGGGTGGCGGTCGACGGGTGGAGATGGTTGAGATGGTGAAGGGGGTAAATGGGATCGGGCGAGGTTTGTAGCGGTGGGAATGGCTGGGATGGATTGATGGACTATTTCGTGTTTCCGGGCGTGTCAACGTCTATGGTCACTTGTCCCGAAATATAGTGCGTGATTTATCACAGGGGTGGTGTATTTTTCCCGGCTGGATAGTGAGTCCCGGTTCGGACCTACACGCCCGCAGGGGGGATTTTCACCGTCCGTATCTCCTACACCGAGGCACACATCCCAGCGAGAACAAGCTCTAAGTTCCCGACTGGTCGCCCGGCATGAGTGGTTTTGTTGCGAATTTAAGTTAAGTGTATGTAAGTAAGGATGAGGGCAGGGCAATCAATTATCCCAAGCGGTGCGTAGCCTCGTTGGTTAGAATATTGCTCTGGCATTTGCTTGGTGTTGAATGGTGAATTCACGAAAACCTACCGATCAGAGCAGCCGACCGCTTGAATTTGACTTACCTACGTAGTGTCGAAAATCCTGCCACCGACAGAACTCGAGCCCTATGACTTCCTGTTCTGACGCTCTGCAGTGACATCAGTTGATGCGGTGTCAGGACTCCATCCGTAGGACTTCCCGGTCTGACGATCTGTAGTGGTAGCAGTTGATGCGACTGTGGGTACAGTGAGTGGTAGTTGACGAGTGGCTATCGGGGTGGGGAAGGGGGGCGTGACGGGACCGGGGGGGGGGGGGGGGGGGAGGAGAAACCCAGGCTGTCTCTGAGGTGAGTGGTGGCAGGTCGCGGGAAGTGTAGGGAAAGAGAAAACCGTAGGTACAGAATGGTTTGACGAACGTGCTTGTCTGACGAGAAACCAAAATGATTAGATGACTAAACAAAGGAACTGTTTTTTGTGCCCGCGATCTGAACTAGGTGACAGAAAAATTTAGTAAGTTATTTTTAAATCAGTAATTGAAATTGAATTTGTGTCATCTTATTGTTTTCGCTTTACACATTTATGGATTACGATGGTATTTTGGTAATACTCATTAATATATATTTTTTAAACGGGTTAAAATAGAATCTTGTATCCTTTAAAGATTATGTTTGACTTTTGTAATGTGGTAAGAATGGTCTTTAGCGCCCTGCAATGATACATGTTTGAAACCTTATGATTGTTGATTAGGTCATCGACTTTATTGGATACTTGCGGCTCTTTCTACAAGCAAAAGAATGTTTCGAACATACTGGTTAATTGTTGCTCATCATTTGTTGGGATGATCACTGTAAAAGAAAAATGCTTGTTTCAAAGATTTACTTGATGAAATGGGAAATACAAAGTTTTCCTTACCTCTTAATTAAAGTAAATTTAGAACAGAAAATCTAAGCTTACTAAAAAAGTAGAGGTAAAATTGAATGACGTCTCTGTGCCATGTACTTTTTTTCGTTCTAATTCAGTACTCAAAATCTAAGTCGAACATCTACATCGAATTTCATGCAGTCGTCGAACACACAAGTAGGCGTCTCGTGAAAGAACTGCATCTTTATGCACATTTCTATCCTTAGTACTGTATATTTCTTACCAGATCTTGATAGGGGCAGATATTTCAGGGAAATAATACTAAAATTCACCTACATTTACGAGTTTTTGCTCCGCTTAATACTGATATACATCACCTGTAGAACACGTGGGTAGACTCTGTGTGATTGCGACTGCACATTTAAACTTCCTACACACACGCACTGGACGATGGACTATAAAACGAACGGGTAATGGCTGAGACAAATCCGAATTTTATTACTTTTGCGTGTTTGTAATTGAGTAACTGTACGGTAAATTTATTATTTCCAAGGATGATTTATCGGTGATTTTATCATGATGATTTATTGTCTCTGTGTTGCAGGCACCAACGATGTGTTCCGGTTCACCGGAAACGACTCTCACACCGACTTCTTCCGGCTGGTGATAAGGGATGGAAACTCTCTTCTCGTCGGAGGAAGGTAAGTGCCACTCTTATGTTAATATTTTGTTACTAATGTAGCTAAAATCCACAATAGAAAGAAATTCAGCTGGCTCTACGATAATAAGTTCTTAAGTTAAATTTTGACGTGCACATGATTACGTTATGTGTCAAGAAATGTGGTCGAAACAATGACTTGGAGAGACCAATTAACTATATTCTTGCAATACGAAACACAAAACGGGAGCCAGTTTCATGTTTAATAGCACTGTGAAAAAACAAAGATTTATGCTGATTTTCTTTTATTGACTTCCTTTCAATTCAAAAGTTTGTCCTTTGATGTCAGTATTCTGTGCTTACAAATTAACTATCGCATAGGGATCAAACGCGCTTGCCTTCAACTTCAGAAATTAAGTGGTCTCCTTTTTCAACCTGAGGTGTTTCTGGGGTCACGTACACTTTCCACCTTGTAAGCTAGCAATCACGATGAAAGGAGGAGCAAAGACGAATATTTATCGTATTTACACTCTATCAAAAACTTCTGGGGAAGGAAATTTTCTTTTGAAACGAGATATTGTCGTATATTATCATTACTGATGATGGTCTAATATTGTAAGTATAACTAAAATCGAAATCATTTATACTCGTCTGTGTTTGTGAAGAAAAAACTGAAATCTTTTTTTGTTGCTTCAGCCGAGTCACAGCATTTCTTTAAATGAACACGAACGTTTAACAAGATGCTCCAAAAAGAATATAATTGCGTTTTCTTGAGTTCTAAAGGACTGCAAAATCGATTATTGTCTGCATGTAAAACTCTTTTAATTCACTAAGAACTATGCCTTTCTCATTAAATTTTGTGTTAAATTTAATTTCCTTGAATAATAATTAAAAACAGGGGAAGTGCGAAAGACAGTAAGTTAAGGGGTACATGGGAACACTTTATTTAGCGTTGTACATGATAATTAGACATCGGATGTTTAGGCATTAAAAAATCGTCTTTTAGGCGCCTAAAAGGCGCTGAAAAAGTTAAGAATAAGGAGAAAAAAGACGCTCTCATAAGATTCATACACAATAAAATGAAAATTGTATTTTTTGTCTGTATTATTTTGTAAACGTAAATGCACAAAATCAGTTCGTATATTTTAATGTAAAACTGATTTACATATTTACAACTCTTCTACATTTTATTGTTAATAGTTTCCATTAACCAGTAATATTTACATATTACCAGTAACTTTTCAAGGATCACAATCACAGGACTGGGAGACAAAAGCAGTTTGAATGCGGAGAAGGATATCTGAACGATGTGACTGGCATATATTTTAGCAATCCAACACTAGCACCACTGAAACCTTCTGGGAATTTATATTTATTTCCACTTAAAATTTCGGTTCCCTCGGTGTATCGTCCATGATCTCAGATCATGGCTGGTATTTATGAAATAGGGAAATGGAGAAAAATCAGTTGATATTCTTTCGGGAATTCACTCGTAATTTTAAATTTCAAGACGTGAATTGAAGATTTCGTAATGAATGGTCACGTTGGACCATCGCCGATTTTTCGATATCTTAGCATTGTATATAAATATAATAAATAAAAGGCAAAAAATGTCCTAAGAAAGATATTTATGCAAAAAATAGACATTTATGCTAAAATAAGCAAAAATAAGCATTATAAAACTTCGTCATATGTTATCATTTGTCATAATTCGTGGACATGTATTATCAGCCTTTGCATAAGTTCTCTAGAAAAAAATAGGCATTTCCCAAAACATCCGATGTCCAATGATAATTCAAGGAATATTACGTATTTGTTAATAAAAATTAAAATAAAATGTACTTTGCGTAAAAGATACGCAACGAAACAATAGAACGAAAATCAATTTTCAAGTTATTTAGTGAATCGAAATCTTTTTTACAAATAACTGATCATTTATTTCTGAACTAATACAGGAAAATTGAAGTAACAAAGAATATAAAAGTTTAAATAATGCAATTAATATTTTCTATAAAAAATAGATCACATAATTTTACTATACAACTCTACAGACTAATGTTTACTTATTTCTCTAACTTTTTATTAATTTATAAACTCGAATTATTTATATATTTCTACATGCTACTTCATCGCTACATACACTACAAGGTCACACAAAATAAGATTCATCTTCTGTCAAAGGTGCTCGGCGTTATTGCGTCAGTGCTGGTTAGTCCAGAGGTGCAGGTGAGCTGAATGTGTGTGCGGGCTGGCGCAGTCTGGGCTCGGAGCGTCATCCTCGCGTGGCAGCGCGGGTTTAGCGGCGCGTCGCCCCACAGGATCGAGGCCGCGAGCGCCCGCCCGCCCGCCCACCTGCCCGCCCACCCAAAACCCCGCCCGCCCGCCCGCCCGCCCGCCCGCCCGCCCGCCCAAAACCCCGCCCGCCCGCCCAAAACCCCGCCCGCCCGCCCGCCCAAAACCCCGCCCGCCCGCCCAAAACCCGCCCGCCCGCCCGCCCGCCCGCCCCACCGCCCGCCCACCGCCCGCCCCACCGCCCGCCCCACCGCCGCCCCACCGCCCCACCGCCCACCGCCCACCGCCCCACCGCCCACCGCCCCACCGCCCCACCGCCCCACCGCCCACCGCCCCACCGCCCAACCGCCCAACCACTCGCTCGCCCGCCCGCCCGCGCGGCTCACCGGCGCAGCCGCTCCGTCGATTAGCTTTGAGATTGTTACGGAGCGGCAGCCGCACTGACAACTTTATCAGACTGAGCAACATACGGGTCGGGTCAAGACCGGATTCGGAGGCAATTCTCAGTGTCATCGCGAACAGCGCTTTTCGAAAATTCGCAGAATTCAGATTGCTCGTGGAATTAATGTTAGATGGTTGGGAGAATATGACATTTGTTAAGTAGATAATGAGAAACTGCGATTGCATTACGAGTTTAATTATTTGAAAGAATATATTTGCGTCGCGGCGATGAAATTTTTACCAGATCGTAGAAAATACAAAATAATTAAATTAACAAGTTTAAATCAAATAAATGAATGGAGCTGAATAGCATGCTCATATGATTTTAATGACAAAAGTTCACATTTACTAGCTCAATTAAATTAAAACTCCTCAAAATATGTAATCATCTTAAAAATGACTGATTACAAAAACAAAGATTCGTTCTAAGGCTCTTTCATATTCTAAAATTTTTTTGTGGAATTTTTTTTCTTACTACTCTTATTAACGATGAAATATGTATTTAAAACGGGAAAGTAAGAACATCATTATTCTTTTGTAACTGTATGCTGTATTTCGAACCCAGGCAAATGTAGTGAAGTATCTTAAAAATATATAAATTTGTCTGCAAGTTCCAGTAAACTACGGATAGATAAAACGTGTTCATTATTTTCCAAAAGATAATTTACTTATCCCAGCGGGTTCCCCGGGCATTACAACATTCACCTCATTATTAAGAGAGGCGCATTGGGCGTTACTCTGCAGGTCGCGTAATGAAAAGGCGGGCCCGCTGAATATAATACCGGCGGGCCATGCGCAGGGGGCTGTCAGGGCCAGGCGCGTGCGATCCGGCGCGGGCGGGCGGGCGGGCGGGCGGTCCTCGGCGGGCGCGGATGCCGCGCTGGGCGAGGGAGGGGAGAGGCTCCGCTGTCCAGGCGCCCGCCCGCCCGCTCGATGATAAGTGTGGCCCGAGCGAACTGCGCTCGGAAACGGAGTAAGCAATTCGGAACGCGTCCGGCACGTGTACACTCGACGGCGGGCGGGCGTGCCTGCCTTCCTGCCTGCCTGCCCGCCCGGAGGTCCCGGTGAAGAGCAGGGCGGCGCGGGGTGGCGCGGGGTGGCGCGGGGTGGCGCGGGTGGCGCGGAGCGGCGCGGGGCGGCGCGGGGCGGCGCGGGGCGGCGCGGGGCGGCGCGGGGCGGCGCGGGGCGGCGCGGGGCGGCGCGGAGGGCGGGGCGGCGCGAGCTTCGCGGGCGGCGTGGGCGGGGCGGGTGGAGAGGACCGAGCGCTTAGGGAGTGGTGCTCGGCGGTGTACGTCGAAGCGAACCAATCCGAGGAGGGGTATTGTAGGGTAGGTTGGAGCAGGGAGGAGGATTAGGATTCTGCTAGGTGCGGGGAGGGGAGGGGGACCGTGAAGGACAGCGCGGGAGGGCTCTGCAGTAAGGAGCGAAGCTGGGCGGACCGACTCGCTCCGGCGATGCGTCAGGAAGGGAAGAGGTGGGGCATGATGAGCCGCGGCAGCTTCTAGCAACAAGCATCTTGGAGAGCTTAGAGGGAACAATGGAATGTGAAGTCACTACCGGACATTGCATGAGTGCAGGGCAGAATGGAGCGATGGTGCAAGAGGGTGTGGGGGCAGAATGGAGCGTGGTCAACAGGGCGTGGGGGACGAGCAAGAGTTATGGTAAACCATAAGAGTAGCGAAAGGGGAGTGCAATCAGGGCTATGAAACTTAATTAAGCCTAACTGTATGTGGTCACATAGAAGTAGACGAGATTCCTGGTTGTTTGAATTCAATTTAATGTGTCTTATTTTACGTGGCAAGACTCAGGCCATGAGGCCTGCTCTTCCGTCTGACCACGCAAATTCCCCTTAGCTCCTTTCACCAACCATGAGCGAAAGAAGGTATTACTTGGGCGACGAAACAGGCGATTTGAATTTAGCTCAGAGGCATCTTTTACATGCAGTAAATCTACTAACATGGGACAGCCGGCTTTACTTCCCCTCCGAAGGAAGGCGTACGAAGGATTTTTTCGCCCTTAAAAATCGATCGGATTCGAACCCACAAACTTGGGTATAACAGTCCGATACGCTAACCGTTACACCATCGTTGCCACAAACACCATCGTCGCCGCGTTTGCTGGAGAGAGTGTCTGTAGCGGGAGCAAATTTGATGCGAAGCGGAAATGTTTTTCGACAATTAGATGTGTACATTTTTTGCGGTAAATCGGCAACAGAGAAGCTTGGACAACCGAAAGGAATTGAGAGCGTTCCTGCTGAGATGAGAAAATCTATTGTTTATAATGAGAAACAAAATGTAAGAGATCAATTTAAATTGTAATTGAATATAGTATGGGAAAACATCAAAAGACGATTAACATGTATTTTAACTATTAGTTCGAAGTTTGGAGATTTTTTTAAAATGTAAACTTTTTCGAGACTTCTTGCAAAGTACCCCCAAAAATCAGAATGTCAGTTTCAAACTCGTAGGGCTTCAAGTTCGTCCAGATCAATCCGGAAATATCAGTTTTGGAGAAAATCGTCTGCTAAGTTTTGTTGACCACAGACAGACTTTTCGCCGTCGACGAATTTTTCCACAAAACGTATATTCTCTCTACAAAGCGTGGATGAAGTAATGTACTACAAATAGGATTAAAATGTTTCCCCTTTTTTACTTCTTTCTCTTTATTACATACGTACGCAATAAGCGGAGAAAGTAAAAAAATAGGGATGCTCTCGAGTTTACATGTGCGAAAAAGATGTCGGTCCTCGTAATATAATTATGGGCAAATTGTGACATAATTGTTTGAAATGTAAGCATATTGGATTGATTTCAGAACCTTCTGCATTAGTCAGATTTAAGACATCGAAAGAATGTGAGAGTAATACAACTTTCAGTAATTTAGATTTTTAAATTTACGAAATATTGAGAAACTTCGAAGGAATATTCGACGGTGTTGGGTATGGCCAATAACAATTATCTGAGTGATGAAAATCTGGTTGCCAACAGCTACGCTTATCGCATTGGTGCGCACCCGAGAGTGGTTGGGTGAATGGGGAACAGAGGAGGGCGGTTCCTGGAAGGGATCGTTGTTACGAGAACCAAATGCGCTCAGAGGTGGGCGTCGGCGTGCTGAATGTGCTTAACCCAATCTCTGCAACAGTCCACCAGCATTCACGGTCCCCGCCTTGCAATCGGCATCTCATCAGTAAGGCCGCTTCCCTGCAACCTCTCCGATCGGTCCTGCCACCAATCTCTCTACCGCCTCTGGCATCGCCATCAACATGGTCATCACCACCGCTATGCCACCGTCAAAGCAGCATCAACGCCACTGTCAATTACATGTCAACTTCCAAAAACTCAACCGTCAATTCGACCCTCATCTCCATCGTTAACTTCGCCGTCGACTCGGCTGTTAACTCCACCGTCAACTTTGGTGTGATTTTCGCCGCCACTGCACCTTCAACTCCAGCCCAATTCACCCTCACTCCACTCCCCTCTACTCCCTCCACTCCCTCCCTCCCCCTCCACTCCCTCAACTCCACCCTCAACTCCACCCTCAACTCCACCCTCAACTCCACCCTCAACTCCACCCTCAACTCCACCCTCAACTCCACCCTCAACTCCACCCTCAACTCCACCCTCAACTCCACCCTCAACTCCACCCTCAACTCCACCCTCAACTCCCCTTCAGTACCGCCGGTACCACTGCTGTCGACAGACCCACCACCGCCTCCATTACCTTTGTTCCTTCCACCGACAGCAACGGAGCCTCCACCGACTTCGAACTCCCCTTGTGTCGTGTATCGGCCTTCGCGTCCGCCCCATCCCCACCTAGAGACCCTGCCCCTCCTGTGCCCTCTTCTCTCCCCTTCACCCTCCCTTCGCCCTTCCCAAGGCACCTATGCAGCGTTTAGCGGAGCGCTCCAGGACTCGCCGTCCCACACGGTCCGCGCGCTCGGAATCCGAATGCGGACGATGCGCGGACAGACAGTCCGCGCTTTCACAAAGAGCACTGAACCCACACCGGTGGGCAGGACGCGTAGCAAATTTCTAAATAACGTACGTAGATTCCTTTTCATTCGCGTTTTTTTATTCCTCTGCGCTCGTTGATAGTCGATTTTTTAAACGTAAATTTATTCCGAATATGGAATTCCTATCTTTTCATTGCTTTTTATTTTATTTTACTCACTGATTTATGTAATGTTCATGCAAACCAGCTTAGCGAATTTATGTTTTGAAAAATTGAGAATTAATTCCGTGTTTATATCAAAGGATATTCCCTTTTTTCTCTCCGATCCGCATGATGCTTAATAATTAAATAGGTTCTATGAAGGTTTTAGAACCTTTATTAATATGTTCTATTACTATAATTATCGCTATGAAGATATAATAGTGACGTAATACTCTAAGGATTGAAAATAAAGGCAACGTGTATACTATTAACATTTTATTGAAATTGTAAATGTAATTATATTTCATGTGTTCTATGAAAAGGGATCCCGCATTGAATCTACTTGTACTTTAGAAATAAACGGATGTGTGTGGGGGTTCTGACTGTACAAACGAATCGCACAGACTCAACTTGTAAGCGTCCTTTGCGATTGCTCCTTGCTTTCACAAGCATCAAGTACGCCTTGGTTTCTGTTACCCTTGTAGTTTTATCCTGGTTCATGGCCGCTTTTCTCTTTTGCCAATAGGTTTTAAGTCGTGCTCATAATTATCCTTTCTGCAGCGCACAGAAACACTACTTCTAGCCGTATTAGCTGCATTCGATCCTATGCGCATCGACCATCATTCCAATCAGCCACGAACGGAGCTACCAAGACATGAACGCCGAAGTGAACTTGTGCGAGTGCATGTTTTCTTTCCCAGAGAGCTTACTCTGTGAAAATTTCACGTGTATCTTAAGTTGTTTGTAGCATTATTACACGTGTATGCGAATGGGAAAACACACACATGGCTCGTGTTTATTTTTTTCTGTGACTAGTTCTATACAGGAAAAAATACTCAAGTAAACAGGAGGAATTCTAAAGAATTTTCACGCACCATTTACGCTGGAGTTATTGTTCTCGGCACAATCTTCACCTCGCTTGTTGCATATCTTGCTCTCGACTCATTCTCTCACCGTTCCCACGTGGCCGAGTAAAAAGAGCCCGCTGACAAAGGGACAAGCACGCAACGCCGGCCGTGGGTTTGTATAGAAACGCCTCTCTTCGCGTCTCGGAGAAAGCGATTTAATACGGCTGATACAGCCGCGAATTTACGTCCTTCGTTATGATTATGATATTTATTTTTAAAACACCGCCCGCGCCGCTGACGCCGCCCCCGGCCTGGCGCGGCGACGTGGAGAAGGGCGAGATAAGGCCGCCGCCGCCGCCTACGGTTGGCATTCAAACACGGCCGGCTCCTCGCCGAGCAGGCGGCCTTATCAGATGCGCAATCCGCGTGCGGGGAGCGCTGTGGTGGAACGGCGGAGGGGGGCGGCGGGGGCGTGGTGGGGCCAGGCGCGCCGAGACGCCAGGGGCAGATTAGTGGCGCCGCGTGGCTCGCACGACCCCCCCGCCAGCCCCGCCCACGCCCCTGGAGGAGCAGCGGGGCGGGAGGCAGATTATAGGCAACGAGTTTCCGAAGAACAACACAATGTGATTATAAGTTGTTGCTAACTCGCGGGGGGGGGGAGCGCGGGGGTGGCGAAGACGGGAGGTGGCGCCGGGCGTGTTTGTCGCAAGTTGCGGGCCGCGTGGGGTTGAGCGGCGCGGTCGCGAGAGCGCGGGCGGGACGTGGGCGGGGCGGGGCTGCCTCCGAGCACCGCCCACCCCCTGGCTAAATCAATTACGCCCCGGGCCCCGAAACAAAATAATCCACGGGCGGGGAGGGAGGGGGCGTGGCGCTCATCGGGAACAAGTGGCGGCGCTTCGCGATGTTCGTCTTGTTCTTCGTCGTCGGGGAGAGGGGGTGGGAGGCGAGGGCGCGCCTTACGAGATGAACTGTGACGGCTGCTGCGCGTTTCGGATTGGATTGCGGAATAAAGGCGCCGTTACGAGGTACACTTTTCGGAGAATTCGATTTTAGTTTTGTGTTTTTTGGTTGTTGTCTTCGTCTTCCGTTGGTCTACGGAAAGGAATCTAAGTCAACGAAGTACTGAATATTGGAGTTATGACGCTATGAAATGCTCTACGTACCCATTTCTTTTCTGAACTAATTATGTTTGTTTCTTAATAGTCATACTTCGAAATGTCAACATTTAATTCATAATTTTACACGTAGTCACAATTTGAATGAACGTTTGTCGGTCCTTTGCACTGCTTAAATAAAGTTTTCAATATTGCAACTTGCAACAACTTTAAATTAAATTAAGTAGTTGTTTTTAGTTAAATGTCGCAGTCAATTCTGGCATACGTGTTCGTTGGCCACTAATTTTTTTGGCGAAATACATACCTAATCCTAGTTACATTTTTATTTATAATTATGATTTTTGTATTTTCTGATAAAAATTTCATTTCGAGTAATCTTCAATTATATCCTGTAGATTAATAAGTTATTAAAAGGCATTATTATTGATCGTCACGAAATAAATAAACCTACATGTGCACTTATTTGAATATATGCATCCTCTTCTCTTCGTGATAACTAGTACAGAATAGGTAAACCAACGTAGATAAAAGTCAAGTTCAATAGTTCTTACGTACTTTCTCATACGAAATGTAATAGAACGATGGATCTAGTAAAAAAATGAACGAACTGAATGTACGTTGAAATGAACGAATGAAAGTACTGAACAATAGTTCAGTACTTTATTTTTTCTCGTAATTAATTCAAAATTAGCGTAGTCCAATTGCTCACTTTCCTCTGGTTACTTTCGTTTCCTTCTGAGCCCTAATACTGTTGTGCCAATATAACGCAGTTCCGTCCGTCAGCGCTGGGAGGGCCACCGCCTCTCGACTGCCGTCGTTTCCGCTCTCCACGCCCTGCTGCCACCGCTGCGTCCCCCGAGTCGCCTGTGGGCGCGGAAGTTCCGCATTTTCCGCCCCCAGTGCCTGCGGTGGGCACAGCGGGTAGACGCAGGAGCAGAAGCGGGCAAGGCGGTAGATAGCAGCAAACATAGAGGCGGGTGGCAGAGTGATAGTAGGGAGGTAGGTTAGAAAAGGAAACTCCGGAAATGATACGTCTAACGTCCGTTGCCGGTACGGTTGTCGGGATTGATTGATTGAGTTTTTCGTGTTTCCGGACTCATCAACTGCTACGGTCATTAGTCCCGTGAGTGTAGTGCATGTTTTTTCTCGAGAAATGGCGGTGGTCTTCACCCGCTGGATGGCGAGATCCGGCGCCGACCTACCGTTGGCTAGTGGGGTTTCTCCCTAACCAGGTCTCTCCCACCAGCGGGGCACCGCCCCCACCGGGACAAGCTCTGAGCTCCCGACCGGTCTCCCGGAATATGTGGTAGTGTAGTGCATGTTAGTGTAAGTGTGTGTGTGTAAGGGGGAGGGAATAGGTCGAGGAAGAGGAAGGAAATATCGCGCGCGGTCTATGGTCCGTTTGTTAGGGTACTGCTCCGGCATTCGCCTAGTGTTGATTGGAGAAACCACGGAAAACTACCGATCAGAGCAGCCAGCCGCTAGAATTCTCCTCCAGACAGCGACTGAATTCGACCTAGCTGAAAAGCTAGTGTCGAAAATCCTGCCGCCGTCAGAACTCGAACCTAGGACCTCCCGGTGAGAGGCGCTGCAGTGACATCAGTTGATGCACTGAGCTACCGCTCCGGTTGTCGGGAGGATATAGGGTTACAGTCCCACGGCGGCATATTTTCAACACTAGTTACATACCTGGTTCCAATTCAACCACTGTCTGAATAGCAGCCGACTGCTCTAGTTGACCGTGGTTTTCCGATCAGTGTAAATCGAATGCCGTACCTTAACAAATGGGTCACTAACCGAGCGCGATATTTTTCTGATAATTTTTTCTCCTATCGTATTACACACAGCACTTTCACACTAGAGAGATAATGTAGTAATGGATATAGAGAGTATTTTAAATATCGCTAATGTGGACTCTCAATAAAAGAGAACATCAAGTCTGTAAGATGATATGTCAACATACATTGCTCTTGCTCTCAGAGGTAAACAGATGAATCTGTGTAATGAAATATTTTCACTTGTAACGGCCATTAAATGTATTTTTTTTAATATACCACCGTAGCGTCTTCGTGTCACCAGCCCGCACAGCGCCATTTCGTTTCCTATCACAGTCAGAGCCAGAACTGCGCACTGTCTCAGAGGGCAAGTTCACCTCGCGCGTTTCCAGGAGTCTGGTTGTTTGAAGACGGGGAAGAAGACAGCGTCTGGTAGTCTTGCAAACTGTCGGTCTGGTAGCTGTCCTCGAGTAAACGACCGGTAGCGGTAGCTCAGTGCATCAACTGATGTTACTACAGCGCCTCTGACCGGGAGGTCCTACGTTCCCACTCCCCACGGCGGCAGGATTTTCAACATCAGCTTTTCAGCTATGTCGAATTCAGGAGGAGAATTCTAGGAGCCGACTGCTCTGATCGGTAGTTTTCCGTGGTTTCTCCGATCAACACCAAGCGAATGCCGGAGCAGTACCCTACCAAACGGCCCACGGACCGCGCGCGATCTGTCCTTCCTCTTCCTTGTCCTGTCCTCTCCCCTTACTCACACACACTTACACTAACATGCACTACACTACTATATATTCCGAAAGACCGGTCGGAAGCTTAGAGCTTGTTCCGGCTGGGGCGGTGCCCCGCTGGTGGGAGAGTCCTGGTTAGGGGGAAACCCCACTAGCCGATGGTAGGTCAGCGCCGGATCTCGCCATCCAGTGGGGGGATCACTGCCATCTCCCGAGAAAAAACATGCAGTACACTAACAGGACTAATGACCAAAGCTGTTGACGCGCCCGGAAACACGAAAAAATCAATCAATCGAGTAAACGGTGCTTTACGGGAATTTTTCCCTAGGACTTTTATGTAGCCGACTGCAGGTTACCCTTTACGTCCCGATTCGACCATGTATTTAGACACCAACAGTTGGGGTCTCCTCTGTTCTGGGGCCAACAGAACGCGAGCCCTTCGCAACAACACTTATAAGAGAGACAAGGGACAAACAACCGTGCCCAAGGTGGGAATTGAACCCACGACACTTCGGACCGAAGTGCCGAGTTCGGTACACGCTGTTAGCTACCTCGATCATCCAGATCGGCACGCTCTACAGTAATAATGACCATAATAGAGCGTAGGCTTCCGCGGCCGGTATTTGAACTTACTTGGCTATCCGGGAGACGCCGCGTCCAGGGCACAGGTGCAGACGTTTCGGTCGCCATTCTGCGACCTTCATCCGGGCTTCTTCATGCGCGCGCAATACTACACTCTGATGAAGGTCGCAGAATGGAGACCGAAACGTCGGCTCCTGTGCCCTGGACGCGGCGTCTCCCGGATAGCCAAGTAAGTTCATGACCATAATAGTTGGGGCGCCCGGGAACACTAGCTACCCATTCAACCTCTGGAGGAGGAATAGTGGTGAAGTGGGTTGACCGGGGTTCGGAATCGCGAGCGGGCAGCTGGGGAAGGAAATAATGGACGCAGCCGCCGGCTGGCGGCCGGACTGCGGACAGAGCCGCAATGGAACGGGCGACTTTGATTGAAGAGCGTTTTTCGCGTGTGTGTGTGTGTGGGGGGGGGCAGAACACTGCGAGCGGAGCGCAATAGGATTGGAGGGACTTGCAGATGCAGAGAAAAAAGCTCGCTAGACCAAATCAATGAGTGACCTACATGTTGATTTCGAAAGTAATGGAAATTCAAAGCAAGCTTGATTCACGTATGGTGGTTTAGTGTAGAAATACACGTTTCGGTTCTTGTAGATTTGCGTATTTTTTATATGTAGAAATTGTCGTGTGAATACATAATTACTTACTGTCTTAAACTGTTTCGTGGTAAAAAAATTCTAGACAACGATGACATATTAAAAATTTGTATAGTGTGATATTTAATTATAAGTTTTATGTTTTTGATATGCTACGGTTTTTCTCGTGTTAGTATCATTCGTAGGAGGTAATGAAGCCTTATCTGAAAAAAAAAATCACACCCTATGTTTTGTTTAATGCATAAAAGCGAAGAACATCAAAATACTCGAAATGGAAGTGAAACGTGTGCCATGCGGAAACGTTTCGTTAGTATGCGTTATTTTCGGGCAAACGTTTCTTTCAAAAAATATATTGTGACTGCAGAGATATTTTCTTATCGAGGATTACAATCTCTACCTGATCATCGAGGGTGATGAGTGCACTAAGGTTATGTGGGTATGAGAGTACGAAGGACGTGAGTTGCCAGAGACGTGGTAAGGTCTATGGTGTTCAATCGGACATGGATTCACGCGTTCTAAGAAAAGAAACGCTTCTTAGCTTAGAGCCCAAGTAGGAATGGTACGATGAGTACAAATGCCATACAATTGTGATGCGTTGTGTCGAAATAGATTATCTTGAATGATGCTCCTTATGCCCATAATGCGAGGAACCGATAGAGAAAGTTCTCGTGTTTCATTTCTGGGATCTTGCAGGAAAGATTGAAACAATTGACTGAAATTGAAACGAATATTAGTAAATAAATAACTTTTAGACAATTTTAGAAACTGCCCAAAACTGTTTTTTATAATAATATCCGGAAGTATTCCTAACAACAATGATTGTGTTTGTTATTGTTGCACTGAAAGATATCCTGTGTTTTTCAACATCCAATAAACAGTATCGTAAAATAAAAATCTTTATTTAACATCTAACGTCAAAACAAATTACGAGCTTTGTGATCTCATATCCACAGATGGAACAGACCGAGTCATCATTCGACGACAATGTCACCAGATTAGTAATATGGCTCTGGGACGGACTTTCAATTTTTTCGAAATATTGGTGACGCATTTAAAAAAATCTTGTACATTTTAATATATTTTCACTCAACTTCTAGTTTTTACAGAATGTGTATGCTGTTTTTAAAGAATAAATTTCGCAGATCTACGTCTGTTCCACCGGAAGATGTCGTCAATCAAATCATGAAACATCATGAACGTTAGTTATATGAGTACTTAAATAAAATATTCCTTTTATGGAATAACTTTTTTGATTGTCTAAAAATAAAGGATAGCTCTTATCACTAAAATGCAGTTGATGAACTTTAATGCACAGAACCAACTCAAATTCAAGATATTTTGAAGTCAAATTCATGAAGGGGGTTCCGTCCAACTGCAGCATACCTCAGACAAGATCCGGTGATTGTGAGAGTGAGGTCAGCGAGGACGAGGCTGGAGTCACGTGCGTGGGCGAGACGGAACGGGGCGGGGGGGGCGGGGCGGCGCGGGGCGGCGGCGCGGGGCGGGGCGGGGCGGGGCGGGGCGGGGCGGGGCGGGGCGGGGGAGGTGGAGGTAGACAACGGCCCGGCAGAGGACGACGGCGGCGGAAGCGGTGAACGCGGTCCGTTCGCCTGCGCAGCGTTTTTGCGCGCGCGCAAACGCAAACACAGATTAGTTGATTGAACGAGCCGCCGCGGTCTGCGGACGCGCACTTTTTTTCAATATCCCTGGCGGCGGCGGCGGCGGCGGGGCGGGGGTGCGGGCGACGCGAGCGCTGACGTGATTGGTTTTATAATTACCGGAAGTCCCCTCCCCTCCCCTGCCCAGCCCTCCTCGTGCTGTTCTCCACGCAGAGCACTGCTTGTAGGGGGAGTAGGTACCCTCCCCGCTCTTGTGTGTGCGTATGTAGTACGTACTTCGCAATTTGTTCGCCGTTCGCTGAAGGTAAATTGTAGTAGGGGCAGAAGTGTCACTTAATGGGAATCATTTGTGTTTCCCTTCTCTGGCTAGTTGAACCTTTGCAGACGGCTGACTCTAACTATCATCAAGACATTATTACAAATTTTAGTATGAATCAATCATTTTTATACTTTCATAATTTATTAATAATATTCCATAACGTTAATCTGAGTAGCCAGGAAACTCATAGGTGCAAAGTCATCAACTCATTACACAGTAACAGACTAATAGTAATCCGACAGTAGTACAAGAATGCGTGGCTGCGTGTTTGGTTTCTGGTATTTTCTCATCAGTGAAACGAATGTGCCATCAATGAATTCTATGATAATCGATTTTTGAATTTTGGTACTTATTTCCAGGAACTAATTTCAAAACACGTTATGGATCGCTTCGCTAAATATTTACGATCAAATGAAATGTTTACATTCTGTAATGCGTGTGTCGTCAAAAAATATTTTCTTGTCTACTCCAGGTGTTTGCAGACAAATCCAATAGCCATTTTTATAAAATGTAAACACATGAATGGTGGAAACGGCACGCACTGCATCGTGAAAAATGAGGCTTTATGAGAACCAAACCAGATACGAACAAAAATTCAACTTCTCTCTTCGAATCTGCGAGTGATGTAGGGAATGGATAATTGAAAATTATTTATAATATAAATTTCTTTATTGTTTTGTTTTCTTGTTGTAATTTATTAAGAGAACTATGATGACGATGAAGAATAAGAATAAAATACAGTCATATCGTAGGTTTATTGGTGAAATTGTTTAGAGCTTTTTCATTAAATTGTGATTAGCTTGAGCCACAGAAACGCAATGTGATCAAATGATGCAAATATAACAACAAAAATCTGAAAAATGCCTACGTTTTCTTTAATCAGAATTGTTTATCATTATTTACGCACTACTTTCTGTATCAAGTAATAAATAAAGATCAGTTACTTTGAAATAAATTGTGAGTTGTTGAAACTAAACTTCCTTTGTTCCCTTGGCTTTAACTTCGCATAAACCTTCAGGTATTAGTTATGCAGTACTACCATGTTTTGGGGCTTTCATTGGTTCATTAATTTTGTAGTCCTTCCAGCGTTAATGTGAAATAAATATGCAACTTCTGCCCAAATATTTCCATATGAAATGAAAGACTGAATATCCTCTGTGCTTCCTTTTGTCGGAGTTAAGACTCACCGTAAGCTCTATGGGACGCACTTATTCTTTCTACGAAAACAGTTATTCGTCGGTAAGTTAATGAATGCTTTTACATTGTTTTATGTTGATGGGTATTGGAAGAATACTAATGGATTTTTAATAAATTAGGATGAAATTTTCTCAGTAATACTGTATAAAATGTTTATATAAACAGTTTATGATATACAAATACACAAAAAGTTAAAATAAATATTTAAATTATGTTACTTATTTGTAGAAGTGCGACATGAGACAGGTTGTTTTCATTAAATTCTTAATAATACTGGAAGAGTTTATCCAACTTATTAATAACGAATATTACATTTAAAAATTGCGAAACTGAATTAATGAGTTCTTTGTCTTATTTCGAAATAAAATAGGTTTTAAAGTCGACAGAAAATTATAAACGAAAACGTTAAAAGCTACGGCTTTTCCGCAATCCCCAGTGCCCTCGCGGGGTAGTCCGCCGAAGAAAGTAATCCTCCCGCACATTTCCCATCGCCGCGTATTCCTCCGCGCGGCTGGCCCGAAGCTGCTTCGGCTCTGGTCTCCGCGCAGCGGGGCGAGGCGCGGTAGCGGCCCGTAGGTCCCGCGAGGTCTGCTCTCGCCGCCACTCGCCTCCCCGCGGCTTTCCCTAGTTTTAAATTGCGGCCGGAAGTTAAATAGAAACAGCCGGAATTGTAAGTTCCCTTCTCGTTATCGGGACTGCGGCGCAGGGAACGGGCAGGGTCGCCGCACCGTACCTTGCGTGTGTTTTGTTTTGGTTCTCTACTTTTTTTCCAGCCACCGTCGAATATTTCTGGGAAATTCGTAAAGTGTGTGGGTCGGGTTGAGAATGGTAGCTTAAATCTCCCATTTGTTTGACTGCAGGCATAATTCCGGTGATTTTTATTGAATGTAAATGTGAGTTGAGGGAAGTTATGAAAAAGGCTTATTCTAGGTAGCTGTAATGTTCGTGACAGATACATTGTAAAGTGATTGAAATTGAAATTTAAAGTGTATGGATTCTGTTATTTTCGGTGTATTTAAGTTGAGTGTTTGTAATTAAAACAAAATATTTTCATTTTTTGCGTTTGAGAATTTCATAGGAAAAAATTAACTGAAACCACAACAGCATTCATTAGAGGACTGAATCGTATTTGCTGTAGCGGAATGCAAATACATATTTTTTTCTCACTCAATGGAGTAAAAAAACAGACAATATTCATGATACTCTGAGCTCCTGTTTGGTTCGTTGTTGCTATCAATGTTTTGCTAGTTAAAACAATCGTGTTCAGTAATCGTTGCTAATAAGAAGCCCATACAGTAAGTTGCTTTGATTTCTCACGCAATAATTTCGTTGTCCAGAAACTGACAATTCTAATCGTCGCTTGATTGCTTCAGGATGACGCATAAAATAAAACGTTCATACTTTCCAAATTTTTAAAATAAAATAAGTACTTTTTATTAGTTGTTAATGAAGACTGTAGAAGGAGGTACTGCATATTTCTTTCAAAATATGTTGAGTATTATATTAAAATCCTTGCACTGAAATGCAATGCGTTTGCATTAACTCTCCTTAATCTAGCCATTAAACTTTTGGTTTGATTGAACTTTTCATTTCTTGAGAATTTCTTCATTGTATGAGATAATGTACTTGAGTTTCGTTTTCTAATTTTATCAGAATGTAGTAATTGACTGAAGTGAAATATAATTTGCCCTGAAATATTTATTCTGAGAAGCAGGAATGATGTAAACATTAAAATTCAAAAATTATGAAGATATGGAGTTGGAAAAGTTATTTTATGTATACGTGTGTTTAGTTTAATTGAAGACACTCCATCTTTTTCTTGGCACTATATTTATAAAAAGTATGAATAATTATTTAATTATCAAACGGGTCATCATACAAATTAAAATTTTTTCTCACCGAAATGTTATGCACCGTACCTCTTACGTGATACTGAGACCTAAATTTGTTGACCCTGTTAGAATATTCTCTTCTCCTTGCGTGGTAGTTTTATTCTAACGGAAAACTTGCTATAACATGATGTGAATACGTACAGTGTACAAGGTTTATAAATTTAGTTGCATGTAAAAAACTGTATATGAGTCTCAAACGTATCAATATTATTTAATAATATTCAAATGGTGCCCAGGTTTGGTTATTGATGCCTGTGCATCAACGTTTTGCATCTGCGAATACTTGATGCACTATTCACCTGTGAATCTAATTCATGCGCCCAGCATTGAGGTAAACGCGTCGAACGCGCATCACGGGGTGCTCTTGCCCGCAGACGCGTGACTCGGACAACCGCGCCGCGTGCCACATAAATTCCCGGGGCGGTATCGCTGGCGGCAATCGCCCCATTAAGTTTTTAATCTGCGTGGGCCCGCGTGAAGGACCGGGCTAATGGGGCAGGAGGCTGGGCGGGGGGAGGGGCAGGAGGGCGAGCAAGGTGAAGGGTGGGTTAGTGGAGACAGTGTGGGCGGGGCGGGTGGGCGGGTGAGGAGGAGGTGGTCAGCGGGGAATTGGGGGGGGGCCTGGTAGGCAAGAGTGGGCGGGCCTTCATTGGGCTGACTGGTGGATGAGAGAGCATAGGGGGCGGGGGGAGGGGGGGGGGGTGGGTTCGCCGGCCGAGGGGTTCGTAATTTACGCGGCGGTCGCGTGCGGGCGGATGGGCAGCACGCGCGTGCTCGCGCCCGCGTGTTGTAATTAGTGTCCCTGTCTTTGCGTCGCCCGCGATGGACGTGGCTACTACGCAGGGTTATCAGCGCGTTTTATCGTGGTTGCGTCCTGAGTGAAATTGTATTTTGGGTCGGGCGTTAGATGATCCGTGGGCCGGATGGCGTTTGGGTCGAAGGTGTGACGGTTCCCGGGATGTAGAGGTGTAGTGGGTGAGTTCAGAACAAATATGAAGGGAAATTCGATTTCGTTCACTTTATAGGAGGACTTCCTTTTTAGTGGCATACTTTTCTGAAATACGGCATCTGAGTGGTCCGCAAATAGTTGTACAATTATAATTTAATAATGATCCAGAAAGGAGAAAGAGGTTGAGAGATACCATAAAATTGCATTCTTTTAGCTTCAGACTGTAGTACATCGTCCAAATAAAGTAATTTCTTCATGCATGTACCAGACGTACTCCTACGTTTTGGCAGATAATAAATTTGGTTTTCTAAATATGCTAGACCATATATGATATGAATGGGCTCATGAATAACATTTCAAAGGAAAATACGATGGTATTTCTTCAACGACACTCTTGAAATGACTGGAAATATGATTTTTCGTAAATAAGTAGCTCGAGATAAATTTGTTGGTGACTGCGCAATGTTACTGTCGTTGAGGACTAAAGATGCGGTTTATGAATATTTGACTTGACATCCGAGGACCACATTTGTACTTCCATGTGATTCACTGCGAATTTAATATACGATGCACGATCACTCGCTAAACTAGAACGCCCTCGATGAACAAAAGTCCAGTAGCAGCAACGAGCCAAAGACCCGTTCACAAACATAAGCAACCTTCATCTTGGTCCTTCCAAGCAGATATCAAGTAGATTAGAATAATTCACTAACTGCGCATGTACTTCATATAATGCAGTAACATTAATATAAGTAAATGGTCTCAAAGCTCGTGTTACTTTTACGTATATTATGACCAACATGAAAACGTCGTATAAATGTTGTTTAGTCACGCATTTTTTCGCTTAGTTGAACCTCTCGTATGGTTTTCAATATTTATCTTCCCCATTTATCTGGGGAGAAGCAGTTGCCATGTAATCAGGTCGTTAGCAATATCAACCGGGCGGCCTGCGATTTGTTTATTGTTGGCATGCAAATTGGTTTCTGAAATGGATGTGTTAGTGTACGCTTCATTTGCGCCGCCAATTTTTGCATTATATCGCATACATCGGTTTTTATTAGAGCGCAATTAACTGGCGTGCTCAGCGCATGAATGATGTGGATGGTAGTGGTATGCCAGCGATCGAAGAGTTTGTGTGCCGGGAATTTCGTTTTAGATTAAGCTCTTCTTCCTCCTATTCTAATAAACTTGTGAACCTGGTCCAGTTTTCAGTGTACCATTCAACATTGTGAATAAACCACTTTGGTGATTGTAATAATGATAGATACCTGTAATGTTATAAACATTCGTTTTATTTTAAGAAATTTACAATTTTTAAATGCTTCATCCTTGCTTCTTTGTCTCTAGGCGAATGAAACTTTGGAAATTCATGTACTATTTGCTAATTCACTCTATCGAAGAACATCGATAAAGCGATCGGCGTTCGATAAAAATATCTGAGTGACATCACTTTCTTTCCGTTAATTAGATGTCATTGAAGATGATCTCACTAAAACTGGAAGTATAAAGTTTCTATTCTTAAATTTTTTGAAGGACTAGAAACAAATTCTTTCTTTTCTGTAACATATGGATCAAGATAATATATTCTAGCATATGGTTGAGGCATTTTTGAAACGGATATATCCTTCTGTTGTTCAATCAGGGGTTGATTTACAATTTTTATTGATTAATGTACGTTTTTAAATTGATTTTTGTCCTAATGAAGAGACAATTATTTCGCGTGCGGTGTTTGATATCTTCATTTTCTTCCTATCGATTGTTTTTCGGAGAGTTTCGCGAAATATGCTCCATTTCTTGGAGTTTTTATGTGAAGGTAACGGCGGCGTGCGTTGGGAAAGCAGCAATATTTAAATCGCAAATTGGATGCACGGTGATTCGGTATTGTAATTGATTCAAAAGAATAACTATTCGCTTTTGCAGCATTTCATATTAAAACATTGGAACAAAATTAGGTTTCCTTAGTATACCACATTAGGACACGATTGTTGTGGTGTAAGTAATGTCTCTGTACTTTTAAAACGTGGCTTAGCTTCCATTTTGCTTCTCAGTTCATTTTTTCCCTCCTTTCCCAGGTGTGGATCCCCCTTTTTTCTTTGTTTTATCATCTTTTTTAGCCTTATCACTGAATTCGCCTCGACCTAAAAGCATTTCTACATGCTTCGAGAATTTCCTTTTCAATGGGCCATCAGGTTTTTCAGGAGTGGTTGACTTCTGCGCCTTGTCTGGTGTCTTAGCTCCTGGCTTGTCTGGAGGCTTACTTCCTGGCGCACTGCCGCTCTTGTTGGCATAAAGAGATATCTGACATTCATTGTGCGGCCGGTCCCATGAATGGCTTTGTCGCAGCGCGCTGACAGAAGTACTGCGCCGTGTCAGGTTCCGTGTCACGCAGCGTGACATGGCCTAAAACCATTTGTACATCATTCAAGAATTTGTAATTGAACTAACTACACAGAATAGGGGCGTTCACTTACGTGGTCGGTATTTGGTAGTTGTTTGTCCTGACTGGAAGATCTAGTTGGCATTTGTATCATTTCTGACGCTTTCTTATTCTCTTTAACCACGCTTTCCTTAGCGTAGAGTGTAATGCGCCATTCGTTCGGCGGCGGACCCAAATCGTCCAATTTACACCGTTGTTGTAGAGCACTGTCGGAAGTGCTACGCTTTTGTAGGTTTCGTGGAATGCTGTACGACATAACCTAAAATCATTTGTACAAGCTTCGAGAATTTGTATTTCAGTGGACTCATTTCAGATTGAGGGTTTTACTTACATGATCAGTGTGCGACGATTCTTTGGTCTGAGTGAGGGACTTAGCGGATTCTTGTGTCTTTTGTGGCAATTTCTCTCCCTTTAAAGCGTCACCAACGTTGATAACTAGAATTTTGTTTGGTGTCTTTTTTGATGCATCAGAAAGTGAACCTTTCCACTTACAGAACAGTCCACATTTGTCGCTGCAGGTGGACCAATTGCTCATGGCCCCATGATGCGGCAGGTGTTTCATGTTCTAAAAGCATTTACTCATGAATATTGCTTTCTTAATCAACTACTCCTAAAAATGAAGGCAATCACTTACATGCTCGATCTGCATTTGTTGTTTCACCCGACTGAGGTGCTTGACTTTCTCTAGCGAATTTTCTGGCGCTCTTCCTGTCTCTGATTTGTCGCTTTTCTTGGCAGCATGGATTCCGGTTGACGGTTTCGTCAGTCCGCTAGTAACAGAATCATTCCACCGACAGAACAATCCACATTTGTCACTGCATGTGCGCCAGTTATTCACGGCACTGTTATGCGGCAGGTGATGGCGTTCCTAAAATCATCAATTTCCTGTGAGAATTGTTTCCTCTCCGACTTTTTCTCATAATGAAGGCGTCCACTTACATGTTCGGAATTAGCTGGTTGTATGGGAAAACTGGAAGGCTTGGTTGGCTCTTGTGCGTTTTCTGGTGTTCCAACTCCCTGTGAATCGCTTAGTTTCTTAGCAGTGCGGATTTCAACTAGTGATACTTTCGACCCAGCACATGTGGATAGACTCACCTGACAGAAAAAATATTCTGTTATTTGTACAATTACTGCATGAACTACGCGGAGTGCAATTGTGCGGATGTTGGTGTTCCTAAAATAATTTGTGCTTGCTTTCAGAATATTTTATTCCACTTACGTTTCGTTGATAGCAAATGTTCACTTACATGATCAGTTTGCGGAGGTTCTTTCGATACACTGGGAGACCTGGAGAGCTGTTGGGAATTTTCTAAAGCCCTAATTTTCAGCTTTTCATTGTAGCTATTTTTGGCAGCACGGATTTCATATGTTGGTTTAGACAATCCGCCAGTTACGGAATCTTCCCACCGACAGAACAATCCACATTTGTCACTGGAGGAGCGCCAATTGATCACGGCACTTTGATGCGGCGGGTTATACCGTTCCTGAAACCAATTGCATATTACAATTGTTTCCTCGCTGATAGTTTCAGATAATGAAGGCGTTTACTTACGTGTCCGGAATGAACTGGTTGTATGGTATAAATGGGAAGCTTGGTTGGTTCTTTTGCGTTTTCTGGTGTTCTGACTTTCTGTAAATCGTTTAGTTTCGTAGCATTGCGGATTTTAACGAGAGATGTTTTCGACCCAGCAGATATGGATTTCTTCACCTGACATTGAAAACAAACTTTTGTTACTGCAATTATTGTATAAAGTGCGCGAGAAGTAATGGCACGGCAGATGATACTGCCCTTACATATTTTGTACATGCTTCAAGAATGTTTTCAAACAGCATTTCTCTGAATGCAGACGTTTACTTACATGATCAGTACGCGGGTGCTGTACGGAGACATTAGGAGACACGGGTGGCTTTTCTAGCACTATAATTTTCAGCTTTTCAGCGTTGCTTTTCTTCTCAGCAAGGATTTTGTCCGACGGCTCTTTTGCCGCACCCGCTGAGTCTTTCCTCCCACCGATTAATGTACTGTTGTTACTACTGGTAGACAAACTGTGCACGGGACCGTACTGCGGCAAAAGTTGAGGTTTCTGAAAGCATTTTGCACGTACGTCGTAAATTGTGTTTTCAGTCAACTTTTCGCAGCATTTACACGCTTTCTTTTGACGGGCGATTTGTGTTTTAGCAAACGCGTGCAGGCGCAAAGTGGTTCAGGCTCTCCAGAAACGCCATGCGCTTGCGCGCGCTCATCAAACTTCGAAATCGTTACCGGCTGAGATTAGCACAGAGCATTGCCGCTACTCTACAATGGCTCTAACCGGAAAGACCTTGGGTTCGAGTCCCGACGGTGGCTGGATTTTCCACACTAGCTAGATAGCTAGGTTGAATTCAGCCGTTACCTGAATGAGAATTCTAGCAGTCGGCTGCTCTGATCGGTGGTTTTCCGAGGTTTCTGCGGTCAACACTAGGCGAATGGCGGAGGAGTACCTACCAAATGGGTTAGGGATCGCTCGGATATTTCCTCCCTCCCCCTTGCCTTATACTCTCGTTACTTACAAATACACACACCAACACAATTAACGCACTAATATACCACCATTTGGGAGACCAGAGCTTGTCCCGAGTGGAACGGTGCCCCGCTGGTGGGAGATTCCTGAACGCCGGAAACCGATGTTTGGATTGGTAGTGGATGTCACCATTCAGTGGGAGAACAACACCGCCAACTCTCGTGATAAAATAGACGGGCGGAACTGCACTTACGGGACAAATGATCATACCTGTTGACGCGCTCGGAAACACGAAATAATTAATCATTGAACCAATCAATCAGATGTGGGAGCATTTCCTTACTTGTTCCGTCTGCAGTTGTTTTGTCTGGCTGGAGACATTGCCTGGCTCTTGCTTCTCTCTACCCCCCTTTGATTGGCTGCTTTCCTTCTCGACACGAATTTCATCCGGTCGCTTCTTAGAGCCGCCAGTAGTGGAATCCTTGAATGTCCATATGGTGTTTTTGTTCCAACCGGAGAAGCTGCGCACCGCTGCGTGGTGCTGCGGGCGTTGGTCCTTGAGCGCTCTGGCGAGCGCCAAGGCGCTGTGCGCCAGCAGACTTCGCGACATGCCGCTGTGCCCCGCCCCGGGGCGGATGTTGGCTGCTCCCGGTGCCGCAGATGGTCGCGGCAGAGGAGACGCTCGTCTCCTCCCCGCACGCCGCCGTTCCCTTCGGTCCCGCACGCGAGATTTTTCTTGTTGCCGCGCGATTCGAAACAACTGTTGAAGCCATTGTTGAGCACTTGTGTCTACAAAAAAGTTATGTCCATGCCGATTCTGCCGTGTTTGATGTTATGATGTTATAGTTTCCAATTCTAATATGGGCACTACTGGTTGTTTACAGCACGAGTCGCCTTCTAGATTCTCGCGTAGTACGCGCACGTTTTCTTGAGCTCTGGAATACCCCCCCACTCCTTTACCAACATTACCCTATCTCGATCGGGTTTTTGTCCAGTTTCCCTGATCTATTGAGCAAATGCTGAGATGGCCCCTTGATTTGCTTCTGGGCGTAAATGTAGCTTCACTATGCGCACGTTTTGTTGAACTTTCCTTTTGCTTGTAGTGGTAGTAGAGCTTAGGGTGAGTATCTATTTTGTTAACAATACAGAAATCAAATCTCTTTGTTCCTTTACCGTTAAAAATACGTTTTCTATTATTTGGCAACGAAAATATCTAGTTTATGAAATGTCATCTTTCAACTATTAATAGTTAAATTGTTGGGAAGGGACGCTGAAACTCAAGAAAGCGTGCGTAGTTGATTTTCTCCCCCATACGTCACATACAGTTTTTGGCGTTTTTACTAATAAATAATAATAAATTAGTTGAATTAATAATAAATGATAGCAACGAGCATTGTGGACAAAATCTGATAACCAGATATTTTCGCTCCCATGCATTAGAAACGATTTTGCTTTGAAAAACACACTACAAACTTGATGTAAAATTCCTTGTGAAAATAACTAAACTCCCCACTCCTCGCGCAACGAACGAAGCGAGGACTCAAGAAAACGTGCGTGGATAGTACTTAGCTAAATAAGCTTTGCATCACAGTGAACTTTCAAAGGACAATTATTAAAACGTTTTGATAACTTATTGTGATCAGAATAATTAAATGTTACAATCAGTAAATCCGACGACCGTTTTTATTAACTTCAATTATCTCGAAAAAATGCATACTTGACCATGTACTCTTATCTTACATACTATTATACATATCTTACATACTATTATACTTTAATTTTTGAACCTTTATGTTTGGAAACCTCGTGATATGTGCTAATTCATGATCTGCAATTTTTGTGAATGATGGACTACTGTTAGGGAGTGAGTTTTGAAAACAAAATTACTAAAACATGCTAGTTCCTCCTCTCCTTATATGCATGCATCAGCAGCGAGAATCTAGAAGGCGGTGACACATAGCAGTGCGTTATGTGACCATTGCCAAACGTAAAGTAACCAAATGGACTATCAGAACCGATTAAAAACAAATAAAGTCCTAAATGAAAAGAAAGAAGAAACTAATTTCTGGAATAACAGCAATACTTACTGCAGCACCTGTAATTTGATAATTTCCGAAAAGGTCTTAATACTTACCTTCTATAAACAGCGGAAAACATCAAACACTCCTCCGGTTACTTCGCATTCATCTGATTCGCATTTTATACAAATAGTTCGAAATACTAGTAGTACAAAGATTAACAGAATTCCTGCAGAAACTGCACAATTCTAGTGCGCAATTTGGAAATAAAGAAAATCACACTGTAACATGTCAAATACTTCGTTTAGTGGAAAATATAGCACAATTTTGTTTAAAAAATAAAACAACACCAACCATTTGCATTGTTCTTAGATACTGTTCAGGCGTTCGATAAATTATGGATTATGGACTTACTTTACAAACTCAGAAAGGTAGGAATTTCAGACTATTCAACCTAAAGGGCACTTAATCATATGGAAAATGTTCAGTAAAAATTAATTCATTTCCTATTTCACCAGCTACTAGGTGTGTCAAAGTACAGGACAAGCAAGTATAGAACTCTTTTTCAACAATACTTCAGCTCCAACCAGATAGTAATTTTTCCTACTCACCTGAACTACAGACTCAATTCTCGTCTTCCTCATTCATAATGTATTTACACCCATCTTGCGTATGTAATGAGGTTCGAAGATGTGTATTTAGGTAAACTGATATTATTAAGGGGAACATTAAATTAATAATTCCAATTCCGAAAGACAAATTAATTAATGAGTAAGTTACGTCGAAGACATGTTTACGAAAAATCCTGTAATGAGTTAATTAGGATTTAGACGAAGAGAAACAAAACACACGAATTAGTTAATTCAAGTAAATTATTTTAAGAGAGAAAATCACTTTCTAACTTTTGGAACATGTCTTCCCAATAACGTTACAATTAGCTTTTGACATGCTAATGATGACAGAACGACTAATTTTGTTTTCAAATATTACAGGTTTTTAGTTTGATATACGTGTTTTTTGGAAGTTATACAATATCTAGGAGTTTAAATAAAACAGCACACAAGATCGTTAATTTGATAAATTAATTGCGGGAGTGGGAACCAACTCCTTTTTTCTCGCTTTGGACTTTTACAAATAGAAGACTCAACCCCTCAATTGGATGCAGTGGTTACTTAACCCATTGGATGTATCATTGACTAGTTATCACAGAATTGTGAGCTCCCCGGAATGCGTTAGTTTTTGCTTAGGAGTTCCTCAAATAGCGAGGCTCCTCGCAAGAACATGTACGAAAGATAAACGAATATCACGCAAAGGGCTGATATCGAAAACACGGCCCTCGCAAGAGTCGCTACGCTCTCTAGCATAGTCCGGTGGGCTTTCTAAATCCTCTCAATATGTGGTGGTTAAACCTGTGTGTGTTAAACTTGATTTTTATGAGGCTATGTAATACCTGCCTTCTGAAAGAATGAGTGATCCAAATGTAAATCTAGCAGTAGAAATCGGTTTGTTTTTGTTTGAATGTGTTCTGATTATGAAGAGTAGAGGGAAGGAAACATATTTAACTGTTTTGTATCCATTTTCGAAATTATTTTTATGGCTTTAAATTTGACCTAGTACCTAAAATAAATGACATTAGGAGTTGAAGAGTAAGTACATTGACACAATTTCATGAAACGTGGAGTTTCTTTTAAATATTTCAGTTTCATTCAGTGAAGTATAGGCTATCCATCACGTGGCCGAGATCGCTAAGGCAGTAGTGTCGTAGCGATTTCGGACATTAGTTTGCGGGTTGGAGTCCCTCCTCGGGCATGATTGCATTTTTAGTTGTACTTTCACCCCTTATCATCACCATATCGTTTCATCTCCCCAGTTTCCATAACGTTAACTCTAATAGTGGTCGCTTATGAACTAAATAGAGAGTTTGTGTACCCTCGAACGTTAATTCGCACCCTCGAACGTTAAAAGCGCTATCGATCTTCTGAGCGCAGTTCAAGTTTCGCATCACTTTAGTGCATCTGCGCATGCGCAGAAGATCGATAGAGCGTCCGCTATGGCGTGCACAAACCCTCTGATGTTGATGCGATCTTAAATTAAAAAAATAACAACTATAGGCTACTGTTAGTGTGGCAATTTGAGCTTGAATCTTTGGAGTAATGAGTGTTTTTCTGCATGCGCATTTCTGTTATTGTAAATGTGCATTATCACCCTAAAGCAACATGATTACATACGTTACATCTCTTTATTAACGAAGTGGAGCTTACGTACATCAATGCCAATGCGTTCTTATAATCGGCCCAGAATGATTTCCAATCTGTACAGTCGTTCAATCTGGTATAAAAGCACAACGTCGTCGTTCAAATTGTGTCGCGGACTGGGATGCCGCCCGTGGGCTACCATCTTGGCCTTGGGTCGTCGCGGTCCGAGTGCCTCCTGTTGGGGTACTTCCTCCTGGGGGACGAGGAGCGGCTGCGTGGGGCGCTTCCTGCCGGCACGAAAGTGTAACTGCGCGCGTGCGGCTGGTCGGCGTGGGCCGGGCCGCGCAGGTCCCGCTCGGCGCATCTCCTCTTGGGGGCGGACTCGGCGCTTCGGAAAGGCCTCGGCACCACGGGGATGTGCTGGGCGGGCGGGCCTGGCGAGGACGGCGGCCGGTCGCCGTCCTCCACCGCCCCGGAAGCGTCCGCGTCCAGGGAAGAGGCGGTGAGTTGGTTGCGCGTCCGTGCCCTGTCTTCTGCCGGGCCCGGCCCACTGCACGGCCTGGGTTCGTCCATAGCAGGTGGTGGTTGGTGGGGGGAGATGGTTCCGGGTCCTTTGCATAAGCATTTGCCGCACTTGGAGCACTTTTGCTCGGGCAACTGGAAAAATAAGGGATACAAAATTGACTTATTTAGGACTCGTTCCTTAACAATCTCTTCTGAATACCTCCAAATAACGTCGATAGTGTCAGTTAGAAATGTTTATTTCTATTATGGATCTGACAACAGGATGGTAAGAAATAATAAATTATTTACGTTACGAACTTTATAAATGTAGTGTCATTCTCAAATGGTGAATCGAAGTAGTGAAATTACCTCTCCGACCGAAAGCTTCCAGACCGAAACCTTACGACCTTCAATCCAGACCGAAACCTTGCGACCGAAAATTTCCAGGTTAACGAAATCAGATGATCTACTTATTGTTTTCTAAGAGGTCTGTTATATAGAATTTCCAACTTTCTGAGCATCAGAAACGAAATATTTACGTTGCAAAAAGAAGGAATATCAATTGTGGAATCCATAGCTGCTCTCAGGTGGACATAAAACAATGGGAAGTCGTTTTCGAAAAGCAATGTCGAAGAGCTATTAGGAATCTTCAAGATACCTTTTACACTCAAATTATTTAGACGAAATGTTTGTCAGATTGGTCTTCGTGCTTACTAGACTTCGCAAACGCAAAGAAGTGTAAGGTTGTGTGTAGATTTGTCAGTTCCCTCCCAGCGCTCAAACTTAAGTGGCAGTTTTTGATCGGTTCAAGTTCAATATTCTCCATATTGTCCCGGGGGTAACCTAGGCTTAGTGGTACTAACGTTTCTAATTTTTAAAATAATTTTAATTGCTACGTTCATGAGAGAGTACATAGCTGTACTTTCTCCTAACGTATCTTCTGTGTCTGCCTGTTGTTGTGAGCCCTGAAGGGATTGTAGATATTAAAATAAAAGTTCAGCACTTTCCCTCTTCAGAAAGTCTATTCTTTCACGTAAAACACGAGGAATAATAGTCAAAGTGTGTAGCTTATTTGTCTTTGTAAATGTGTTTATTACATCGGAGCGACTATTTTCATACCAACGCTCTTCGAAACCGCTGGTTGATCCCTGTATTCATAATTGAACCTCATATGAATATGAGTTAGGACAGAGATTCCAGAGCGTAAGAGTGCACAGATTCTAAATGATCTTGGCTGTTCAGGTGACGCCGCGTCGAAGGCTGTGTTACCGACGTTTCAACCATCTTGTCGTGGTCTTCCTCAGGGCTGTTGTGCCTGAGGAAGACTTCGACAAGATGGTCGACACGTCGGCTAGACAGCCTTCGACGCGGCGTCACCTGGACAGCCAAGATCATTTACATGACTCTGGCCGCGGAAGCCTACGACTTCACGAGTGCACAGATTGCACTTTTCCACTGTACTTCACTCTGTTTTATGAAATTAAGTAAATAAAAAGTGCGAATGGAGCTTTACCGGGTCAGAAGACAGCTCTGACTTGGAAGGTCCTTTGCCGATGACGCTGCCCTCGCTGGGGCAGGGCCTGGGCTTGGGGGGCCGGCACTCGTCGTTCACCTCTTCGTCCACGCACTGCACGCTCGAGGGCGGCCTCACATCGTCGTGCACCAGCGCGTTGTACACCATGGCGCCCAGAGCCAGCGGGGCCAGCCAAAGGATCTGTGGGTCAGAAAGCACACACATGGCATAATGCAGTCACCGTCAAAAGAAAAAGAGACATTGAAAATACTGGTATAGCGCTCCGTTTTCAGAAGGTTATATGATAAATGATACATTAAATCTGTTCATATATATATTTAGTAAAACACAAATCTTGTATAAAATAACTTCATTGTCGCAATATTTTCTTTAAAAAAGAATTAGAAGTTGGATGCACGTGTAGCCACTCGTTCTGTGTGTATTATTGTGGAATTATATGGTTAAATGTCATTTCGTTCCAGAAAGGTATAGTAACCGCAATGTAATTACAGAATGTGTAGGAGCACTGCGTTTGTTTGAGAACAATTTTTTTTATTTTGTAGACATGAATTTATGGCTGTAGATTACATGCTTTGAAAGGAAAATACTTAAATATCAGTTTTGTATTATTGCGTTTTACTGTTTTATATTGAATAACTGAAAATGCACCGCGTAGTATAGTATTTTGTTTTAGTTCGGACAGTATCACAACTATCAGGGAAGGTGTAGTGTCTAGGCGTCGTAACTTTCCTTATAAATAATTTTGCATTTAGATTCAGCTGAACTATTTTTTTAAGAAATGGGAATTTATAATTATTTATAACAAATGCAAATGAGTTACTGAAATATTTTTTTTGTTGAAAGTGAGTGGACCATATCACAGGTTAAAGTTGTCGGTACTTTAAAAAATTCAAGATATAAAAACAAAAATGAATAAATCCACGTTTTTCTTTTTAAACGTATGAAAGTGTTAAAACTAATTCCATTTTACTTTTGATGGTAATCACACGGATGATTTTAACTTTCATTTGGACATTTAAAGGGGGCCAACATGAAATGGAAATAAAATTTGTGACATGCATTTTTTGATAATTTGCTAAAAACTTGAACAAAATAATTTGTAACATTTAACTCTTATAATATCCGCAAATATAAATATTTTAAGTAAGTTCAGTTTTCTTTTTCATTGAGTAAATGTGTGTCCGAGTGGCAGAAGCCTTTAAAGCCTTACCCCTTCCCTTGAGAGTGATACTGGGCACGGATGTAGTGCTTTCTTATTGTATGGGTCTTTTGTCAATTAATGTGTAATGAAAATGAAAAAGCAAATAATAAGATTTTAAATTATAATGTATTTAAGAATTCGGAGACATTATCGCTATGAAAACTATAAATAATGAAAAAGTACGGTGGTTTACTGAGGAGCAGATACCTACGTGCAATTTGCTGCTTAAAAATATTTAAATCATTCGTACAGAAATCCTGCGCAAAAACAAGCTTAAAATTAAACAAATTAAGCGCATTTGTTAAATTAACCGAAATATTACACACTAAACGTTTAGTCGAATACGTTTCTTGTAAAAACAAGGATGGAGCTACTATGCAGTAGTTAGTACTACTAGGTAGTACAGTCTGCTTCATTTTCCAAAGGTGATATTTAATTTAGTAATGCTTATCCCAAGGCCAATTCTACGTCAATTTCAATAAATAAAATTATGATAGATCCCAAAAGAGACTGGATTTGGGAAAATGTTAAAAAATAAATTTAAAAAACAAGATATTTAAATAAGCGAATTTAAACGATCTACTTTTGAAATTAGATGTAAAATTGATTATTTAAATAAACACTAAAATTGCCGCCGCTAATAGTAAAATATGAACAAATATATGACGATTTAAGAAAGTTTGAAGTTACAAAGTTTGATGTTAGTTGTTGATTTGTGTGTTTCAATTTCGTACGAACAAAGACAATTTTTCCAATGACAAAACAAATACAGTGAACCATGTAACACATTGTGACGGCTGACTGGCGGTCAGCACATCATATTGGGACAAACGCTAGCCTAGCAGATTGACGAGCATGAAGCCGCTTACTTTTCTCCAAGAGCTCTTCTTGGGCGGCTTGCAGGGCGGTATCTTGCCTGGCACCGCTCTGCAATCGCTGTCCTTGCCCGGTGGTCCCTTGCACCCGGGCGCGAACGCCTTGCCGCAGAAGACGCTGCCATCGCGCGCCGACATGCGGGAGGGCGCTGCCCCGGCGGGCTTGCACTCGCTCTCGGGCGGCGGGGACTTTTTCGACTTCTTGCAGCACTCCTCGCCGTCGCCGTCGCCGTCGGCCGAGGAAGGTCGCTTTTGTCGTATGGGCCTCGGCTTCTGAGGCTCCTTTCGGCTTCTTTTGACGATGCTCGGGGCCGACGGTGGCTTCCCGCAGGACGGGGGCTTTCGGCTCGACGAAGGCGTCTCGGAATCGGAGTCCTTTTCGGATTCGCAAGGAGGGCTTTCTTTTTTCTGTGATTCGCAGGGGGGCTTTTCTTCCTTTTCTGACTTACAGGGAGACTTTTCTTTCTCTTCTGATTTGCAGGGGCTTTTCTTTCTCTTCTGATTTGCAGGGAGACTTTTCTTTCTTTTCTGATTTGCAGGGAGACTTTTCTTTCTTTTCTGATTTGCAGGGAGACTTTTCTTTCTTTTCTGGTTTGCAAGGAGACTTTTCTTCCTTTTCGCAGGGTGGAGATTCTTCCTCTTCTGATTGGCAGGGAGATTTTTCTTTCTTTTTAGACCCACATGGAGACCTTTCTTTCTTTTTTGATTTGCAGGGAGACTTTTCTTTCTTTTTGATTGCAAGGAGACTTTTCTTTCTTTTTAGACCACATGGAGACCTTTCTTTCTTTTTAGATCCACAAGGAGATCTTTCCTTCTTTTCTGATCCGCAGGGCGACTTCTCTCTTTTCTGTCCTTTTACTACATGAATCGCTTTCCCGCTGTTTTTTCCTGCTGCTCGAACGTTTAGTTTTTCTTGATCTGCTTCTCTTTCTATCACAATCGTCTCCGCTCCTCGATCGTTTCTTTTCTTTTTACTTTGCTCAAAGCTAGAGCATTTTACTCTCTTTTTAGTTTTGATGCCCCCGCATTTATTTATTTTTCCTGCAAGATGGTGGCTTCCGCTTGATTTTTTACACACATCTGAATCGTTTTCTTTCTGTGATTCGCATGGAGACCTCTTTTTCTTTTTTTCTTTGCATGGATCTTTTTCTTTGACACAAGAGTCTCTACTTTTGGATCTTTTTCTTTTTTTCCATCTTTGCTGCACGACCGACTTTCTTTCTGTTTTCTACTTTTTGAACACTTAGTTTTTTCTTCCTTTTGCCACAAGGATCGGTCTGTTCTTAATTTTTTTTTTTAACTGCATGGATTTTCCGGCCTTCTTCACGGTTCTCCCGCTTTTTCTTTCTTTGCTTTTTGAACCCTTTGTTCGTTTCTTTTTTGCAAATGTTTGTGTAGAAGTGCTGAAAGACTTTTTTAGGTTATCATCGGAGCAGATGGAGGTCACACCTTTTTTGGATTTTACAGATGTGGTACTGGAGCTTTTCTTTGGTGCCCCTTGTGAACAGTTTGAAGTCTTATTTGTCTGAGGTTTTCGTGGGGGTTCGTCACATATGCAACGACAAGACAATTTTTCTTCCTTAACGTTGGGACATATATCATCAATATCGGGAAGCTTCGACTTGTGTTTTTTTTCATCGCATGGATCAGATTTCTTTTTTACAGAGGCGCATGGATCAGATTTCTTTTTTTCAGTTGCGCATGGATCAGATTTCTTTTTTTCAGTTGCGCATGGATCAGATTTCTTTTTTTCAGTTGCGCATGGATCAGATTTCTTTTTTTCAGTGGCGCAGGTTTTTCGTTTCTGTCACACGATGCTTAGATTCTTTTTCTTTGGCCTTTTTTCTTTATCTTTGCAAGAATTTCTCGATTTGCTCCTCTTTCGTGACTTTCCGCATGGATCTTTTTTCTGTTTCTTTTTGTTCGTATCTGGGCAAGGTGATTTAGCTGCGCCACATTTCTTAAATGGACAAGGAAACTTCCATGATCTACGTTTTTTACCTGTCGGGCACTTCACGTCCTTCCGTTTCCTGCGGAATGACGACATCCATGATTTGCCCTTTTTTTTGCAAGAGGACTTTGTTTTTGGTTTCGATTTTTTTCGAATTTCCCCACATGGATCAGATTTTTCCTTTTCCGTTGCACATGGATCAGATTTCTTTTTTTCTGGTTCGCAAGGTGACTTGGACCTCTTTGCGTCGAGTTTCCGTCCTGAAGGAAATTTCTTTAGTTTTTTTGTTTTTTTACATAAGTTGGCTAGTTGCCTTGTTGGCCGGTTTTCGCTTCACCAAGACTTTAACATCCTTACGTTTATGAGTTACTTTCTTTTTTCTATCCTTTTTCTTACATGGATCTTCCTTTTCAGTAGCACAAGGATCTTTCGTTTGCTCTTCATCTTTGCAGCTTGGAGGCTTTTTTGTCTCTTGCCTAATCCACATGGATCATCCGCACAAGGATCAGATTTCGTTTTCTTTGGAGCACATGGATCTTTTTCAGTAGCCATGGATCAGATTTTTTTTTTCAGACACACGGATCAGATTTTTTCTTTGTTGTAGCGCATGGGTCCTTTCCGCGGCTCGTAGAACGTTTTTCTGGAGCGCATGGATCTTTTCCTCGACTAGTAGAACGTTTCTTTTTGGGAACACACGGATCAGATTTTTCTTTGTTGGAGCGCATGGATCTTTTCCTCGACTAGTAGAACGTTTCTTTTTGGGTACACAAGGATCAGATTTTTTCTTAGTTGTGGCGCACGGATCGGATTTCTTTTTTTCTGTAGCACATGGATCCTTTCTTTCGTTTTGAACATGGATCAGATTTCTTCTTTGTCGGGGCACATGGATCAGATTTCTTTTTTTGAGTAGCGCATGGGTCTTTGCTGCGAGTGGTGGAATGTTTCTTTTTTGGAATACACGGATCAGATTTTTTATCTGTGGCGCACGGATCAGACTTCTTTTAGCGCATGGATCCTTTCCTTTTTTTTTGTTTCTTTTTCGGAAGACATGGATCCGATGTCTTTGGTTTACGGGCACAAGGATCGGATTTCTTCTTTTGTGTACCACATAGATTTTTTTGACCATGGATCGATTTCTTCTTTGTAGTAGCACATGGATCCGATTTTTTCTTTGTAGTAGCACATGGATCCGATTTTTTCTTTTCTGGTGCGCATGGATCTTTAGGTTTCTTACTCAATTCAGGTGTCGATACACATTTTTTAATACGTGAAGGCGGCGTGGATTTTGGCGACGACGATCGCGAAGAAGCTTTCGGTGCATCTTTTGTATAATTGACACAAGGGTCTACTTTCTTTTTTCAAGGTTTGGTGCCGAGTGACTCTTTGCACATGGATCCTTTTTACCTTGTGTTGGCTTACCTTTACTGGCTTTTCGGCTAGCTGAGTCTGCTTTTTTGGGGGGTTGACATGGATCATCTGCTCTTTTTCGCGATTTTGTTTTTTCAATAGGTATTTTGGGCGTACTTTTCTTTGCTCCTGGAACAGAGGGCATTACAGCAGGCAATGATTTTGTTTTTTGCAGTCCTTTAGACCCTCCTGGCTTTTCCTTGTATGCTTTACATTTCTCGTCTGCTATTTTTCTCATTTCTTCGATGTTGAAAGAATAACTTTGCCCTCCATTCTGCTTGGTAAGTGGTTTCCATGATTTTGGATTGTTCGTTGTCCCGTCTCTCTTTCCAGGAGGTCCATGAGGCGAATATTTCTCAGATTCGGCCTTTTTCTTAGCGGATCCGGAGGTTCTGCACTTGGTTTTTTTGCGGGACCTCCTTTTCCCGGGGGCCCAGAAGGAGATTTCTTTCCGGATCCTCCTTTTGCCTGAATAGAACCTACTGATTCCGAACTAGGTTTCTTTGTGGGTCCTCCCTTTCCGGATGAGGAAGATGCGGATCGCGACCTTTGATTCTCAGATCCTCCCTTTGTAGCAGACTGCCCATCGCTTGCAAGTTTTTTGACTCCTCCCTGCCCTTGGGCTGCACTTGCAGAAGCTGTTCTTTTGCTACCATCATGCTGAGCTAAAAGCATTTGCACATGTTTCGAGAATTGTTTTTTCAACGAACTCTTCGCAGAATGAGGGCGTTCACTTACATGTTCGGTCTGCGGTTGTTGTTTGGACTGGCTAGTAGGCTTTGCTGGCTGTTGCCCTTTCCCTCCCCCACTGTCGTCACTTTTCTTTGAAGCGCGGATTTCGTCCGACCGAAAGTTCGATCCGCCAGATGAAGAATCCTTCCACCAAGAGAACAGTCTGGAATTGTTACTGCAGGTGGACAAACTGCGTACGGCTCCATGGTGCGGCAGGTGTTGGTGTTGGAGCGCTCGGACGAATGTCGAGGCGCTGTACACCAGCAGGCTTCGCGACATGCCGTCGCGCCCCGCCCCGGGGCAGGTGTCAGCCCCCGGTGCCGCCGATAGTCGCGGCGGAGGAGACTGGCGCCTCCTCTCCGCACGCCGCCGTTTCCTTCGAGCCCCACACTTGATGCTTTGACGTTGCCGCGCGACGCTCCGGTTACAAACAGTGTCCAGCATTGTTGATGTCCTTTCATTTACTCATGTTCGTCATCATTGTTTTGCTTATTACTGCGAAATATTAAAAATAAATTAAACAAGTTTAAATAGCTTCTTAAGGCCATTAGTTTATGTCGAACATGCTCTTATAGAAATACGAAACATTTTCATTGTAACGAACGTGATTCAAAATAGAGCTTGTGGTGGTTTTGTACGAGGAAAATGGTGCGGACGTATTCAGAGAGTAAATTGAAAACTCGAAACATCTCTCTACCTCATAGCGAGCAAGTCATCTGTACTCGGTTTTTTAAAATTTTATTTTATATGGAATTGATTTACAAGGTTCAGTTTACATGAAACTCATCTATTGTCAACTTAAACCTAATTTATGATAAACTAAATCTAATCTAAACTACATTTGACGAGGGAACTCACCAAGCACTTCTAAAAATCATTAAGATTGGCAAAAATAATCAGAAAAGAAGGGATAAGATATCTGTTTTTCATTCTAGTTGGGTTTTCATTACATTTTCCTGTGCTAAAATGTCTTATCTTGTAAGGCGTGTTTCACCTAAAGGGATGGGCAGAACCACCTCTGTGTTCTGTGAGGTGGCCCTTCCCCTTTGAGGGGTTCAATAGGTGTATATCATCATCATCATCATCATCATCATCATCGTCGTCATCAATATGTCTATCTGGATTAATGAGGGGTAGATCTAAATAGAAATTATTGGCAAGAAAGGCTATGTGGAGTGCAATGGGATTTACGTTAAGTTCGTAGTGTATTTGTTTATTGAAAATGAACCAGGGGGCGTGGGTGATGGTTCTTTATTTGTTTTGAATTATCTGAATTTTATTGACATTATAGTTATCCCCATTTGTCCAAATTGAACCAGCGTTTGATGGTGTTATATACCGTGATGCCATTATTTAGTGAAAGTTTTGCTGTTATTTTTAAGCGCTTTTAACTCTATTGTTTTGGCTTTGACTTTCTGAACTTTGGTATCTATGTGCATTTTGTAGTTGAGTGTAGTGTCCATTTGGATGCCAAGATATTTAACGGCATTGTTATGAGGAGTTCAAGATTGTTATTGTTCATTTTAAACGGAATGGGGCAGGAATATGGTCTGAAAGTGAAGACTTTAGCTGTAGATTTCGATGGGTTGATTTTCAACTTTCTTTTCGTTACCCAGGTTTCTCTTTTATTTAAATGTGAAAATTTCGTTAGCTATGTAATTAATTGAGGAGTGAGATATCTACTCCATAGTTAGAAAGTAAAAATCGAAGACTCGGATATTTTAATTCACATCCGATAGGTGTTAACGCTGTGCTACTGGTAATTTATGAAATTGATCAAATATAACATACGATATTATTTAGGGATTTTTGTAGGATATATTTATTTCACCTTGATACTTCTCTCAAAATGTTTGTGATTATACGGATGTTTATTATTTGTCGTCTGTTTCGATAAATTATTTATAGTAAGATTTAAAATAAATGTTATTAATAAGGCATAAATTCGAAATAAATATAAAATATATAATTCTTATTTTACGTTGATATTACAATAATTGTAATTAAATTTATATTTTTACGATATCAATTTTTTATTAATTACTGAAGATATTACGAACTCGTATTTGTTTGTTATAATAATACAAAACTACTTCATTTTTCAAACGTTGAGTTAGTTTTACATAATTAAAATGATAAAGGTAGTGCATTTGTGAATGCATTTTATTAATTAAAATGATAAAAGGTCGTAGAAAATGTTATTTGGGAATATATTTAGGAAAAATAAACAAAATTCATTTCGGTTAAAAGGCCTTTTTATGCATGAATGTACTGGTATTAAAAATTATTCTGAATTAGATGAAAAAAAATTCAAGAATCATCTCTTTAGTAAATATTACTCAACACATACGTTGATTCTTCTGATGAACGAATAAGATCAGAAAAACGGCAGAGGCTTGTGTGAATGCCGTCCTGCGTGTCTCACAGGAATTATGTATGTTCGTGACGCTTCCAGTTACTGCCTGTGTTTGTTCGTCCTTTCCCCGCCCTTAAAATGCACGGGTCTATCCGCGTGCTGGCGCGCGTTTTCCACCTCGACCGTTCCTGAGTGCGTCGGCTCTCAGAGAAGCAGCTTCTGTCGCGCAGAGCGGCGATTGCTTAATAAGCAACGCTAAGCAGAAGGTGTCCGTGATACAGAACGATTTTCCTAAGGATGAGCGAAAAATGACAGCTAGTTCTGGCAACATAACTGAAGGTTCTGTGGTCGTTGTGCCCTCGAGCCCATTAGACTCCCCTCCTGCATTAGTTCGTTTGCAGTTGGCTATGGCTTCGACGCTTCCTTTAGTGATGTCTTTGTCCGACGAAAATATAGTGCACTTTGAGATATAATTGAAATTAGGAAGTGCAGTGTTATGTGCTCTTCTGTAAAAATTATTTTTTCTATAAACATTGCATTGAATTTACTTTTTGTGTGATAAATATTATGTTTATTTTAAAACCGAGGTGCGTTCTGGTGCACGTGTTTCCGTCTGTTGTGCTGTTGTGTGGTGAGCTGTGATTGAGAGCTTTCTATTTACATTCGTGGCAGTTTTCTTTTACTGATTGTGATAGCATGTTAAGGGATTTTCCACATACGTAATTAAATATAAATATTTCCCGGACTCGTGTACTTGCATATACCTAAGCGAAATAGATTTCTGCGTAGGGATATTTTCACAGGAGCCATAACCTAACACTTCACGAAGAGGCGTGGCTGAACAGCTGTCGCGGCGGAGGGATACTTCTCCGAATTACATGTGATGTTCACTTGTTACACGGACTGTCACTTAGGCTCATCTTTAGGAAATTCCTTCTATAGTGGAGTGCAGATAAACAAAGACCAGTTACGGGAACGTAAACGTTACGGGAAGATGTACACGTAAGTTTCCGCTGCTCGAGTCAACCACTTCTTGGTTGCCCGGGTAACGCCGCGTAGTGGGCTGAGAGGCCGACGTTTCTCTTGTCATGCCGCAGCCTTCCTCAGGACAGTGAGGAAGTCTGGGACATGACGCTGCCCTGAGGAAGCCTGCGACATGACAGACGAAACTTCAGGCTCTCGGCCCACAACGCGGCGTCGCCCGGCCAGCCAAGAAGTCGTTACGGGAAGATAATGAATGACAGAAACAAGGGAATAGCGAAAAGAACGCAAGAAGATGTAGAAGTTCACTTACCTCCAGAATTTAATTTCTGACCAATTATTATTTTAAGATGCACATTACTTGATTCTAGACTTCTTAAGTTGATATATAATGCGAGGATCGATCAGAAAGTAATGCCCCACACTTTCCTCTTCATCCAATAATAATGGTAGACAGTTGTAATTGTTAATCCTTTAAAGTTTCGTGTTTCGAGTGTTACTGTATGAAGTTTCAAGTGTCTCCTACAGATGGCATTTCCTTAACGAAGTGTTAAAACGGCTGCTGTAGACGATATGTGTTGCAGACAGCTGTCCTGTGATTGAGTTTCTCGTTGTGAAGCAGGAAATTGTTGTGAACATCCACAAACGCTGGGGTGCAGGGCCTGATCATCATGGAATGGGCGGGTCGGGAGATGCAAGCATATGGGCGGGGGGAGAAACCGAGAAGAAGGGCAAGAGGAGTAGCGGGAGTGAGAACCGGACAGGGAAGAAGGGCGAAGTGGGGGGGAGGAAACGAGGGAAGGGTGAATGTCACCAAGGATATCTGACGGGGGAGAAGGAGTGGGGATGGAGAATGCTACGCGAAGGCAGGGTGGGATGTGATCAAGGCGAGTAGCGAGGGTGGGATGTGTGGTGCGGGAGGGAAAGAAAAAAAAACAGACCGGGACCAGCGAGGCAGATGGGGCGGGCTGGGTTGGGAGGCGGGTGGGGGCGGGGCGGGAAGCGCACGTGCCGCCGCCCCGCCGGCGCCATCGACCGCCGCTGGCGCTGCGGACACTGCGGCGGCGGCGTCCCCTCCGCCCCCGCCCCTCCCCCGGCAGGCACAGCGGGGCCTGCCGCCCACGCCGACGCGTCTGCCCAGGCGATAACTCGCGGCCGACCCCAGGGCGGCGCCGGGGATCCAAGGCTGCGAGCGGTAGTGATAGCAATGATGGGGCTGACGAGGGCATACAAGGGAGGTGGGGATGTTGGGGAGTACAAAAGGGTGGAGATACGCCAGGGCTGGAGTCGCTAGGACAGTGAGGACTTTTGGGGTGGAGGGATCGCGGTGGCAATGGCAGTGCTTGTTGTGATGGTGGTGGCGCTGATGAGTGCGGCACCGTCGCTCCACCCTCGGATGGCCTTCCGGCCCCACCCCTTTCTTCTCATACCTTCTATGTCACCTGTTCGTTAAGATCGGTGTCGTGTCTTCGAGTCCCTTTTGCTTTCCCGTAACCTCGGTCTGCGTGCGTGTAGCACATATTGTACAGAATAGTGGAGGTGGGTTTTTGAGATTGAGGATCATATTGTTGTTTTATAAAGCGAGATAGTATGTTTTTAAGTCAGTCACCCTCAGGGAGTATCTTTGAAAATTATTGAAAATGTATCCTAGAGCTAAACTTCTTGCTGATTGAGTTTGATATTATTTTATTACTGTTTTCTTCAATCGATTTTTTCACTTTTTGAATTTTCGTAAACTTAAATGTTTATATACAGTTTTTATGATTTGGTTTATATGAAACATTTACTATGCATTCTAAGATAATTTCTTTCGTTTACTAAAATGGAGGGTATATTTTTTTGGAGATGTCCAGAGTAAAATTCTTGTGTCAAGATTACACTAATTAATCGCAAGTGCATTGTTGGATTTTGCCATTGGTGTGTGAATTTTAAATCAAATTATTCACCTTTTTGTTTTGAAATGAAAATTGAGATGAACTCGCGTATCGTAATTGATATTTTCTTTTTAGTAACTTGGAATGCCACTGCATCTTAATATAATTCTCTTAAAAAGCTTTAGGAAAAAACAATGTTTGTGTTTTTTTATTTTTTATTTTCAGTTTGCGAAATTGAAGTAACATTGTGCTCCAGCAGTTTCACATTTCTTCCAGTATCTCTGTAATATATGGCCAAGAAAGATGGCTCCTAAGGTATTCTAAAGGAAATGAAATGTTTGTGTTTCGCGAATATATTTTTTTAAATTTCGTAACTGAGGAACCTTAATAGCCTAATATTTATGTACGACTTTATTTTTATTTTTCCCATGAAAATTAGCAGAGAAATACAAATGTGCTAAGATTATTAAATATAATATAAATGGTTTTCAGTTGGAATTACTTCAGAGCGATGTCATTTTGTGCCAGCAGTTGTACGCGAATGAATCTAGCCCTATTTGAAATAACGCACAGTTTTCACGAACAGGTTAATCATACAACGATGTGACGAGTTTTGTAAATTCATTTGCCAAGGGATTTATTGGATACTTCTCAGGTGTTTACCGTTCCTTTAGTGGTGTAAATTTTTCCCTCTTGCAGAATATTTTATGGTTGAAAATTAAATATTTTTTCTTGAAATCTTTCTAAGACTACAAGGGAATTAATTGCACACAATTAAGGTATGAATTCAATGAAAATTTATAGGCATATCTAAGAAGGAAATCAATATTTAGGTATTAACATCCGCGGATCATTCAAAAGCCATTAAACTGCTACTATTTACATGAAAGGGCAACGTGGCAACAATAGAAACATTTCAAAAATTGAGAAATAAAGATCGTACTCCAAAAAAAGGTTATGGAGTTACATATTACTTGAGTGTGATAACATTTAATAGAGTGGTGGCTTCCCCTCTAGATTAAATAATATTCTACATATTCTTCACCAAGCAACGTATTTATTCTTACCGCTAAGCATGCAGATCAGTGCATTACACCTGGTTTCTGTACATTTGCTAATAATCGTGCTTCAAAATAACTGATTTTGGGACATCCTTCCATATAAGCTAAGTTTCTCCGAAAAAATCCTTGTTCCAATGCATTTCCCGAGTCCTCTTACCGGCCCGAAAGCTGACTAACGGCATTTATTAAAGATGCTCACCACAACATGGAAAACAAAACATTTTCCTCTGAATTTCAGGTGTAGTGTTTAATACCATTTTTAGTGTTTAAGAGCTCAGTATAGGAACAAATGGCGGGCGGTGCAGTATTGGAATTGGTGGAACCGCGCCACTTCCCATTAAGCACCATCGTTATTACAAATTTGTCAAAGCGGCTGGAGATCAAAAGGTAACGTTGGGGCGGATGTGGCACGCTATCAGAGGCCGGGGCTTTGGAGGACCGGGAGGGCAGAGTCAGTACGGCTTCGATGAGAATGTGGGACATGCAAAGGGGGACAGCAAGCACCGTAGAATATATAGAAACACGTGCTCATTTCTGATCCTCAATCACAAGCCCACTTGGTGAATGTGATTTTCAATTCGATGGAAAGCTTCCTCCAATTTCGGTGTTGGTGTCGCATTGTGGCGATTTACGACATATATGGTATGGTAGCCACATGAGAGTGGCAACCATGTGTGTTAGGTTATTCTTTGCTGTCGGGAGGGGTCTTGCAATACGTAAATATCAGCAGCTGTCGAGCGGATTCCGTCAAGCTTTTGGAAAACGGTACCACAGAAGAGAAGAGTTTCATTCGTGTGACACAATTCCTTTTTCCGAATATCTTGGATGTCGGTTCAGTAAGACGCGAGGCCCACCCTGAAGCAACAAACTCGAAACGCGTGGGGCAAACATGCGTACTTATACTTGTTTTTTTCTAACATGGCGGCTGAGGGAGTATCTCCAAGATGGAATTCGGCATGTCTTTTTAGTCATTCTGTCTTGCCACTAGAGTGGCTTGATCTGCAGCATTGTTTGATGCGGTCGCGATCATGCGACATCTTGTGGGAGGAATGAGAATTACTCAAAAAGTCTTGAAGTAATCATCTATCAAGTATCTCATCTTGGAGATATTTCCCTTTCATCCTAAATTCCATCTTGGAGCTACTGCCCTTAGCCGCCATGTTAGAAAAAAAAACAATTATAGAGGTGGCTTCTGCATCGCGATCAGTCGCACTGGGTTGTGAAGTCCGTAACGTACTCGACCGCGGCCATGCTGGCCACCTTCATTTTGTACTTTAAAAAAATAATTAAAAAATCCTCAAACCAAACTTATTTCGTTGCAATTTCTGAGCTGTTGTAAGCATATGATTTAACAGAACAGATCTGATATGATTTAACAGAACATTTAATTGATTAATTATCAAAAAAAAAAAAAAACTAAAATCTATTGTATGTAATGTTTGTGGGTGACGTATGTTATGCATACGTTTTCTTGGGCTCCAAGAGCTGTCGGCTCTTTACTAAACATTGATTAGAATAAATGAACGAACAAATGTTGTTGGCAAAATTTGAAAACGGGAAATTACTGCTCCCGGGTAATAGAAACCTTCTGTAGCAAACGAACCGAAGACGTGAGTGTAAAGTACCGCTGGAAAAATAACTCGTTTCCCCTCGCTCCTCTTCCACATGCAGCAAAATTAGAGCTCAACGAAATGTCCGCATAGTCATGGTTACTTTTAGAGTCCAGACACAAAGCAAAGAATCCTATTAGAATCTCCGTAATGGATCAAAGGAAAGTGGACGACATAAACCTTTCATAGTGGAAGACATTGGCCCCGAATCTAAAGTGCTTTACGAGTACTTATCTCATTCATATTTAACCTTTTAGAACGATACAAACATGAAATCATTTCGTTACAGTTTCGAAACGATTTGGAGGGCGTTTAACATGGAAATAATGGTGGAGGTTTTGAGCGTACTCGTCCTAAGCTAGTGGAGAGCAGGAGGATTCACGGGCGTTTTGTGTCGGTTGTGGGTCCACCGCCGCCACATCTACTGTTTGTCTTGGCAGCAGGCGCCGACTACTCCCTGCACTCTCCACCGCCTACATCGCCGCCCAAAGCCTGCGGTCTGAGCCCGTGCCAAGGCGGCGTTCAAAGGGGAGGACGTTTCTGGGGAAGTGCGTGTTTGTGTGTGTATGTGTGTGTTGTGAATCGGCGCCACGTGTATCTAAAAGTTGCTAATGACAAACTCCGTACCCTGGAAGTGTTGTTCCATGGATTTACCGCCCGAGGTGGCACTGGCTATCAACTGATGTCACTCACTGCAGTACCTCTGACCGAGAGTTTGAGTCCCAACGGTGATAGAAGTTTGGAAACTTGTCAGATAGCTAAGTCGAATTCATTTGTGTGGAGGACAATTCTAGCGTCCGGCTGTTCTGATCGGTACTTTTCCGTAGTTTCTCCGATTAATGCCAGACGGATTCCGGAGCACTACCTTAACAAATGGGCCACGGCTCTCGCGATCCGTCCTTCCTCTTCCTTGTCATATCTTCATTATTTACTTTAAGTCACACATACCTTCACTCTCTATAGAGACCAGTCGTGAGATTAGAGATTACTTGTATACCGGCTGGGGCGATGCCCCTTTTGTGTGATACCTGGATGAAGAAGAATCCCCCTCTTGCAAGCCAACGTACAGGTCGGCGCCGTATCTCACTATCCAGTGAGGGAACGAATATCACTACCTTCCTTGATAAAACATGCACGGTCGGTAACACTGTGATCATATTTTGAACGCCTCGCTTTTGGGTGTAAAGTGGGCGAGTCATTTTCATTATCGCTCAACTCTCCCCACCCAGCAATTCATTTGGTACAGTTAGTGTAACTACGGGAAGCATTGTAATCTTGTCGTAAAGCTTTTAATTGCCACGTGGAACGGGTCGCGTGATCAGTGCGCATGAATGGGTTTGGAAAGGCCAGTCTGTAATTTATTTGGATTACGCACTCTTGTGGCAGTTGATTGTTCCCTCTCGAAATCATTTTATCGTTTCATATCATGTTCTGTTTCATTCCCGTAAGGCTGCATAAACGAGTTCACATAAAGCATTTTATTTCAACTATCTGGACCGAAAATCTTGAATAACCAATTGTAGTCCAAGTGGGGTGTACGAACTAGAAGTTTTCGGTCATATCGAAAGTTTGGTTAATAACTACTTGATAGGCAATGTTTCAAGAATAAAATGATCGTCTGCAGCTCTTGCGTTTTAATTTCGTTCTCACGAGGTGTGAATTTGAAGTGGGAAAAGACAATCTTCCAAATTGTGTCTTACATCATCTATGCAATTATAAAATCTCATTGGAACATTCAACTTAAAGGTATTAAATGAATGTTGAACGATACAAATATGTATATTGGACATTAAGGAATATTATTAGAAAAAACATAAATAACATTATCATCTTTATTGTTAAATTTCAACATGTGAACAGCTTAATATTTGCTCAAATGTAATAATTTAAGCTTGTTCGAAATTTCATTAAATCGTGTATTAATTTATTATTTTGTATGTTGAATTTTATATCTTTTGCTTTTTAGTACTGATTTTTACCAGAGAAAATATTAGCCTTTTATTATATTTTGGTCTTCGAGTCTCCGAATTCTCGCTTTCTTTTAAGACAAATATATTTTTGTAGATAAATTATGAACTTTTTTTAATTCTTATAATTATTTACAGTCAAAATCAGCATTGCTTTACACAAAACATTCATGTGTATAACATGTTTCTATTTCTGCTGTGTGTAGAGATCTTACTTATGTATGTCCCAACGTTTTTGTTATAATGTTTATTTTGTAGCCATTAATATTATTACGTGCGTATTTTTAATAATTAATTTCTGTTCATTTCAGGTCAGTATTTTGCTATGTGAAAAAGTCTTCTCTATGCAGTCAGGTTGGGTGAGTCGTAAAAGTAATACTTTTATGTATAGAAAATTATATTTAATTTCTATTAAAGAAGACTTTTGTGCCACAAAATTTTCGATGTGATTAGTTTTGCACTTCTGCTAAATGATGTATGTTTATTCTCACAAACATCTGTTGCCTGTCTGGAGCAAGAACTTTACATTTGTCGGCATGTTCTCCTCTTCAAACAAAACAGGAATGGCAACTTCTATATTCGCTTTTGAAGACGTCTTTGTTTTCTTATTTATTCACAAGATTTTTCATTCAGTTAGAATTTTCATTGTAGTTTGATCGATTGTCGATAGCAGCGGAACGCCATATTGTAATTGTAAAATGTCATGTGTATTTCAAAATATTGGGCACGCTATAGCCTTAATTTGGGCATGAAACTATGTATTGATCTTGCTTTTTCAAATTTTTAAATTCAGGATGTTAAACTGTTTTTTACGTTCCAACAAGGAGTCTGAAATATTTGTTGAAACGCTTTCCCGCCGTTTCAATTTTTTTTTTCAAAATACAATGCTTAGAGGGAAACTGAGGTCAGTGAAGAAAACGCTGGATTCAATTTTATTTTTCTTTGATTTATGTGAGTCGTCATTTAGTCTGTTAAAAACTTTTATCTGTTAATTTTGAAATATTACTTAGATTAATTAGTATTATTATAATTTAGTACTTTTCATTATATCTATTTGTTTCTGCGATGTCTAAATTACACTTTACACTTGCACTTACACCGGAATGATATTTGCGTAATGATTTATTAGTGTGATGGAACAAAAGTGGAGTTATTTCTTATTCATGGTGCACAATATTGCCATATACGGAACGTTGGAGAGATGTCACAATTCGACTTATCCATTTGTCTGAGATCTTAGATTTGTTATCTCGTATTTTGCCTGTTGTTTGGCGTAGGGAGTTGTGGTGAGACGAGTCAATAGCCAAATAGTCGGCATTTTCGGCAGAATGTGTAGGAAAGGCAACTTTAAGAAATACCACAAAGCGGTATAAATTTAAAGAATAAGAACTCGCGCAGAAAGCGCGAGAAGCCGACTGCTTTTATCGAGTACCTAGGACAACAGATTGAGGGCTGATGGAAGTGGGGCATGTGTAGACGGTAGGCGCAACAAGATAGACCTTCGCTGCAGGAGAATGCGGTGGGGGTGATGGGTGGAGAAGCCACGGGAAGAGATGGTGAAGGTGCCGAAGACAGCACTGACCTGGCGAGTACGCGAAAGACGATTTGGTATGTCTGGGGGCGCCAGGCCAGCTGTAACGGTGTGCGTGAATATATACTGATTCCGAGCGCACCAGCCACTTAGATCATTATATCTGATAGTGTAGTGCAGGGAATATTGTGATAAACAGGGAAATGGCGCTGTTCCTCCTGCACTGACACTTGCCGCTGCCGACCTTCACGTCGACTAGAAGATTCGTACTATCCAGGTATCTCCTTCAATGCGGCACCGCTACAGCCAGTACAAGCTCATGTCAGACCACGCGGCAAGAAAATATGTTTGCGTGGGGATAAGGTTGAGGAAGTAATACATGAACTCTGGAAGTCGTCTGGTATTGAACGGAGAAACTAAGATAACTACCGATCGGAGCAGCCGGCTGCTAGAATTCCCTCCAGACAGTGGTTGAATCCCTCCAGGCAGTGGTTAATTGGACCCAGCTATGTAGCTACTGTTGAAAATCAGCAACCATCAGGAGGCAGCGATGTTATCCTCTGAACGATCGCAGCCGGTGGAAGGCGTCTGTTGAGGAAAGTGGGTGGCGTGACGGGAGCAGGTACGGCGGGGGGTTGTAAAGGACGGCGAGCGGGCGTTCGTTCGGAAGCGATAGGCGGGCCGTGGCGGGGAACGGCCGCGGTGAGCGGCAGCATTAAGCAGCAGAGGCGGAGGGTCGGGGGTGGTAGGGGGGGGGGGGGCGTGGCGGAGGCAGCGTGGAACGTGACAGATGGCATCCGGGGACAGTGGCAGTAGCGTGTGAGGAGAGGGGAGAGAAACGTTAGAGGCGACGTGTTGTGGGTAGCGGGCTGGTGTCAACGCCGGTTAGCGGGTAGGGGGCGCGGTGGAGGAAGGGCGGCGGGGACGGAGGCAGCGCATGGGGTTAGACGCGGTTAGCGGGGCAGCGACGATGGAGCGCGGTGGAACGGCGGCGGGGACTGGGAAGCGTGGGGCCGTAGCGGGGCTCCTAGGCGGGCGAATCGCCCACGCCGCCGTGAGCGTCCACCTGGGCGTATGATGGAGGCGCTCCGCGCCGGCCGCGCCATCGGAAAATTGGATTTTTAACGAGGCAGCAGCAGCAGAGCATCTTGCCCCGGCGATGGGCCTTCTGCCGGAGAGGATGGACCAAGTAACTTAACAGGATCCAGGACGCTCGGCTAGCTCGGCCCACGACATCGTTCCGTTCAGTGTCTTCTCTCCGTATGTTGTCGCTTGCAAGACACCACTCTTGAGATAGTTTGTTCTTTTCTGTTTGACCTCCTCCGGCCAAAAAATATCGAGGATTCAGTGATTGAAAAGCTAAGATTTCATAAAAAGATTGAATTGCAATATTTTTATGAAAATGTTTCAAACAGAGCTAACTTTGATGCAGCGATTTTCGAAGTCTAAATGTAATTGATTCCTAGTGATGTTATTGTTATTGATTGTTATTGTTGTTGATATTATTGATTCCTGATTGGTACATATCTCTACTGTACAAAATCTTGATTGTCATTCTAAAAATATTAGCAAGTGAAAAACGAACACATTTATATTATAAGTGTGTTATTACAGGATACTACGGGTGTTTCAAAACGAAGGAGTTGATTTTAAATATCTTCCACCGATGAACGACAGTAGATGGAGAGACTAACGACACATCATTGGATAGAGGAAAACTCCAAAGTTTTATTTTGTGCATTCAACATGAGCACCATTTGTTGCGCGACAAATCTAGAATCGATAGTCCATTTCTTGCCACGCACGAATTAACTGGTCGCTGGTAATTGCGTTCATTGCTGTAACATTTCAATCTGGATGATCTTAAAGAGTAGCAGGTTTAAGTGGTATATGTACATTGTCTTTTATGACCCCCAAAGATAAAAATCTTACGACGTGGCGTCAGATCTGGTGACATGGGAGACCGCCTACGATGAACAAGATTATGTTCCCCACTTCTTTGAATTCATCGCCTGGAATTTTGCCGTTCAGATAATGCCGTACTCGTATTAAAGTGAAGCGAGCGCGTCTTGATGAAAGTCTACCTATCTTCTTCAATTTGTGAAAACAACCAATTCTGAAGCATATCTACATACGTTATTTCAGTACCAGTCCTCTCAATAAAAAGAAAGGTCCGTAAACCTTGTTGATATTAACGGTTCTAATCACATTCAGTTTTGGAGAATCTTTCATGTGTGATGAGCGATGACAATGCAGGGATATTCAGTCTCCCAACTTCTGGCATTGTGACGATTCACTTTACCAGTGATATGAAATGTTCATTTATCGGAAAAAAATAGTCTTTCAGCAAAAGTGTCATCTTCCATATCTTTCAACATTGCAGTGGAAAATTCTGATCTTTTCGGATGATCTCCGGGAAGTAATGCTCGAATTAATTGCTACTTATTCGGCTTCTGACACAGACTTTTTTAGGCACACGCCATACCTCTGGTTGCGGAATTCGAAGTTCTCTTCTTCCTCTTCTTTTGGATTGTGTAGTGTTACGTTCGTAAGTCGATCAGATACGCTCAGTATTTTCATCCGACGTGCGAGGACGACCAGTACTTTTCCCTTTACGTGACTTCTGCAAATCTGTTTATGAGAGGGTTCTTCGTTGAATTTAACAAATGCATGTTGCACTGAAATAATGATTCACTCTTCGCGTACTGCAGCGCACAAAACGGCTTTTCGCGTGGCGTCACCATTTTCATATAAACAAACTACACCACCACTGTAGGCATTGAATTGAATTAATAGGTAAAAGCTTAAAACTTGATTTTTTTATGTAGTGATGAGTCGTATGAGTCTCCATTCATTATTGTTGATTGGTGTCGGATAACTGAAATTTGCTCCTTCTTTTTAAATCATTCTGTATAATTTAGAATTAAAATCGAAAAATTTGCTTTATTTCGTGTGCTTCAAATGGCGGAAAACAGCACGATCACTGGCAACCTGATGGCTGCTTCACTCATATTAGGAACTCACCGAGTGTCCTCCGAAAACTATTGTACTTTGATAAGATAATGAATTTGCAGAAGTGACGTTAGCATTGATGGGTAGCATTGAACGGGTTGGTCGAATAAGGGCTTAAAGCTACCAACTTAAGCAGGTACAACGAAGAGCGATGTAAATCGAAAAGTGGTGCTGTGGTGACCTTACACGCAGTGATGGCGCGGATTCTGTGTGGCAGCAGCCGGCCAAAAATATCGAAGTTTTTAAAACATCGAGGTTTTCCACCAGAAACATCCATATATTAACATCAATATTTTGCTTTCGATGTTTTCTTCACATCGATATTTTGTTGCAACAACATCAATGGTTTTTAATTTTAATTTTATTTTAATAAAGGGGTTTTGGCACGTTGTAGAGTACTATCAATCCACAGCAATATCGTTGTTTTGCGTCATCCTTGTTATCACGCTATACATTTCGCCTACAATCTCAGAGAATTTTAGGTGTTTTTACTTCGATGGTGTATAAATGGAAGTGACTAAAGGGTAATGTAGCGAAACACGGTGTTCTTTATTGTTAATATAATTCTTTACACTAGATAATAATTTTATTAATGTACTACTAACATGCTGGTAACCAAACAATAAAATATATCCCTTTTACGTACTGTAATTAAAAATGTATGGAAAATAGCATGTTTATTAGTATAATTAAAACATGATGTTTTTTCGTCGATTTTTCATTACATCGAAAACCCTTTAGCGATATACCGAAACATCGATGTATTGATGTATCGAAACCCTTCATCGATGTATCGATGTTTTGGTAAAATTTGCCATCACTAGACAGGAGTCGCGGTTGCCGAGGGGCGCGGGGCTGGGCGGGGCGGGGCGGGGCGGCGGCGGGGCGGGGCGGGGAGGGGAGGGGCGGGGCGGGGCGGTGCGGGGGGGGGGGCGCGGTCGCGGGTGCCGGCGCGGAGCGGCAGCGAGGCGGGCGCAGGGCTTATTTATCCGAGTTGATGCAGCGCGCTGATTTATTGTTTGTCTTTTGTGCGCGTTTCCTATTTGGGATTGTGTGTAAATATTGAAGGCAGGATATCCGCGCGTGCTCTCGCCGTTTTCCCTCCCGACCCAGTTGCCGTCCCGATTTCGCCTCGCTGCGCCTTTCCACCTTACAACCCGCCCTCATGGCCTACGAGCTTTTTTGTAAGCACGGGCACCGTTTACCAACCTTTCACTCACTCGCTTGTTCGTGTTTCTGCATGCTTTTCTCGTCCATTCGCATTCCAACTTTACTATCTATTCGTCTTGCGTTTGTCAACCCATTCACCTTCATCTCGTTCATCACTCGTTCAAAATGTGCGTGTCCATCTTTCTCTTGTCTCTCTTATTCTCAGTTTCACCATTGCTCGTCGATTCTGTTGTCGATTCCCACGTTCATCTTTGGCTTCATTCACTTGTTCTCTTTTTTGCGCCTTTGTCGGCCTAGAGTATTGTCAGTACTTGCCTCATTTTGTGTTTGTTGAGTATCGCCACTCACTCGCTCTCCGTCACAACACATGTGCTTGAAGAAGCTCCTTCTCTTCCCAGCTCACCACACATATCGGTACTGATTCATTCCTCATAATTCAAGTCTTTTCTCCAGCTCAAACTCGTACCTTTCTTTCTTGTAAAGATCAGCTCTACCTTTCTGTCACTGACAGCTTCTCTCTTTATAGCATCCATTTTTGTATCCCCCTTTCCTCTACCACGTCCTGCCCCATCGTCCCTCATCACATGCTTCCATTCCTCGCGCATATTCCGTGATGTGTTCGCCCTCCCCGCCCCTCTCGGCGCCCACGCGTTCGCTCCGCCCTGCCGCGTTGGCGCTTGCAGAGCCTCGCCGCACGGCGCGCTGTTCGCCGCCAGAAGCCTCTCGCTCGTCCGGGCCATCAGCTCATTGCCAGGCAGCGTTTACAGAAAGCGACGATTCCAAAGGCAGACGTGGTAAGGAAATTGGATAACGATTGGCTGCCAGAAAAGGGGTTTATTGGGCTGTGTCGTTTGTATGGCCGTAAATAATTTTAGTTTAGGCGTATGGATGATGACAGAAAGTGTTAGACTTACTTTCTTAAATTGACTTAGATGTAGATGAAATGGGTTTGTTTGTTTTTTCATTAAAATTACTTTCTCTCTACATCTGCATATATAAATTCATTCGTTTTCAACTGGAATGTATTAATGTCGTGTCTTTGCTCCATATTCGGCTAGGTTTTATCGAGCACCAGTAACGATTTTTGTTTTATTTAATTGAGGTAATAATTAGAACTGAGTGCAACATAAGATTCTTTTCAAGGCGCAGAAATGTTTGGCAGTGGTGGGGTGCGAACCTAGGCACCTAGGTTTGGTGTACGGGTTGTTACCGATTGAGCCACCCCACAATTTCTGGAGCCCGGCTTAAAGTACTTGTATAAATTGCCCGCTTCAGAAAAAAATGTGATGCTTCAACAGGCCGCACTTCCTCGCATTAGTAACGGTTACATAGCATAATACTGCAATTTCTGTCCGTTTTAACACATTTAAGTCATCACTTGCAAAACTCATCAGTCACCTATCGTAGCGCATGAGGTACGAAGACTAACTATTTTAAAGCTGATGCATCAATACAAATTTAACCTCTTGCATTTCGCAAGCTTTCACCAGCTTTCTCGATGTGCCATATCTGCGAACAAATGAATCATATCTTGGAACGATGAATCATTTCCAACCCAGTGAAACGGGCCATGGACCGCGCGCAATCTTTCCTTCCCATTCCTTGTCCTATCCTCACCACTTACTTCCACTTACAAGCACTTCGTTACCACACATTCCGGGAGACCGGTCGGGAGCTTAAAGCTTATCCCGGCTGGGCCGATGCCCCGCTGGTGGGGAGATACCTGGTTGGGGAAAATCCCGCGAGCCGACGTTAGTTCGGCGCGTAGTGCATGTTTTTTTCATCTTACGATGGAAAAACATGCACTACACTCTCGGAACTAATGATAATAGCATTTTTCGCGCCCGGAATCACTAACAAATCAATCAATCATTCAACCAATCGTAGAGCATGAGGTGCGATAACGACTTATTTTAAAGACAATAATACCGGTAGCGGTAGCTCAGTGCATCAACTGATGTCACTGCAGCGCCTCTGACCGGGAGGTCCTAGGTTCCCACTCCCCACGGCGGCAGGATTTTCGACACTAGCTTTTCAACTAGGTCGAATTCAGTCGCTGCCTGGAGGAGAATTCTAGCGGCCGGCTGCTCTAATCGCTAGTTTTCCGTGGTTTCTCCGATCAGCACCAGGCGAATGCCGGAGCAATACCCTAACAAACGGGCCACGGACCGCGCGCGATCTGTCCTTCCTCTTCCTTGTCCTATCCTCTCCCCTTACTCACACACTGACACTAACATGCACTACACTACCACATATTCCGGGAGGCCGGTCGGGATCTTTGAGCTTGTCCCGGCTGGTGCGGTGCCCCGCTTGTGGGAGAGTCCTGGTTAGGGGGAAACCCCATTAGCCGACGGTAGGTCGGCGCCGGATCTCACCATCCAACGGGGGAAGATAACCGCGCATATCTCGAGAAAAAACATGCACTACACGTACGGGGCTAATGATCAAAGCAGTTGAGGTGCCCGGAAACACGAAAAAAATCAAATCAAATCAAATCAAATTAAAGACAATACATCAACACAAGTTCAACTTTCAATTCAGATTTATCGATATTTCATGTCCACGAACGAGCCAGACAATTCCTTCGCAGAGCATGGAAGAGCCCCGCGCGCCACCTCGCGCTGTTTAGGCCTTGCGGCGCGTCCGATGGAGCGAGAGTGGAGCGGAGCGGTTGCGTGGCGCGGAGGCGGCGCTGTGCGCGTCGCTTCTCGATTGTTCCTCCAAGCGTCAGTTGAACGGCTCCTGATGCATTGCACTGTGCTTACGCGTGGAGGGGCCGAGCGCGCTGCACTGCAGACGTGTTAGAGCAGGGGTGCCAAAATGTAGTGCGAGGTCGTTGAACGTCGTTTAGTCGTGGGACTTCCTAACTTATAAGTACGGACAAGAAAAATATGGAGTGTGAAAGTCAAAATATGTACTTAAATATGTAATGAAAACAGTAAGAATATGTAAGAAATATGTGAAATCGAATATAATATGTACTATTAAAATACACAAATTTTAAAACACATTAACCTAATTCATAATTACATTTATCAAAAATTTTCGAAACAAATTTTAAAAATAATTCAAACGTTTTAATAATCATTTGGAGAGCACAATTTGATGCACGTTTTGAACTTTACAACATTTAGTAATACAAACTTTATCTATCGCTATGCTGCATCATAGTTTTGCATCCAAACTAATGCAATAGAAGCCTTCGTACAAACTGGCAATACCTACAACTAACAAACAATCATTGCAGCGTGAAGCATTCTCGTCGAATTTTTACACGTCGGCGATCGCCGAACGTTTTTCGTAAATTAAGGTTGAAGTTCACGAAACGCAACGTCCATAATTCTTCTCACGCCTAAGGTGCAAATGATCTCTGTCGCGCGCTTACAATCACTGAGCGAACTGAACCAGCCGCACTGTAACAACATCCGACCGCGTCTTAATGTAGCGCACCTCGAGTTGGCAGCACTTAGTATGGATATAAGAAAAAATTCTGATTTAAAAAAACAAACTTTTTTCTTAAAAAATGTAATAAAATAGAAGAAAATTTATGGATTCAAAAATATTTTCGGAAATTAGAAACGTATGTAAAATATTTAATAGAGTACTAAATATGTAAAAATATGTAACGAAAAAATTGATATTGTGTTAGGATGGCGACATTGCCAAGATTTCAATTTTGAGAACGGTAAGTAGAATGGTAAAAAATATGTAATTACATAAAAATCCGGTTTCGCCTTATAAGGTACTTGTAGAAGACAATAGTTCGTCGTCAGTATGTAAAATTGTTTCCGTATTCTTTTTGTAAGTGTGTGTACTCGAATGTAAATTTCTGAAGTCCATGCTACTAAGCCTTTTACAAAGAAATTAATGTACAATTGAAATGTTCGTTTAATTTAAAATACTTAAATGTATTTGTTCAGAATATTCATACGGTTGGATACCTATAGCGGTGTAGTATTTCCTCCCATACGTCATCGACGTGGCATGTCGGGGTGTGAATTCCCATTGGAATTTTATTTATGAATTCGTTTATTTCTTCAACGAGTTTTGTTAACTGTAGAAATGTGTTATTCTCTCGTGAAAAACCGAGTACATGGCGCTATTACAGCTCACTTCCAATATAAAATTTTCTCCCTTCTGTTGAAAAAATATGTAAAATTACTTCGCCTTCGTGTTCTAACATTCTCGCTTTTAATTATTAATACATACTATACAAGGAACACGTTTCTTGGAGTTCGTATTCAATACTTGACGTTATTAACAACATATACTAGAAGTGTTTTTTTACAGATACAAGCATTTATTTACTTGTACAAACAACCTCGACCGGATACAATATTTAAAACTGGTAATTTTAACAGGTTACATAAAAAAACAATGTATGGAATAAAAACATAGAAAATGATGCATCTTTATTGTAACCATTAAATGCCTTAGGAAATGAAGGTGGATATTTATTTATGTAAGATAAAACTATACCTTATTGGAAAAATGTGAATTTCGTTTCAGTTTTCTTTTACTTAGCACACTATTATTCTCTATCCAAATATTTGAAAAAATCTTCGATGCTCGTATTTTACCTAATTGAGGCAGAATAAAAAAAATCCTTTCCGGGATGTTGATGAATGCCCCATCATGTCCTTTAATCGGAACCACCCATCGCAATCATCCCTCTTGTATCGCGGCTGGGGGAGTAGTTAACAGCTGGCGCGCGGTTGCGGCGGCGGCGGCGGCGAGAAGAACGATCGCTCGAATCTCGGCGGACGCGTCGACAAGCGGCGCTTCAGCCCGGGGCGCGGCGCAGGGCGGAGGCTTCATTTCCGCCGGGAAAAACGCCCCCCCCCCGGGGGGGCCACGCGACGCCCCCTTTTTCGCGTGACGGGCGCCGACGCCGCTGTCGTTTTTACCCGTCAGCTCCCGCGGCGCCGGTGTCGCCAAGGCGGCCCCGACGCCCGCCGTCGCCCGCGACGCCGCTTGAGTGACGCGTCGCTGCCGTCCCCGCCCCCTTCCGCCGCCGCCGCCTCCGCTCCGATATTGCTCGCACGCTGCCTTCCTATATAACGCATTCGTCGTCGTTTGCGGACGACGCGGAAAGTATTGCAGGCGGTAATGGTGGGGTTGTGGTAGTGGCGTCGGTTGAGAATGGGGCGGCGTCGGTTTGAGAGTTTGTCCGCGGCGCGGCGTTGCCCGCGAGATCTCATATAGCCCATGCGCTGGCGCTCGTATTAGGAGATGCGATGCTTCGTTGAACCGCCTTTTTTGGAGATAAACTAAGTGAGCCTTATCGCATGTTATGTTTTGGGGACAGATTCTCTTGAAGCCAAAATGAGGACTTAAAATGCGTTTAAATCGCACGACAAATATTTTCTGTTGTGGAACGAGTGAGACTTAAGAATCTTGAATTATTCTTTTTTTAACACACAGCACTGTTTTGATCTATGTTGATCTCGACACTCTTCTGGTGCTTTATTTATGACTCTCTTCGAAGTATTCTGGAATAAGTCGCAAAGGAAAGTATTCCGTGGCGTTCGTTCTTTACGAAACAACGTTTTAAATGGAAAATAGATGGATTTAATTAAATGATGTGAAGTACAAATATAAATATGAAGTTCAAAGATGTAATTTGTTTCTAATGTCAGTAAAACAAGGTCGAATCGACTAAGTGGAAAAACTTTTTACCTCAAATGTAATTTACAGAAAACAATATATTTTACGATAAATGAATCCTTGGGTTTGGATATGATCAGTTCTGATTAATTATTGTGTCTAAAATTGAAAATTTGGACACTCATTTTAAGATGTTTCATACGAAAGAAATAATAATTTTCAAATGTATTTTTTTTTTTCCTCATAGTAAAAGATGATATACGTTTTCGCCCTATCATCCCACGTCAAGTACAAACCGCTTATTTACTTCAAAACCCTCGCATGCATTAACCTCGCCCCACCGAAGCGCGTCGTATGAAAAATTCATGCGTAACGCTCGCCAGAAAAGATGATTACGGAAATTGGCCGCGATGTTGGCGTGGCTTTCGCTTCAGCAGCGTCTCCCTTGGCTCGGGGGGGGGGGCGATGCGCGCGACCTCGTGCGGCGAGGGCTGGCCCTGCGCCGGGGCTTCCCCGGTGTGCAGTAACGCGCCGCAGTCCCGCGCGAGCGCGTCCGCGTCAGCGAGCGTTGAAGAGCGCCGCGACGCGTTTGCGGCGACCCGTCCTTCGTCATTGTTCGGGCCATGGCGGACGGGGCGAGGGGGGCAGCGGCGGCAGGGGCGAGCGGGCGGGCGAGCGGGCGAGCGAGCAGGCGAGCGAGCAGGCGAGCGAGCAGGCGAGCGAGCAGGCGAGCGAGCGGGCGGGCGGGCGGGCGGGCGGGCGGGCGGGCGGGCGGGCGGGCGGGCGGGCGGGCGGGCGGGCGGGCGAGCGAGAAGGTGGACGGGCGGGCGGGCCGGCGAGCGAGCGTACGGGCGGGCGGGCGGGCGGGCGGGCGGGGTGGCCGGGCGGGCGGGCGAGCGAGCGACGGGCGGGCGGGCGAGCGAGCGACGGGCGGGCGGGCGAGCGACGGGCGGGCGGGCGGGCGAGCGACGGGCGGGCGGGCGGGCGGGCGAGCGACGGTCGGGCGGACGGGCGGGCGGGCGAGCGAGCGAGCGACGGGCGGGCGGGCGAGCGACGGGCGGGCGGGCGGGCGGGCGGGCGGGCGGGCGGGCGGGCGGGCGGGCGGGCGGGCGGGCGGGCGGGCGGGCGGGCGGGCGGGCGAGCGACGGGCGGGCGGGCGAGCGAGCGAGCGACGGGCGGGCGGGCGAGCGAGCGACGGGCGGGCGGGCGAGAGCGGGCGGGCGGGCGAGAGCTGGTGGGCGGGCGAGCGACGGGCGGGCGGGCGGGCGAGGGCGGGCGGGCGGCGGGGGCGGGCGGGCGGGCGACGGGCGGGCGGGCGGGCGGGCGGGCGACGGGCAGGCGACGGGCAGGCGACGGGCAGGCGACGGGCAGGCGACGGGCAGGCGACGGGGGGACGGACGATCGAGCGGGCGAGCACGGGGCGGGTGAGCCGGCGGGTGGGGCGAGCGGCAGGGCGGTTGCGCGCGCTTGCCGGCGTCCGCCCAGGCGCAAACTCGATTAGCGTAGTTTGTGGACGCGACGCAGTGGCCGCGTTGGCGTCCGCCCGCGCGTTCGAGTCCCTGTTGACGCTTTCGTCCTGGTTCATTTTCCCTGCGCGCCAGCGACGCGTCGGGCGGCGGGGCGGGGAGGAGCTGGCGGTCCTCTGGCGTGCGCGCACATAAACAGACTGTTGTGCGTGCTTTATGTACCTGACTCCGTACTTTTAACGTCGTTACCCGTGTGTCGGTTACTTTACTGCATTTTGTGGCCCTGAACAATAAAAAAGGAATTCTTTAATACAGGACGATGTTTTAAATTGTCTACTTAAATCATTATCATCGCCATCATAATGTGTGTTATTGTTTTTTGCTCTTAATGGCGCGTCGTCTTCTTTTTTATTGTCACCTTTCTTTAATTTGCTCTCTTAACATCCTCTCTTAAAGCGATCAATTTTGAAAAATTGTTATTCCGATTGTCTATATTGTATTCTAGTTTTGTTCCTCAATTTTACTTGAACACATTTTCCATATTTTTTAAATATTTCGTAATTTCTCGACCGTTTTCGCAATTACGTCTGAATTTCGACCTTTATTGTTGCTCTTCATAAAATTATGCGTTCTTATTATTGCATCATGTTTGTCACAGAATATTGATTTTTGAAAATGATCTGTGACACAGCATTATTTGGCTCCACCAGTAACCGAAACTAAACCGGGAACCGAGCAAGAGTTAAGAGTATATTCGGCTAATATTTTCTTGCCGCCGATCCAATATTATTCTACTTTACCTTTGCTTATTCATATTTCCTTCTTGTCAATTTATTGATCTGGTTTCGTTTTGTAATTAGACATTATTGATTCGTTATCTGTCTTCTCATGTTTTTGTTGCGATGTAATTTGTTCCTTCATTTCTACGTACTACTTGAAAGTGTCACATGTTCTCGCTACCAGCACCTCCCCCTTCCCTCCCCGACTACTGAGTGGCTCCGAGAAGGACGGTGACGGCTGGGGCGCGTGGGTCGGCAAGGACAGGCGTACACCACCTCCGCTCCGTCACCCGCGCCTCCCCGCCCCCGCTCGCGTCTGTACCCACGCTGCGGTTTGCGCCGCGTCACGACTTGATAGATTGTGGGAATAATTGAGTAAAGGCGAGCGCGGGACGCGCTCCCCGCCCGGCGGCGGTGGCAGCGGGGGCGGCGGCGGGGGTCGCAGTTGCGAAACCCGCACCGCCGCCTCTCCGTTCCACTCCACACTCCGCGCCGTGTCACCCCGTTCCGCCGCGACGAACCTCCCGCAGTGCGTTAGCCCCGTTCCTCGCAGCCCCCCCCGCTCGCCCACCCCGCCCGTTTCATCCACCACCGCCATCTCGCCCTCCCTTCTATATCTCCCCCGCCTTTTCCCCCTCTGCTCCATCAGGCTTGCTCCGATCAGCCATGCCCTGTTCCGCGCTACACACCCCGCCTACCCTGCACCTCTCCCCCGTCATCCCGCTCCTCATTCTTCCATCCCATCCCGTTCCGCCCTGCCACTCCATGCTCCAGCAAGACCCACCCAGGTCCTTAATATTCCGCCAGATCTCGCCCAACCTCTGTCCCGTTCCGCTCCATACAGCTTCACACAGCACTCCACACCTCCTTGCTTCGTACCGCTCCTCCCGGTTCCTCAGTCCCTAATCCCGAGTTTCCTACACTACCCCGACTCTCTTCTATTTACACCACCCGTTTCCCTTTATTCCTTGCCTGCCCTTAAACAGCTCCTCTCAGCCTCTTTCCATCGCACCTCCACGTTACACCGCCTCACGGGCCGCGTTGCCCCTTCACATCCGCGACTCCCCCCCTTTCCCCCCCCCCCCTTCCCCAACGCCCAATCCCCCCCGATCCTATTTCATGAGCTTCGCCCGGGCGTTCCCCGTCTCGTTGGTACCGAGCCCGGAGTTCCGTGGCCCCCTTCCCGGCGCCGGGCCCAGCGCACGTGGGCCCCCGGGAGTTGACCGCGAGCAAATGTGGATTTAGTGGATTAAGCGCCCCCCGCGGGCGCCGAGGCGCGCGGCCGCGCACGCTTCATCGCATTACGCCCGGGTCACGGAATATCTTAATTCTTTACAATTGCCCTGTTTCTCATCCTCCGGAATATCTGCGCGCGGTAAATAATGCACGCGCTGGATGTGCGGCCGCTGCGGGCGGTAATAGATTGCTTAAGGGCGGGCGCGCGGGCGCTGAGATTTCTTCCGCTCCACAGCGAGTTATTTGACGATTTATTAAGTATTTGTGTTGTGTGTTTTTCTATGGTTTTATGACTTAGGATAAGCGTCAATGCGACGGTAAGTGTCTCAGCGATAATAAGGGTCGTTATAAAGATATAGTTGGGATTAATTATTTGCGAATTCATGAGTCTACACTCTTTAATTTTTTAGTTTATATTTTGGACGAATCGTAAAAAAGTTGCATCTTTTTTTCCTTATTTCATTTTATAGTTTTTAATTTGAAACAACGGACCAATTCCTGCTGTAAACAGAGTACCTCAAGGCGTTTTGCGCAACGATATTAACAGGTTCCTTATACAGTTTTGGTGAGAAACACATTGTTACTGCGTGGCAGCCTCTGGACGAACTCTGTTGGTTATTAAGATTCAGTAACTGTATGTATTTGAGTTGTGTCGGGAAAGGTACTGCCGAATGTTGCCTGAGAGAGATTATAGCTTTTTGTATACATACGTGAAGAAAAAAACAAATTGTAAGGTATAAAATGGTGTTGATTTTGCCCATCTGGAATGTTTCAGACTCTGTATAATAATAATTCCGTATGATAAATATATGCTGTCCTTGGCAGTGTGTGTTGAATATGCAGCCTAATCTTACCACTTCTTCATTTCCTCTTCACCTTTAATCATTGAGCTCGTTTTCAGTACTTTATTCTCACGATGATTACCGTCCGACCTATCGCCCTTCTCTATCTTACCATTATTCCTTGACGTTCTGACATTTTGCAACTTTACGAACGCAATATGCCATATATGAAATATACCTTCAAACTCTCACACTTCATCTGCCCTTTTATGCTGCTTTGCTACAGTTGCCTCAATACTCCGCAGTGAAATATCGAGCATCTTTCACCGAACGCCGTAAAATAAAACGGCATTGCATTTAAAATGTCGTCAGGTCAACGAATGTTTTTAGGTGAACCCTAGAGATTTTATTAAGGGTCATATCCTCTCAGGTATGGACAGGTGCAGCGCAGCTCGCCAGAGCGAGTGACGACGCCACCCTCGGGTTAATTGGATGGCGCCGGCGGAGAGGGAGTCCGGGAAAGGGGCGCCGCGCCGCCCGACAATTTGCCGCCAACTGCTGTTCAAGTTCTCACACGGCGGCGGTTTTTTGATTGATTGATTTTTTCAATGTTTCCGGGCGCGTCACCTGCTTCGGTCATTAGTCCCGTTAGTGTAGTGCATGTTTTTTTCTCGGGAGATGGCGGCGATTTTCCTCTCGCTGGATGGCGAGATCCGGCACCGACCTACCGTCGGCTAGTGGGGTTTCCCCCTAACCAGGACTCTCCCACCAGCGAAGCACCACCCCAGCCGGGACAAGCTCTAAACTCCCGACCGGTCTCCCGGAATATGTGGTAGTGTAGTGCATGTTAGTGTAAGTAAGTGTGTAAGGGGAGAGGATAGGACAAGGCAGGGGAAGGACAGATCGCGCGCGGTCCTTGGCCCTTTTGTGAGGGTACTGCTCCGGTATTCGCCTGGTGTTGATCGGAGAAACCATGGAAAACTACCGATCAGTGCAGCCGGCCGCTAGAATTCTCCTTCAGACACCAGCTGAATTCGACCTAGCTGAAAAGCTAGTGTCGAAAATCCTGCCGCCGTGGGGAGTGGGAACCTAGGACCTCCCGGTCAGAGGCGCTGCAGTGGCGTCAGTTGATGCACTGAGCTATCGCTCCCGGTCACACGGCGGCGGGCTGGCGCGTTGCGACCCGTAACCGCAGGCGCCGCTCACGAGCTGGGCTTGTAAATCTGTCACTTCTTTGTCTGCAATCTGCTCCCTGGAACGACAGGCGGGGTAGGTGCGCTTCCGCGCTACCCAGGCTTATAAGCCCCGCTCGCTCGACTTTGCGTGAGGGAATGAGTTTCGATCGCGAGCACGTCTGATGTAATTAGTCCCGTAAATGTGTTCATTTTATATCCCGGGAGGTGGTCTTTTTCCACTGGAACATGATATTCGGCGCCGACTTACGCGACGACTTTCACGATTTCCCCGCTAGGTATCTCCACTGCTGCGGAGCACTACCCCAGCCGGAGAAGCTTTAAGCTCCGACTGTCACCCAACACGTGCAATAATGTGGTGAATGTGGTGTTAGTGGATGTAGAACAAGAGGAAGGGGCAGGAATGGGGATAAAAAGATCGTGCGCTGTTCTGTTGCATGTTTGTTAGGGTAGTGCTTTAGCAATCGCTTGGTATTGATCGGGGAAACCTAAAAATACTACGGAGCAGAGGAACCAGCTGCTAAAACACTTATTGAAACAGTGTTTGAAATTGATTCAGCATCCTTGTCGAAGTTTCAACAGAAGGAAAATAGACCCAGTAACTAGGGTTGAACATCCGCCATCGTGGTGATTCCAACCTGACATCCAAACCGCTTAACTATGCAACAGAGGCAACGATACCGCCGCTGAACTGTCGTAGGTGATCGCTATAATTACATCAACTGCAAGATCGTAGGTCCCCCAGTGTCTGTCAGTTGTTCCCAGTGCTATTTCTATCTCTGTTGCCTCTATCAAACCGACCCTCCGTTGTCCTGTGCACTCCAGTATTACATGTAATTTCGGTTGAATCTAAATTGTATGAGAAACAGTCCGTGTACTATGTTTCCAATTAGCGCCGTGCAGTGTCGGAAGTTATATTTAATTGAGTTTCACAGTAGATAAGGGTAGCATGTTTTTACTTGCCACTAGAAAGAATTGTAAGAAGGCAACACGCCGTTCTTGAGATGCACTGTGAATCGAGTGAGTTCATGTAGCATTGTAAATAATAATCCCTGCAAAACATAGAATGTTCTATTGTCAATTATTACATTTTGATGGGGGCGATGAGTTGAGATATTGTAAGCATCCGAGGTTCAAAGGAGTTTAGATTGCACTTTCACATAATTCCTTACCACCAATGTGAAATAGTAGATCGTCACTGATTATTCTTAAATTTATCACAACAATCAGTGTGTCCCTTTTTAATACGCGATGTCATTTGTAAGGGGGTCTGAGATTTGAAGCCCAATCAGTCACGATCTCTTTATTATTATTATTATTATTATTATTATTATTCCAACATAATTATTCTATGACGCTTGCAATGTTTCTGTATCAATTTCGTATTTTGCTGCTCTAGAAAGGACAAAAGCTTTTTTCCGTTTTCATAATGTTCAACATTCCAATTCCATCTCTATTTTATGAAGATCGAGTTGTGTAAGTTAACACCGAAAACTTGATCTGAACCTGGGTATGTAAACTCTACATGAGCGTACAATCTATATTGCTCTATTCGTCGAAGATACTATCATGTACCCTCCATCGTAGGCATTACATATGGGCACACACGGTTACTACGTTGTGGTACTAAATCGCTACCACCTACGTCGAATCCATCTTCATACCATTACATCAACTCGCCATCGCTGCCATTCCACTGACATTGCCACATCAACATAATCGTTATCCCTTCTACGCATCCGCAATCTCCTCAACACTTACTACCTCATTGGGTTGTCGGCTTTCAACCTAATGCTTGCCATTTCAACACTGCCTTCAACCCATTATCATCGCAGCCTGGATCGATAGGAACTACTCGAGATCTAATGCAATCTAAGGGGTCATACTCTTAGCGATGGGGTATGTGTTGTACGCCTAAATACACTCAATACAAAGGCGGACGCAGTAATACTGTAGATTGTTATACTAACGGTTTAGAAGGGCGCACCTTTTTCAGTCTACATGATGGGAAAATGTAGCACCGTACTGTGTGTTACGAATTGCATTTACCGTTGCTGGTATATTTATTGCACAATTCACCAAATTGTGCAATTTTCTTCATAAAAGATTTTGATGCACCATTGGTTGGTAATTTTCTATCCTTCAGTAACACATTTATAAGATTTTGAGTTGATGGTGCCTTTTAAAATCGTTTAAACCAACGTCTGTCTTTAGTTCGTTATGAGGGGAGTGTTTCTTTAATGATGTAATGATGACTGGTCTTATAAAATGAGTTTATTTTTCGTTGTTAATTTTTTCTAAAATTGAACTCTGAAACACTCACGATTATTTGCGATCTTCTCTTATTCCCTATCATTCTTATTTCTCGTATATCCGTACTTCAACAAACTTTAAAACGAACGTGGAATAAATTCTAAACTTTTTCCACATTCGTGGCATCCTACATTTACGAAACCACATCGAGATTTTTTCATTCTAACTCTCTTTATTTATAGCCCTTATTTTTAGTCGTTATGCGCATTTTCATCACACTGCGCGCGTGCTTCAAAAGATAATGTCCATTTTGTGAAAACATTGTGGGCAAGAGGCAAAACTGCACGCGGAACATCGACGCTACAAAACGTTTGGAAAACCTCGCGGGGCAAAGCCCGTTATTGATTCCGAGGGGGCTGAGACTTCGGAAAGCGAGGGAGGGGCCGGGAAAGGGTGAAGGCGGCCATGACAGTTGTAGCGATGAAGAAGACGCTGAGAAGGACCAAGGAGGCGATGAAACGCAAATCGTGGCAAAAACCGTAAGCACGGAAATACAAATTGATATAATAATCTTGCTATTTTCACACTAGGAAAGCAGACGTAACACGATCAATAGATATAACAAGTGAGAGAGAGTTATGCAATGCTGTTAATTAATTATATTCCTTATCTAATGTTTTGAAATGGAGTGGGAGATCGATTAGACATTTGAACAAAAGAGCAGAAAGCACTGATGTGATAAATTTACTTCAATTCAAGGGGTCAATAGATAGATATCTAGAAGTAATAGTTGAAATAGTAACAATTATGGTTGATGTAATGAAGATTTGGAGTATTAGAATGGAATGCCAACAATGCAGTAGTAATAGTCCAATTGAGAAGAATTCCCACAGTTTATAGTCCAATTGCAGCATTGAATTATTGATTCAGATGGCGTGATTGCCGAGGGAGAATGGCCGTCACAACAATACAGACGTCAGATTAAAATAATAAAATTCATCAAAATAGAATCAAAACGAGAATCCTAAGTTGGACAATCCTAACCAGTTGATGAAAAATTTCCCGTTTTGGTCTAACAAGTACAGATCTGAAAAAGTAAATCTCTTGAACTATTCAGAGCTGATGTATATTAGTTAGACCCCCAAAAAATGTTTTTTTTATCAGCTGGTGGATCATTTGATCTTACAAATACAGATCTGAAAATAAAAACCTCTGAAATTGTTTCGAGCTATTGATTTACGTTAGACCAAATTGTTATTAGTTTAAGTTAGACCGTTTTGTTATTCAATTCAAATTGTTTTTAACTCCCGTTTATGAATTTATAATTCGGGGGGGGGGGGCAGCCAGGAAGGAGCGTTGGGGGGAGGGCGTGTTCGAACAGGTATCCGCGTGGAGCCGAAGGTTGGAGGAGGAAGGCGGGGGCGGAGACGTAGGGCTTTGCGTCGGTGTTTTGCGAGCGGCGGCTGCCATTGTGTTTGCGCACCTGCGCGGGCCCTTCGCGGCCCTTCGCGGCCCTTCCGGCCTGGACTAACGACCCAAAGAAGGGACGCGCCGGAAGAAACGAAGTTCGTTCTCATACCGCTGATTCTTTTCTGCTCTGATTCTCGGGCCGCATTCCTTCTCTGTCTTACTGGGTCTCTCGGTCTCCGTCTTTATTACTCTGTCCCTCCACAGTCCCTTTCTCTTTCCTCTTCAGAACTTTCAGTGTTTCTTTCTTTAGATTTATGTTTTCACTGCTTTCCGCCTCTTTTATCCTTTTCAGATAGTTCAATCTGTATACCATATATGTTTTTTTAAACTTTATTCTTTCTGTTTCCCTTCCTTTATTCTAACCTTTAACTGGCTTTCGCTGACTTTACTAGACCTGCACTTCAGTCTCTTGCCGAATTCTCTCCTCGCTCTCTTCACTGACTCTATCCACCCGATTATTTGTCGATTTCTCCTCTACCTTCCCCCTTCCTTCCCGTGCCAACCTTTCCTTCCACCTGCTCTCTAACCACCGCCTTATCTATCTCTCCTGTACCTTTGGAACATCTGCGTGTTTCCTTCGTATACTCCAACTCGTTGCTTCCGTTCTCACTGTTCTCTCTAACAACTCTCACTTTGTCCACATCTCCTCTACGTTTCTGGCCGTCTTCCTTGTGTCCCTCCGCCTACTCCAAGGCATTGTCTCCACCCTCCCTGCCCTCTCCAAACAACCTTGTCTTTGCCACATCTCCTCTACCTTTCGCGTCTTCCTGCGTCCCTCAGCTACTCAAGTCGTTGCCCCACTCTCCTGCCCTCTCCAACAACCTTGTCTTTGTCGACATCTCCTCTACCTTTCTAGCCGTCTTCTCTGCGCCCCTCCGTCCACTCCAAGTCGTTGCCTCCACCGTCTCCGCCCTTTTGGAAGTGACGTGAAAGAGCGGCGCTGTGGAAGCACCCCCCCCCCGTGCCTCGAGTGAAGTTTCTCGCCGAGCGGCGCCAGGGAGAGCGGCGCTTCACAATCGCGCCTTTTGGCCGCGGAGAGCGCTGCCAGCCCTGGACACGCCGCACTGTGTAAACTTTGCTTCGCCCGAAACTGAGATATTTAACAGAAGCGCTGTCTGCTCCGTTGACATGTTTTCTTCTCGCTTGACATTTGTAAAAGCTCGCAAAAAAAGAGTGTTAATGAAGTCGGCGGTGATGTCAAATTTTATGTCCGGTTGAATCGAATAGGTCGATTAAGAGACATATGAAGTGTCAGATCGTTTTTGATGATAGTAGAAACGTGGACAAGAGGATTTATTAGATTTTTTCGATATAATTTTACTCCACTGATAGCAGTCACGTTTAGTTGAGAAACTACCTTTCAGAGTAAATTTTCACCCCCTTCTTATTCTCCAAGTGAGGCGTAATTACAAAGGAAAATGAAGTGGTTTGAGTTCATAAAAAGTTCTGCTGTGATCGATGATCAAATATCTGATCTAAAAATACCACCCTAACATTAAATGAATGTCTTGGGAGTTATCATTGAAGGAAAAGTTTTCTCTAATAGCACCTTATATTGTTATTATTTCTTTATCGCTTCATCGCCTCGATAATCTGCAGCTTGCCAGCCTAGTGATTCTACTTTAAACACGTGGTTTTCAATTCAAAAAGTGTTAAACAGCTCCCCCATGCACATTGCTTCTCGAACTTTAAACTTGTGACTCATACTAACTATAAAGAGAAATAAAGGGGACTGTACTCATATGACAGCGAATGAAATATTTCGTCTTATCGCAAATATTTTATCACAGAGGTAAACCACATTCATGTGTAAAGGCATTACGAGGCACATGTAATAGGACTTGCGGTGCTCCTGCATGTGTCCATCACGGTGAACCAAAATTGTTAAACAGCTTCCCAATGCACATTGCTTCTCAAACTTTAAACTTATGAATTATATCAACTATAATGAGAAATAAAGGGACTGTAATCATAATGTCTGCGAATTAAATATTTCGCCATATCGTAAATACTTTATCACAAATATAAACCACACGGAACTGTAAAGACAGGCTCTTGTAATAGAATGCACTTACGTAAACACAACCTTATGGTGCTGAGCATGTGTCCACCACGGTGAGCCAAAGTGGGCGGGCGAGAATCGTGCACCTCGTTCCATTGCAGAAACAAGTGAGGCGCGGAGTGCGCTGGCAAATCGCGCGCGCCTCCGTCGCCCGCGCCCAAGAAACGCAATCGCCGCTTATCACCTATTTCTAGAGCAAACATTTGTCGCTTCCTGGCATGCTGCTATCGCCTGCGACCATCTCCGGATTCCCCGTTTTCGCCTCCGCGCCGCCTATCACCCAGCAGCGTCTCCCCGACGCCGGGCTTCCATCTCCCCGCTTCTCAACCTTCTTACTTACCTTCCTACCCTCTTCTTTCCCGCTTCCTTGATCCCCGCTCCCTTCATCCCCATGTCTTCCCATTCTCCTTCCTCTCCGTTGCTCTCTCTCCGTAAATTCACAATTCCGCTTGTTCTGCATTTCAACGCTTCCACCTTCTCTCTTATTCACCTTCCTACCGCCGTCACCTCACATTTTCCGCTGCATTGTCAGTTGCGCCTATTTTGCTCCTCACTTCTGTGCCTTTCTCGTTGTCATTTCTTTCCCGGTTTCCGTCCCAGCCTTACTAGCCATTCGTGTTCCGTGCCGTCGTTCCGTCGCACTTTCGGTACTTTGGGTACTGTATTCTGTACACTACGGTCACTAGCAGCAGTAGGTAAAATCATAGAGGAAAAATCATTGCGTAGTGAACATATTTTCTCTATTGTCAAAGTTGCAGTACTGTCTCCCGTGTCTTTGGTTGCGCGTTCCCGTACTGTGATCTCATATCTTCTACTTTCTATTTTAAAACGATTCCCTCGATATCAACGTCAAATCAATTTGTCCCTGCCGTGTTCTTTTGTTATGTAAACACTACCTTTGAGTGCTTGATTTGCTCATCTGGGCCATTCTAATGTGGTCATATAATCTATGTTTTGTGATTGTTTTGTCGCTTTTCGTAATTTCTGTTCACGTTCTACCAGAGATTTATTATGAATTTCCTGTAATGCTGCAGTTGTTTTCCATTTCCTCAAATGTTTTGACATCTCGCAAATGAAAATGTGGAGCTCATTGATGTATGGTATTTATTAAGTTAACATCAACCATGTGGTTCACAAGCGCTAACGGTAACTTTCAAGAACTTCAGATGTACAATGAAATACACGCAGTACGTGTACAATAATATAATTATGTTTGAATTTTAATATGGATGTATTCAGACACAGCAACAGTATCTCCAATTTTGTCTTCTTCCGTTATTAACGTGATTTTTCACAGTCCGTAGTCTGGCGTTGTCCTTCTCTGCTGTTTCGCAGTCGCCGTTTCCTCCTCCGCGCTACCTCAGTCTCGAAGGAGTCGTGTCGCTTCATCCCACCAGCCTGTGGAGGCAGGCGACGTTCCTGCCGTAATAGACTGGCTGCGTCCCAGAGGTCCCCGGGTGTTTTACAGCAAAGAAGATACCAGTTGCTACCTATTCTTTTGGGGAAACTACTCAGGGCACGTTCCGCCGAGCCAGAGTACGCCATTTTAGCTTAAGGAGAAAGCTTTAGAAAATATATTTTCCTCACAAGAATGCTTTGGTGGTTTCTCCGGCTGAAAAGTAATCAACCAGAGGAGATGAATTCATGAATGTTAATATTGACCGCCCCTTCGAAATGTTTGATAAATTCAATGTAGTGATGCATGCATTGAGGACTGGTCCTGTCTCTTCGTTTTGTTATTGATTGACAGCGACAGGGAAATTACATTGAAGAGAAATTTCCAATATTTTTTTGTATTAGGGAGGGTGCATTAGTAAATTTTAGGGGTTAATGAATGCAAAGAAATTGTTATGTTTAAATTAATCAAATCATTCTGAACAAGAGTTCAAATGCCATGCCTTGTATTAATGTCGTTTTACATTAAGCATTATTTTTTATTTAGATTTTCACAGTTAAATACAAACGGGAACAGCGAGGGCTTTTTGCGGCCGCGGCTTAACGTGGAAGTTGATATAAGTACCGGTTGAATAAAGCATATTCATGTTGAAATATTTGGTATTTTCTGAAGGAGAGCTCGATAATTCCAGTCAAAACATTTGTCGTAAAATATTCGAATATTTATGAAATACATATGATTACCTTTATATTTGCATAATAGAATATAATGAACATACAAAGAAGCTGCAACTTTTATGTTTAACGTACTGTAGATGTGAAAAATTGTTTGTGGATGGTTTAGTTTAAAAGTTCTCTGAGGTCAGCATATGTCAAAATGTAAGAATTGGAAGAGAGTGCGCTATATAACTGACAGTGTGTAATTAATATCTATTGTTTAACCCATACTAAGTTTCTTCGCTTTATTTCTCCAATGCTGGGGTAGTAGTCATCTATTATATTAAAATATGAATGTACCTCAAACACGTTTAAACTACTAAAGTGATTGCTCCTAAATTTGGCGCAAATATTTTGCGTGAACGGCCATTAAAGTAGCAGGGGTTGGATTTCAAAGGTGATCCCATGCGTACATGTTTATTTTATAAAATTTTGTTTAATGCAACCCGCACTGCATTTAAGTATTAAGGCATTGCGTTGCAGCCAGAGGTACGGACGTGCTGGCTCAGTCGACGTGGTCGGGCGCGCCAAAGCAAGGCGAGACGAGTTGGAGAGGGGCAGGACGGGGATGGGGAGATGGGGGGGGCGGGGAAATGAGACGGACAGGACGAGAAGGAACGGGGCGGGGAGGTACGGTAGAGAACAATGGGAACGGGACGAAACGAAGGGAACCAAATGGGCGTGGTGAGGTTGTAAATAAAACACATGTTTTGAGGTAGAATGAATTGGTTTTCCTGACTAATACATGTTTGTGATAGATAAAGAACCAGGCAACGTCGGGTTACTTCTACTTCGTTATTATCCGAAGGCCTCTACTCCTGTTTCGGCAGTGTGATTAGCGACTGTACCGGGGGCGGCGCGTCGCCTGTGTGGGCTGTACTGCAGCGCTGGGGGCCTCTCGTGTTTCCGGCGCTGCTGGGCGGGATGGTCTGGCACGGCGTGCTCGGCGCGCATGCGCCGGAGTCTCCCCGCCGGGATCATCAGCTAATTAATTACATTAACATTCCATCTCCCGGCGGAGGGCGTCCCCCGCCGCGCCTCCCCGCCCGGCCCCACCCCCATCCCGACCCCGCCCCGGTTGCCGACAGCCTCCGCCCTCCTCGGCAACCGCCGCGCTGGCTTGTGGGCCCGTCATCCCATCGGTACCCACCGCCTTGTTTTGTTTTGTTTTTTTTGTTTTTGTTACTGTGTGCTTTGATTGCGGCGTTCGGAAGTTTGTTATATGCCCATTTAGTCTCCCTCAGACTCCGTCGTTTCTGTACGGAACGTCTTTGTTGTTGACCGGTCTTATCAATCACACCGATCTGGCTCTTCCCGTGAATGTTGTTCATGTTTCTCGTCTGTCCGGCCAGACCACACAAGGCCTCTTTTCGGCAATTTTAATTCTGCTACATCGCTCCTGTTGTCTTTAAACTATCTACACCCTATACTGTTTTCGTCGTTTCCACCCCGTCCCAAATCATGTTCGACTTCGCCACTTCTTGTTTTCCTCAACGTCAGTGCCGCCAGAATCCTCTGATATTTTAACGGTGTCTTCTGCCGCTTATTTAATTGTCAATAAATAAATCCTATCTGCTCTCAAGTCCCCGTTTATAACTTTAATGGTATTGATGCGTACTCATTCATGTAATTTCCTTCAAATTGAGACTTACTCTGTCGACTTCCTTACGCAAAGGAACAATGAAATGGCAATTAGTTCAGTATAGCTTTTGATGCTTGTCCACATGTATCTACTTCTACTCGTGTTATATTTTGCCCCATCCAATACTGAGTTTGCATTCTACCATTCCGCCTTGCTATCTGATCTTTCGTGGTATCAAACCTCCCTTGTGAATTTTTCTGTCCATTTCCCTCCCCCCTATTGCAGCCTGTTCCACCCCTGTGCTCTGTTGCGCCCCATGCTTCTTGCCTGACCGTCCTTTCGCATCGGTCGCCTCGTTTCCCAGCGGACACGCCCCCTCTCCCCCTCCATCGCCTTCGCCGCCCCCGTCGCCCGTCGGCGCCCAGAGCGCACTTTTTCAGCGTCTCCACCTTAGTTATCGGCCGCGTCCCTCCCCTCGCGTAGGTAGCGCTCCCCCGCCCGCCGTCATGGTCGCTAACGAATCTCCTGACCCGTTTTTTCTGGGACCTTTATTATTTGTCACGTCGTTGCTCGATCGCTTTTCCACTGCGGCGCTGCAGTCTCTTGCGAAAAATTGTGTTATCGTTTCAGCTTGCTAGCGCGTTTTCATATGTTATTTCGGCTATTGCTTGCTCGATTAGAGGAGTTGGTGTGTACGTCGACAAGTAGTGTACGTCCGAGAGACCAACTGTTGCAATGTATCAGGAAAATGCTATCATCAGTAGCAGCAGAGGTTTTCATGTGTTAGACATTATTTTGCCTGTAGCAGATACATTTGCTATCCTCATCGTGAAGAAGGTCTACCAATGTCTCTCTTTCGAAGAGCTTCTTATGGCCGAAGTGAAAAGAAGGCTTCTATTTGTTCATTCGAGAGTGATGTGCAGTCTTTATCTGCTTTGCCGTTTCGTTAATGTTATTAATGTCTTTTCACTTCTGTGTGTGTGTTCTTTTCGTGTTTTGCGAATATGAAAATTATTTATGCGAGGCAATAATATTAATTCTTACATCATACACACATGCATACTTGCATGTGTGTATGATGTAAGAATGCATTCTCAACCGCTCACGCGCACTTTAGATGTGATTCGATTATCTTTTGAATCGAATAATTTAGAATACTTGCACATTAGCCTCACAACAATGCAAGTAGTAATTAATTTTATTTTTACCTAATATAACAAATTTTGTAAAATATAATACATTTTGTTATTTTTTTCCATGGATGCATTCTTTTATTTCCCTAGCAAACGTTATTTACTTTGAAATACATATTTGTTTTTCGCCTGTTTTGTCTTCCCAATATTTTCTTACAGTCTGTACTTTCATCTCTATTTCGTTACTTTCTGAATCCTCCTGATCGCCCTTTCACTGCCCTTTCCATCTTCATCGTTCCCCTCCGAGTGACCGTATATATAATTCATGCGTTACGAGATTTAAGTTTTTACCGTGATGGCTCTTCCCCCTCCTTGCCTGTCTCGCGTCATCGCTCATCTGCGCCCCGCGCCCCTCGCGCTCCGCTCGCCGTCCATCAGCCGCGCCCTCCGTTCATCCCACGAGCTCATTCTCAGCCCTCGCGCCCGCCACCCGAAATTCAATCTCTCTATTTGGCTGCTTATTAGGCAACTCCGCCCCGCCGCCGCTCCGCCCGCGCCGCCAATGCAGCCGGAGCCACCCGTCTCCGCTTTCAGCCTTCCCGCTTCTCAGCAACGAACCCAGGTGACGTGGCAGGAGGCGCTCTAGGTCAGGCCTGCCCAACTAATGGCCCTAACCAGTGGCCCTAACCAGTGACCCAACCAATGACCCAACCAGTGACACAACCAGTGACACAACCAGTGACACAATCAGTGACAGTCAAGTGACCCAACCAGTGACCCAACCAGTGACCCAACCAGTGACCCAACCAGTGACACAACCAGTGACACAACCAGTGACACAACCAGTGACACAACCAGTGACACAACCAGTGACCAACCAGTGCCCTAAAACACCGCCCTGAGCAGCTTCAGATTCCAAATGAGGTCACACACAATACTTCGTATCCTTGGAAGAGTAGTTGGTAGAAGGGGAGGTGTCTCCATTCCTCCAACGTGAATGTCTCAAATGTCGTCGTTCAGGCAAATAATAATAGGTTTTCTGTATGGTGTTTGTGTTACTGATGGCGGATAATGTACACGAGATAATTAGTGTTTCTATTCAAAAATACCTTAATTTTCTTCTGTTTTTGTTTGTTGTGCATTCTTTTCCAGCCCGTCCTTGTGAATCGCTTCTCGAATCGGAGAAAAAGAAAGCCATTGCGATTTCTTTGCTTGCGGAGGGCTCCGAAAGAGTAGAGGGGAGAAGTGAGCCTGTCGAGCCCCTGGTGTTTTCAGGTCCACGATACATCAAACCAGTTCGTTGGGCATACTTGTTCTAGCTATGGGTTTTAGTTCCAGTGCGATAGGAAGATATGCTTATTTCCTTTCAGGATGATGTTGATGGCAATATCAAATCACGTCTCCCTTATGCTTGATAGGGCTATAACCAAATACGAACTATAAGACTAAGCACTAAAAGAATAAATCCCGAAGTGTAATATCTCCAACGCAATGGTCACAACTTCTCGGGTACCTTTTTTATTCATTCAGTTTCTTTGGGCTTCTCAGTCATTTCCTCCAACTTATTGACAATTCATCTGGTGTTCCATTATTCTCCTCCGTTTTTCTTTATTCCTCACTTTCTTGATGTTCACAGTGTCCAAGATTCCTGTTTATTTCCTTAAGCTTTTTTAAAAATAGAGATGCACCAGTAAAAACATTAGGTTCAGTTGGAACGCATAAAATTCCAAAAATCTAATTGGTAACGATGGTGATACAAAGTTAGATAGATAGATAGATTTATTAAAGTTCGCTTTGAGCTAATGCTCGGTGGCAAACATTAGATATACAATTACAAAACTATTACGAATATTTACAAATATAATTACAATTAGAATTAGAGATTAATATCCTAGTTATAATTAATTTTGAGTTATCTATATGTTGACTTATAACTTTTCTAACACTTCACTCCACTTCACTTCACTTCACTTCACTTCATTTCACTGCGCTGCACTACACTACACTCCCCTCCCCTTCCGTGCCCCCACCACACTACACTTCACTTCACTTCACTTCACTGAATAAGAGACATGACTATATTATTAATAATACTAACGATTATAATAATGAAACTAATAATAATAATAATAATAATAATAATGATAAAAGTCCCAGTGCTATTAATGATGACCTACATAGAATTAAGTATATTTTTAAATTTCACAACATTAGAAGAAAGAGTCTCTAGTGCTTAGGTAGTTTAGTAATATTTTATCATTTATGTGGAATAGGAGAAGAAACCCTTTTAAAAACATACTTCTATGTTAGATGGATAATTTGGTTGGCTACTGTAAACCGTGCTAGATTCGTACGCTCATTTTTGTGTTAAGCGTTGCCAAATGCTCATTCAACAAAACTTGAATACCCTTCCCAGTTAACACAGCACACCTCACAAAATAGACATCAAACGGGATTGCTCACTACACGCAAGTGCGTCGGCAGAAATGCGTTTTCGCTCTATTCCAGCGAGTCATGTTTTCTGCGCCCCCCCTCGCCTTTTTAGTTCAACGGCTTCGCCGCGCAGCCACACGAGCAACAAATCACGTGAACCGGCGGGCCGGAATCAAAAAGGCGCCGTTCGAAGCCCGTTCGCAGTGCGTTGAGTCTGCTCCCTCCTTCCCGCTGCCAGGCTCTGTAGTCCTCTTCACCTCGCCCTCTATCACTGTTGACTTGCTTCCCTTCCGTACCTACCTCTGCCTCTATCACTCTGACTTCACCCCCTCACCGAGCCTACCTCCTTTACTTCTACCACTCTCACTGTCGACCTGATTCGCCTCTGAACTCGCCTCCTAAACCACCTCCACTCTCGATGTTAAGGAATGAAATAAATGAATGAAATGAATGAATGAAGTCACCTCCGAATAGCCTCCTAAACCACCTCCACTCTCAGTGCTGATGAATGAATGAAGTCATTTTCGAACTGCCCTCCTAAACCACCTTCATTCTCAAAGTTCATGAATGAATGAATGAATGAATGAATGAATGAAGTCACTCGAATGCCTTAAACACCTCCTCTCAGAATCATGCCCCCCTCCGAACCTACCTTCTTTACCTCTTCCACTCTCACTTCGAACTGCCACAATTTCGAACACTCCTCGCCTGTAAGCCGCCAACAATCGCCACTTCCGTCAACATCGCTGTCCCTGCTGTGACTACGATAAGCACCACCTTCCGTACAGGCTCAATCCACCCACCACTACATCACCGATCCCAACCAACACCTTTTTCCCCCTCCCTCACCACTTTCCCCTGCCGGAGCAGGCAGATGGGAACCGCAGTTTGTTTTCCGATGAGCGCTCGAACTGATAGAGTCCGTCCGTTGGGATCGCGCAGATGAAAGAGGGAATGCGACCTGATACGCCGGAGGAAAAACCTCATCGTGTCAGCGCTTTGACGATTTTGTGTTCATTCGCAAAAAGGAAAGAAAAAAAAGAATTGCCCGCACGTCAAAGCAACGCGTACCTGACGTGCTCTGTCGCTTGCTGCCTGTGCGTCCGACCCAGGAACTCCCACAGGTTTCACAGTCTCGTGGACCGAACCTGCAACTTCCGCTTCGCGAAAATGATGTACGCCGGAATTTCTTTATTACTTCGTGTGTAAGAATATCGGACGGTCGTAACCTCAAAAATGTGAGAAATGTCTCCTCATTAAAGGGAACTCAGGTTTGAAGAACATAAAAAGCGCAGGTTACGAGTATGTCAAAGAAAAATCCTATTTTGGTTTGGTTTGGGTCACCTAGAAAAAGTGGGTGACTAAATTGACATCATTCTTGTTTCTAACGTTATCATTCAGTATCTCATACTTATTTCCTGGGATCATTATTCCTGTCATAGATGAATGGTAATCACGATGTAAATTCTTTTCGATTGTAATTGCTTTCGTTTTTGTCATTCTGGAAAATGAATTAGAATGTCCGTACTGAAGTAAAAGTGAGTAATTATGACCTACGTTCTCCAAGTAATTTATGGAGGAGGTGCTATTTTACTGCTGATCTACCCTGAAATATTGATTTCAGTTTGATAGTCCCCTGGCTTAACACTAGCCATGCGTCTTCTCTGACAGGGGGGAGCCGTTTATTTTCACCAATATCCTACCTTTAACCGCAGCATCATCTGAGGATTTGCAATAAGCTGAATTTCCCTTATGGTCGTTTATCATGTATTTGAAACTGTTCAGTAATCCTGGGAACGTTTGAAGCATATTTTGTTACTTAAGTGGCCGTGAAGTACCTCTCTGTCAATTACATTAACTCAAAATTGTTTCATACTTAACTGTGCAAAGAAGACGTTTTATTTGAAACTGTTCAGTAATCCTGGAAACGTTTGAAGCATATTTTGTTACTTAAGTGGCCGTGAAGTACCTCTCTGTCAATTACATTAACTCTAAATTGTTTCATACTTAACTGTGCAAAGCGTTTTATTTGAAACTGTTCAGTAATCCTGGGAACGTTTGAAGCATATTTTGTTACTTAAGTGCCGTGAAGTACGTGAAGTACCTCTCTGTCAATTACATTAACTCTAAATTGTTTATACTTAACTGTGCAAAGAAGACGTTTTTTTTTATGGAGTGAGTATAAATATGAGTGTACAACATGTACTCCATCGATGAAATAATACTAATGTTATAAGTAAATGGCACGTGAATGGCGGGAGATGACAATAGTATTATGGCTAGAAATAAAAGTTTTCAAAAGATATACATAATATACTAATTACATCCAGTTTCTTCGTACATTGCATTGAAATAAAATAGATTTAACACTGAAAGAAACGATGTGCTCAAATTTCTAGTCTCCGTTCGTACATTTCCTTCACAGGCAGCAGAATTAATTTTGTAGCAATTTTTTAACTCATATCAATGCTTCATTTCGCAAAGTATCTTTCGAGTGTACAGCTAAAATCGTGAACGCAGAACATTTTTTTCCCGCTCTTACCACACCGCGGGCGACTTTGGTACTGTCACCGAAGTTGCCGCCTTAGTAACGCCCATTCTCCCGACAGCTCTCGGCCGCTGACCCTATATCAATGCTTCATCTCACTTATTTCGGATGTACAGCAAAAATCGTGAACGCAGAAATTTTTTCCCGCTCTTCCTACACTCTGGGCGACTTTGGTGCTCAGTCACCGAAGCTACCGCCGTAGTGACGCCCTTTCTCCCGACAACTATTGGCCGCCGTCCTCGTCGCCTCCAAACAAGCCCCGCAGTCGGTCTGGGTCAAGTCTGCGCAATGGAGTATCGACCAGCTTGTTTGCTTTTCCGCCCCATTCGCTTCGACCGTCACCCCCGCCGCAAGGGCTTCTCCGAGGGAGGGCGGAAGGGCGGTCGCGAAGGGCCGGCGCCGCTAGCCCCTTGCCAAGGGCGCGCCAGTGCGGGGATGAGGCTCACGAAGAAGGGAAGCTGCCCTTCGTGTGTCTGTCGCTGGGGAGATGCGAGCCGAGATGGAAGAAGAGCCCTTCACAAGCAGCAGCTAATTTGGGGACACATGAATCTTCACTGGCACAGCTTGGAAGATATTCTTAAAACAGTTTTGATTTCTTGTATTTGTCTTTCAGCTTTGTTATATAATTGGATTTAATGTTATTTAATGATACTTTTGGTCTAGATTTCTCGTGTAAAGTACCAGTCAATCGAAAGCATTTGTTGCGGACCATAAAATACAATAAAATCCATTTTCCTTCACTGTAGGTAATCGCAGTATTTTTATTTTCAGTTTCGAAATCTTTCTAAGATGTAAAAAGTCATTAAAGTCATGTTTATACTGATAGCAATTGTAGTCTCTGGTTACTTATTTTAGAAATTAAACTTAATTTTAAAGGGTTACGATACGTCAGCTTCACAAAATACCTTATTTGACAAATAATTGCTAGTTTGCTTCTGTTGCGACTAAAAATAATTCACATTTCTGTGTCATTATTCATATTTGTTTTGGATGTGCAATCTCTCAAGTGTAGGGTATAGCAAAACAGTAATAACCCAAATTGAGTTTAAACTCATTTATACAACTCAGAAAGTGCTGTTTTCTACCAGTTGCTATGGGGTACCAGAGACAGAATGATTCTGTCACTTGTGGTAACGAAGTTTAATTCGTTTAACCAATTATATCTTTAGAAAAATACCTTTGAATTTCTATTAAAAGTTAGGAAAATTCATTTTCTAGGATTCGAGTAAGGGGAATATAATAGTATTATTCAATAATTAGTAGTTTGCTTCCGTCATATTTCTTGTTGATCCCAATATTCATTTTATACGTTTTTTTGACACGGAATTATTGTGTTAGTTTGCTTACAAGCTTCAAATATATTTTCTTTAATCTTCACATCAGATTTCTGAATCCGCCGCCATCTCAGCCCCTGTCCACGCATCTGCCTTTCCCTCCGCCGCCCTCCAGCGGGTGCTCTTCTCGACTTCCCCTTATCCCCCCCACCGCGAAGGGACGCACTCGCCCGCACACACCCTAGATGGGACGCCCCCTCCCTGTACGCCTCCGTCGCCACCGCGCCGACACCACCGCTGCCCAACCACCTTTGTCGCTATCACTGCTGCCGTCGCCACTGCTGCCGCCACCGCCGCCGCCACCACCTTCGCCGCCGCCGCCACTGCCACCGCCGCCGCCGCCTCCACAATTCCTTCGCCGCCACCGCCATCCCGCTCCTTGTAAGAACCAATAACCTCCCTCTCTAATGGCATTTCCGTTCGGCCCGCCGAGAAGGGGCGCCGGGGCGGGGGGGGCGGGCAGGGCAGTGCCCGGCGCGGCGCGGCGGGGCGCCGACGGGGGCGGGGTGGCGACGACGGCGGCGGCGGGGGCGGAGCGAGGAAGCGATAAATCACGTATGAAAATTCGCATTAACGTCCGCGAATCGCGAGCGTGCCTGGCTGAGGGATGACATCCGGGCGCCCGAAAGGGCTTCCAACCCCGCCCTCCCTCCCTTCCCCCTCCTCGCAACCCAACATCCCTCCCCCTCCCCCTCGCTCGCTCTCACACACGCGCGCCCGCGTGCAGCGCCCGCGCCTGCGTTCGCACTCGCGCCGTTATAGAAGGACTCGAAAATACGGTGACATAAATCACCGAAATTGGAGACCGCGCGCCTGCCGCCCCCCTGGGGGCTGCCGGGATACGCCCACCCGCGCGCGCCGCCCGCCGCGCCGCCTAACGGGCGCACGCCGCAGCTTCGCCATGCGCCGCCCAGTCAAGTGAGTCGTCCGCTCGATACACGCCGCCCCTGCCTCACCCCCACAGGCGCTGACGCGCTGCCGTCGTCGGTATCTCCTCCTTCATCTCGCGTGTACTATTTTGAGCGTGGGCTTGCCAAATTTTTCAAATCGGAGATTGCTTTAAAACGGGATTTTCCCGTATATCTATTTGTTCGACGTTAAAAACAGTATGTAATCGTTTACAAATATGAAATAGTCTCATGTTCTCCGTAATGTATTTAATATTTTCAGAAAATAAGTCGTCGTGGTAACCTCAATTAGAAAAAATCACTTTTTTCTTCATTACACCAATGTGTTCAATCTTGAGAACTGCAGCAGTTGCAATAGGCGTAAGACGACGGTTAATGAAAATAAAACGAAAATCATGCTTGTACATTGTGAAGCAACTGTCAAGACAGTGAGAGGGAGAGAACGATTTCGTTCCTCCTGATAACTTCCCTAGATTTGATATATTGATACTGCGGTTACTACGACGATGTGGTATTTAGGTTAACTTGAATATATTTAGCCAGTCTCAGACAAATGTTTTCCTCATAATGATACATTTCGTTCTCCTACGGGGTGAGTCTCTCTGTTTGGAGTAGAGTGGTCACGTGAATCGGCTTGATGGATAGCCGGCGTCTATAAGACAAGTCACAAATGGTTCTTGAAATGGCGGAGCGGTAATTTGTGGCCGATTGACAGAGTTCCTGATAAGTTATATTCGTATACGAGTACATCATTACTCGAGATTTTCAGTTTCAATCGCATTTATATTTACAAATCTACTGTTTAAAGAATAATAGATTGAAGTGTGTGTGTCACGAATAAAGAAATATGTTTAGTTTTTAAAAATATAACATAAATGTGGTGTCATACCAACTGAGGTGAAGTTTAGATTCAATAACGTCCGAAAACAAGAACTGCACTCTGTTCCCCTGCGTTTGAAAATGTTTCATCTGCAATGTTTAACACAGTATTGATCATTCATTTTCTCCCCTTTTGATCTGCTTCTTTATTTTACAGAACATAAACAGGGTTGAGCGAGTTTGTTGCGCACGATAAAAATCGTACATTTGCGTCTTAATTGGTTCGCTACTAGTGTGACATTTTTATTAATTCTGTACAAACCGCAATAGCAATGAGAGTCGAGTGTATGTATTTTTAATTTAATTCTCAATTTACCAGTTTCTAAGTCATAAGTTGAGCTTTTTGGTTCTTTAGAGCGTTCATATATAGATAAATACCAAGGTATATATTGTGCTTCATGAATTTTCGCTTACCATTCGTTAAGGGTCTTTAATAAAATGGTTATCGATATTGATAGTATCAACGTATAACCTGGTTTTACTTATAGCAAATACATCCTGCCTTACTAATAGGCAAGTAAGTCATTTCGTAAAAAAAAATGTTCCTTCTACTGTTTTGAAACGGATGGGCTGAAAAGTGAAGGGAAAGTAAGCGAGAATATATGCATTTAAAATTACAATACAATTACAATTTCTTTCATACATTACAAATCATTGGGAGAATCCTGTGTTTATAAATCTATATCCATCATTTTGTCTATTAGACTTAAATGTTACAGACAAATTGTGCAATGTAGCTAAAAGCAGTGTGTTTCAAATAGAGTGCTTTGAGTAAGAGTAGCAAAAATTAACAGTTTCTTGGTGAAGAGATTTTCTGTCTTGATAGCATATTGCTAAATATTTGTATATCTTCTACTGAGAACATTGCAACATCGTAAATGTCGCCCGTTCGTTTTTCCTCTGCATGACAATGTTCGAAAATGTGTTATTTTAGAATATTCATGTTCACAAACAACAAGTGCGATTCCAGTCCCAGACTAGTTTAGCAGTGCTCTTCGCTATGTTCAGCCGTGCATTCTCCTTCCGCCAAGACACCCGGCTCGTCCTCTAGAAACCATTTCTCTATTTCCTTTGCAAGAAGGGAGACTCGGAGAGATCTCCGATATTGGGGACGAACAGGGAATACGCGCGAGCAAGCCAGTGCATGTGCTGAGCGAGCGAATTTCGGAGCAGTGGGTGCCGCTCTTCTGCCGCAGCTGCTGCCACTTCCGCTAACTCCGCCACCATCGTTCTACCTCCGCCCGGCTAGCGCTTCCGCCCTCAATGTGCCCGCCTCCCCCGCCTCACTCCGCCGTACCCGCCCCTCCATCGCGCTTCCTTTTCTTCTCTCTCCCCGCCCTGCCGGCTCCCCCCGCCCCCCCCACCCATTCGCCCCTCTCATTAACCCCTCCCATTCACCCCTCCAATTCACCCCTCCCATTCACCCCTCCCATTCACCCAGCCCTGTCACCCCACTCTTCCACTTCTTCCCTTCACCACGCCCCTTAGCCCCGTCTCTTCACTACTTCACCCTGTCGCGTCCGGCCTGCTCATGCGCCGCTCCGTATCCATCACCACCTCGCCTTCTCGCCCCCTTCGCCTCGTACGCCACCTATCACACCCTTCCCGTCTCCATGTTTCCCTGCATCACTTCCGCCACCGTCCGTTCGCATGTCTCCGCGCGACCACATCCCGCGAGGCGCGGGCGGTGTGGCGCAGCGGGGCCATCCGTTGGCTGTTCCGGCGCGACCTCCGCCCGCGCCTTCCGCCTCACTCCTCTCGCAGCCAGTCGCTCCACTTTCTCTCTCCAAACATAACAGTATATTCTCATCGGGAGAGAATATACGTTGCTTAAATAAATTAAATTACGTATATTTTGTTCTTAGCTGTGTGTTGGAATGTTTAGATAACTCTATATATTGTGTCGTCAAAGAAGGTATACTGTTTATTTATAAAAATAGAAAATAGAAATGCGGGAAAAGGGAGGAAGGAAAAATGGGAGAATATTTCTGGTTGATAATTTATTCACAAATAGTGTTTGAAGTAGATTCACCATGACAGTATTGTTATGATTCTCATGAATTCAGTTTTACTGTTTGTGCAAAATATAGAAGTATAACATATAATTGTTTTTTATTATTATTATTATTATTATTATTATTTGTATTATTGTTATTACTATCATCACCGTCAAGATCGAAATGCAAGAGTTGTCGCCCTTGATATCATACGAAGTCCTGAAAAAAATTGTAAATATGGAATTCCTCTGTTTAAAACTACCTGTTAAATGTTCTACGGTGTGTTTTGTTTTGTAAATTCTTCACCTGTTCACACATTTGTACGACACACACACACACACACACGTTACCGCCATTCAGTAAACCAGCTCTCGTATGGCGAATCCGGCGAATTAGAAGTAGGGCAAAGGCACAGGCGCGAGAGCGCGTCAACACCGCAGTGACACGGCGTCTAACCCAGTTCGCCCGGCAGAAGTCGACGGGTGATTCGGTGGAATGCGGTGGCGTGGGAACGCACGGGGGCTTTGCAGGTGTTCCCGGTAATGGAAGTGAACATGTCCATTTCACGGCAACTCTGCAGCGCGCGCGCGTGGGCGCCGCCGCCGCGCCCGCGCGCGAAACCCAGACGCCGCAGCACTCGGCCGGCCACGCCCACACGCACCTGCGTGAGCGAGCGAATGCGTGTCCGAAGGCCCACCCGCAGGCACCACACCGCCCGCGGCCGCGCTCCCACCGGCTGCGTTAGCTCGGGGAGCACACCGTTGCCTCTAGCAGTGTCGTCGGTTCATAGGGTTTGATTGATTGATTTTTTCGTGTTTCCGGGCACGTCAACTGCTGTGGTCATTAGTCCCGTTAGTGTAGTGTATGTTTTTTCTCGGAAGATGGCTGTGATCATTCCCCCGCTTGATGGTGAGATCCGGCGCCGACCTACCGTCGGGTAGTGGGATTTCCCCCTAACCAGGACTCTCCCACCAGCGGAGCACTGCCCTAGCCGGGACAAGCTCTAAGCTCCCCACCGGTCTCCCAGAATATGTGGTAGTGTAGTGCATGTTAGTGTAGGTGTATGTGTGTAAGGGGAGAGGATAGGACGAGGAAGAGGAAGGACAGATCGCGCGCGGTTCGTGACCCGTTTGATAGGGTACTGCTCCGGCATCGCCTGGTGTTGGTCAGAGAAACCACGGAAAACTACTGATCAAAGCAGCCGGCCGCTAGAATTCTCCTCCCGAGGTTCATAGGGTTTCGAGACCCGATGGTGCTGGATTTTCGATACTAGCTTCATAACTGAGGGCGAATTCAACCACTCTGTGGAGGAAAATTGTGGCGGTTCTGAATGGTAGTTTCTCATGGTTTCTTCGAAAAATACCAAACGGAAACCGAAACAATACGCCAATAAACTATCCACGAACGGCGCGCAATAGTCGCTTATTCATATCTTACAATTACGAGAACGTACATTCCACTACGAGAAACGTGGGGAGTTTAGGACTTGTTCCGATGGAGGCGACAACCCTCTGCAGGGAGATACCTGAGAGGAAATCCCACAACCGACTGTGGGTCGGTGGCGAATCTCACTTTCCAGAGGAGACGGAACTCCGCCATCTCACATGATAAAACTCGAGAGTAATGACAGAAGTAGTTGACGCGGCTAGAATCACTCACTCAGGCTGTGCTTGTGCCGCCTTTTCCTCGACTCACAGGAACTCGACTCCACAGCCTTACTAGTGACATTCCTGTTGCATGACAGCTATGGGGACCGTACACAATCGGGATTGTTAAGGGTGTGATTCATTCGAGTTTTCTCGCGTCCTATTCTACCCGAAAGCATCCTCATACGACCACATTTATCCGTCTGAGTTCATAAATTTTATTTAACAAAACAACTTTGCTCATAATCGAGAAACCGCATCCTCCAGAAAATCAAGCTTTGTTCGTGATTTTTCTTTCTCGCGGTTGTGGCTACAGATGTCTGCTTTTCTCTGAACAGGTAAAACTGCTTGAGAAAAATGATAACGTTTTCAGAGCGGGTATGGGTCCCACTTCCGTCACCTTTGCCTCTCTCTTCCATTTCTGGCTCTTCCAATTGAACTTACCCCTCGTCATTCGGTTACCAATACAGCTCTGCCACATATCTATTTTCCTTTCTCATAGTAGCCTCCCTATTACCTTTCACTCTCAATGTTTCTTTCCTCCGAATTTCCGATTGTTACATGTCTCTCCATTCCTTTTTTTTTTCTCTTCGCCTCCTCCCTGACATTGTGCCTTCGCTGCCGTTGTCACCCACCCACCAACTCACACCTGGTCTCCGACACCGGTTCCCGCGCTGCCGCCGAATCCAGCCGCGCCGCTCCGGTTGCGGCGGGCGTTCGTCCCGCGCGGATCGGATCCAATTTGCAGGGAATCGCCGGCCAGCGCCTCGCCGCCGCCGACGCGCGCCCGTAAGCCCCCGAGGGCGACGCGACACGACGCGCCCGACACAGGCGGCGGCGGCGGCGGCGGCGGCGAGAGAGCGTACGTGCAAACGCGTGCAGCCGAGATGCGAACTGCGAAATGAAAATGTGTGCTGCGAGAGGTGAGCAAACAAACAGTTTCAGAGGGCCACCTGAAATTGCTGAGAGAGGAAAAAGAAGAGCAGGAATAGAAACATGCGAGTAACTACTGGAAGTGGTTTCCCAGGTTCATCGCGCTGAACTGTACGGCAATCCTCTGAAATAGTTGAATTTATGATGTGATTGGAATGCTTCATGCACCCGTTTTCTCGTTAAAAATACTCTGATTTAAATATCTCCCTTTCGTCAGAAACTAGTTGCGATTCTCGATTCTGAAATTACCTCCAGATCACTACGGTTTTTGGTGTCGTACTCGTACGTATTATGAAAAAAAAATGTTTCGATTCCCTTCGATTTAGAAGCCTAACTAATCGGTGAAAGTACATTATTTTGCTGACTTCGTAGTCTTAACGTTAGAAATACTCCGTGATAACTACCTTATTTTAACTCGTTGAGATGTCAGCTAAACGATAAGTGAAAAGAATATCTACTGAAATAAAGATATTTTCTGATTGTTTTAATCAGTACTGAAAGTGAAGCTCTAAAAGCTGAAGAGGTTTTCTCTCCTTATGAGAGTTAGCCCTCTATATTCTTGTTTTGTGTGGGCGATTTGGGACTTGTGAGAGTAGGCATTCGCAGCAACGAGCGTAGAGCGTTCGACGGTTTAGGGGCGTTGTTTCACTCTGCACAAATGGCGCAAAGGGACGTGGCGTAACACAATGCAGCGACTCTTGCTGCGTTCGCTCTTGGTGGCGGAGGGGGGCAGCGAGGGCAGTCGCTCGATTGATTCGGAGCTTAATTCGCTAATTGGCTCTGCGACGCCGCAGCTGGGCACCGAAAACGCAATCACGACAACGGTTGCTCCACTCGGAGCCCTGCTCGTCGGACCCATCTGCCGCTCGACCCCCCGCTCGACCACCGCTCGACCCACCCGCTCGACCACCGCTCGACCCCACCCGCTCGACCCCACCGCTCGACCCCACCCGCTCGACCCCACCCTCGACCCACCGCTCGACCCCACCCGCTCGACCCCCCCGCTCGACCCCACCGCTCGATCCACCGCTCGACCTCACCGCTCGACCCCACCGCTCGACCCACCGCTCGACCACCGCTCGACCCTACCCGCTCGACTCTACCGCTCGACCACCCGCTCGACCCACCCGCTCGACCACCCGCTCGCCCCCACCCGCTCGACCCCACCCGCTCGACCCCACCCGCTCGATCCCACCCGCTCGACCCCACCCGCTCGACCCCACCCGCTCGACCCCACCCGCTCGACCTCACCGCTCGACCCCACCCGCTCGACCCCACCCGCTCGACCCTACCCGCTCGACCCCCCCGCTCGCCCCCACCCGCTCGCCCCCACCCGCTCGACCCCACCCGCTCGACCCCCACCCGCTCGACCCCACCCGCTCGACCCCACCCGCTCGACCCCACCCGCTCGACCCCACCCGCTCGACCCCACCCGCTCGACCCCACCCGCTCGATCTCACCCACCCTAAGTCACTTGCTCGATTCCACTGTTGTATTTTACCTACTGAGTCAATTTCGACCAAACCTACTCGAATTCATCAGCAGAAACGAACGTATTCGAAGGCGAAATGCTGTAATGTATTTTATCGAATGCATACGATCAAACTCTTGTTATAAAGCGGTTTTGTCCAAACTCATTCTCGTAAAACCATTACTCAAATGAACACATTCATTTGTTTGAGGTGGTAGAGGGGCAAGATATATTGATTCATGTAATGAGTAGAAAATAATGCTCATGATTTAATATTTGTGTCTCGACTTAATTGCGAATTTATATTTTGATGATGGCGATGTTGGATAATAATATTAATAATAATAAATAATAATAATAAAAATAATATATGATTAATTACGCTAGGATTTAGTGTTAGCTTACATATAATATATATTTAATTCAATTTGCTCGTTGTGAGGACTTATATGATATGATTGTTTTCTTCAATCAAAGGCAGCATTCAACTTTTATTTTTTAAAATTTATTTGGTTTTCTTGATTTTTCCTTAGTACGGTATTTTTCCCATTTTGTTTTCTTTATCCTTGTATCAAAGCTTGTAATACCACTTTCTAAATCAACACTTCGTAAGTAATAGGTATTTCATGGATTTACATTTTATTCCGTGACAAGAAACACAACTCATTTCCCTAATCGATTCAAAACTTTCTGAAGGACGCCACACTTCTTTGTATATAACAGGCAGTTTGTCTTTGAAGAGAAGATAAACCGTCTCAAACTAACATCTTCTAACCTGTCATTTGACGCGATGTATTGCTGTACAGCACGCAAATATTGGACTTCTCGATATTTTCAATTGCCATCTTGAGCTCTTGCAGGAAAAATTTTGGGTCACCCACGGAGATGAGATCGCAAGTAATTGCTACAAGGTAAAGACGTCGTAAAACCCTTCAGTCGATGGAATCGCTGTTGCGGACGTCGATATCAAGTCTGGTGGTGTCTGGTTTCTGGCGCTCAAAGGCCAAACCCTGTTCCCCGTCCCCCGGCACGTTCCCAGCGACCGAATTCCTTGTCGAGCGCGTATATAATCTTTTTATTGGGGCATAAACTCGTAACAGTTATGGTCCTTACATATTTTAAAGCAGCTTCGTGCTCAAACTTTTTCCGGCTTCTTTCGGCAAATCTTAAGGAATTAGGTTTTAAGGGATAATTTTTATCGATTTTTAACGTCCTCGCCGACACGTCCTCGACACGACGCGGGGACGTTTATCGCCAAAGCTGCCGGCATTCTTGTCGAAGCTCCGGGCGACTTAACCTCACTCCCTCGGCCGCCTTGCGAGCGGCGCTGCTGCTTCCGGCGGGAACTTCCGACAACGCGCCTTCTGCCGTCGAGTCGGGCGCCGCCCCCCATCCCCGCTCCCTTCCCTCCTACCCCCGGCCGACTCTTTGGGCCCGTTCCCCCGGACACTCCCGTCATTTCCCTAAACAAGCATAGCGATACTGTAGGCGGGGCCTTCTCGTATTCATTAAACATCCCTGATAAAGTCGGGGAGCCATTTTGATTGCACTTTAATTGGGATATAAATTGGTAAATAAATTTACCTTTCAAGGAAAATCAAAGTCCGCATTGTTCTTCTCGGAAGCGCGGAGAAGGGGGTTCCGCAGGGCGGGGAGGCAGGAGTTAAGCGGAGCGTTGCGGGGCGGGCGTGTGGAAATGGCGCGAAGGCACGTTGGCGAAAGCAGCGAGGGGGAGAATGGTGCAGGCGTGATAACGAGACGCCGGGAGATCATAAGAAACGCGGGGGGTTCATGTGGGGAGAGCGTAAGGAAAGAGTGGGAGCGGTGTCGTGGCGGCGGCGCCAGGTGGCAGGGCGGGAGGCGCGTACGGGTGCGGCGCCCGCGCCCGCCCTTATTAACGACACGCCACGCGAGTGGAAGGGCCATTGGGGTGCGTAATGAAAGAGAAGGGCCCGATCAGGGCACGTGCGGCGGGGTCGGCGCCCTCCGCCGCCCTCTCGTTTCTCTCCGACGCTCTCCACCGCCTTCACCCCTCGCCCCCGCACTCCTTCCAGACACTTTGCAACTCTTCGACGCTCTCCTCTACCTTTCGACACTCCGCCAAGCTTCATTTTTCTCTCTCGGCTCCTCGCGCTATGTACTGTCCATCGTCATTCTTAGTTCACCACCCTTTTATTTTCCTAATTTCTTTACACTTCCATTTACCTTCTTTCTCTTTCATCAACCAGCAGCCGTTTCGACCACCTGTTCCTTTAATGTTAAATTATCAGATCGCTATTTCCATTTCTTGCTTGATTTCCATCCAATTCAGAAAGTATAAGTTAACAGCCGTTTAATTCTTCTTACTGTCTTCCAATCATTATCCTGGACTTTCTACTGCCCATATATGCCCTTTATCCCATCCTTCGCTCATGCCTAGGGCGTTCTGTTGTTCATTAACAACCTTGATTATTCTATTTCGAAGCATACCACACGTCCCATTACCCTCTCTCTCTCTCCCTCTCTCTCTCCCTCTCTCATTGTCTATGTCTGTCTGTCTCTCTCTCTCTTTCTGTCTGCCTCTCTCCCTGTACACTTTTCTTCAGCGCTCTGATCTACCTTCCCCCGCTCTCATTGCTTCCTGGTTCGCCCGCGGTTGCGTGGGCGGTGTAGCGGCGAGGCGAGGCAAATTTCGTGGTGGAAAGGTGATGAGTCGACTTTTTGTGACAGTTTCCGACAGATAAAATTCTATGGCTTCAGACAGGAACGAGGAGAGAACTTTTTTTTAATTAAAAATGTTCTAACTTATACCATGCATTATACAGTTTTTAATGTACAGCGCATTTTGCTTATCCATGTTTTGTTTCTGGAGGAAGATAATGACTTTCGTAAGCTTGTCAGGAGAAGTTATTCAGAGGGTGCTTAAATAACATATGAATGCTGTACTTAGGAAAGCGTATTGTTATTAACTTAACCATAATATTTATAGTTAGTTCTCCATTAGTCTGCTGCCTCTGGGTTAATAATACAACTATTCGTTGGTGCTCTGGGCTTCTGTTAAATATCTTCTCCCCTCAAATTAGTACATTATTTAATTAGTTTTTCAGGGAAGTTTAATAATTGGGTGAAATACAAATATACGGTTAGAGAACTGCTAATAACATGCCTTTCCTAATGAAATTGTGAAATGAAATGTCGAAATAATTACTGAAGTTCCTGTTTCTTAATGTGCTTCTGAGTATCAAAACAAATAAAGTTCTCTGTGTGCAGATTCAACATTGATATGGAAAATTTGGGGTAATTTGCTACTTTAAAATTTAAATTTCACGGCAGTAGTCTTAACGTTTTTAACTAATTATATCTTAATCTAAATGAATTTAATTAACATGAATTCATTCTAGGATGTGAAGTTCATTTTATAGTACTATATTTATTAAACACCCCTGTATTTTTCCACATGCCTGATTACAGAGTTGTTGACCTCTTTGTACGTGGCGTCACTAGCGATGTACTTTTCTGCCGTGCTCATAAATCTTTTTGATGTTGCTTGATAGTATTTTGAATTAGTAGTGCAATTAATAATACTTATTCAGAGACGTTAAGAATATTTTAATGCTCGTGGATAGAAAGCCGCGTTGTGTTGTTTGCTTAGTTAATAATTATGCAAGAAAGACATTTGGACTTTATTTCTGAATTTATATATCCAGGGAATATTAATAGCAGGCCGTTATTCTCACGAAATGTAACACGAAATGAAAACTGTTGTCACTCAGTTATTTTTAAATTCATGTTCGGGTTTTAGTTTTTTATTATTTATTTGATGTTGAATGTAGTATACTCCATGAACTAATCGGTGTTTAAGTTTGGCATGACATTACGATTTCTTTTAAAAAATATATTGTATTAGTTTATTTCCGTACATTGCACCTATTTTGTGATCCATTTATATTGCAGCTATAGCTGCTCCTATTTTAATTTAAATCATAAACCAGACTTCTATGTTCTATTTAATACTTCTCAGACATTTGTGTTGGACCTTAAGCAAATTACTTTGTATGACAAATAATATTTCTAAAGTAAACACAATTTTTGCAGTCTCGTAAATCATCCAGGCATCAATGTGTATCCTTTTGAAGATACATTCATGTTACAACTATTTCTTTTGCATTGTACATTGCACCTGTTTGGAGATCCATTTATATTGCGGCTGTAGCTAATCCTATTCTAATTTAAATCACAAACCAGACTTCTATATTCTATTTAATACTTCTCAGACTTTTGTGTTAGTTGTTCTCTAGTTTATGTGTGTTTATTCCAAAATCATCACAGCTAACTAAACTCGGTCGTTTCGAACTCTGTCAAAGCCGTCGCCGAACCCCACGCAACACGTCAAGGAGCAAGGGGTAAATAAGGAATTGCGCGGCGTCCGGGCGGCGGGAGGCCGGCGTGCCTGCATGTAGCAGCCGGCGGCGGTCGAGCAGGCCGAGTGGCGCGAGCAGGTATGCGGCGGCGCCTTCATATCCGTATTGCCCGCAGGCCTCGCTGACCGCCGACCGCCGACCGCCGACCGCTGACCGCTGTCCCCGCCGGGGAGGGCGGGGTGCTATATTGGCCGGGCGCGGGTCGGTGCGTGTCAGAATGTCCGCCCCGCTGCCGTTCGGCTGGACGCCTCCGACCGCGCTCGCCTTCCCCCCACCCAACAGACCGCACCCGTCCAGGCGCCGAACCGTCGCAGACTGTGGTGGACACGTTCCGTCGTTGCTGGAGCGTTCGTTTTTATTTTGAGTATCAACTGCGTGTAAAACTTCTTTGTAAATTGATTCTTCGTTATTTTAGGTTGTTTCTCTACAATGAGACGTATTCACCCAATCTCCTATCGCTATCTTGGTTTCCGTGCTTTTACACTTTCTGAAAATTTGATATAAACCCACTATGTTGGATTTTCTGCTAATTTAGATCCTCACTAACGAATGTGTACCTGCCGCATTTTCGGTTTCCTTCGTATACAGTTATACAGGACATTTGAGTGAGGATTGCTTCAAGACACAAATATTATTTGATTTTTATTTTACTTTTCTCATTAATTTTCGTTTCATATTATGAGACACTTCAGTTATACTATTCAGATTTTTATCCCAATTCAACCATACGTCATCATCGCTTAAATTAGAATTAATTCATGTTTATATATCTTATAAAAATAATAATTTAATTAATCAATTGTTCATTTTACTGAGTGTCTTGCCAACTCGATTAAATAGCTTTTACATTCACGGGAATCAGAACTCTAACTGCTGTCCTTTCCGTATCAGTCTTCTTTATTTAGAATATTGCCAACGTTGCTGACAATATCAGGATCTCATAATTTGAATTGTTACTTCCACCTGCGCATCCGCCATCGTCAGCCTCGCTCCCACCCCGCCCCAGCGCGCGTTGCTGTCTCGCTCTCCACCGCCGGACGGGCCAGCTGACCGGCGCGGCGCGGCGCGGCGTCCGAGCGGCCGGCAGCCACTGGATATTAGGCGGCGCGGCCGCGGCTGCCAGCGCCAGGCGCAGCGACGATTTACGGGCCAATACTTCTCCGGTCGCGACGCGCGCAGCCGGCGCAGCAGGTACCAGCCGCCGGGCGACCGCCCCGCCCCCGTTCCTCGGCCCCTGCCCGCCCACCGCCCCCTTTGTCACCGCTACTAGCCGCACTGCCTTAATCATCCTCGGTCTTCATAGAACTCACCGACGCCTCCGCCTCTCACAGCCCCGTCGTCCTCACCGCGTTAGCGGACTTACCGCTTGTCCATCGTCAGTGTTCATAATCCTCATCGCTCGTGTCCCCCTCCCCGTCGTCCTCACTGTCGCTATCGACCTCATCGTCATCACCGCCATGACCATCCTTACTGGCTTTTCATCCTCAGTCTTCACCGTCCTCACAGCCCGCACCTTCTTACAGTTCCCACGTCTTCCTTAGTGCCATTTCCATTTTCACCGTGCACTCACCTTATGCATGCGTACTCTCCTTATCAATTTACTGATGTTATCGCCCTCTCCGATTTATCGACCACATCACTCTCGCTGCCCTTCACCGCGTTCTGTCTTTTCCGTCTCCCAATCTCATTCCAGTCCTTGCCCTGGCTGCTCTCTGCTCGGTCATCCTCTCCTCCACCCTTCCATCTGCCCTTCATGCCTCTTCTTGTCCTCTTGATGCTTCGACCCGGTCGCCTCCATCGCTGCTTGTGACCTTCTTGCCCTTCTTGTCAAGCTGCCCTTGTGACCCACGACTCCTCGACTCTCTCGTGTCTTCCCTTTCTTCACTCCGCCACCGCAGCCGCCGACTGAGCCTCTCGCGTCATCACCAGCCCGGTGGCCTCTGGCTGCCTCCCCGGGGGCTCGCTGCTCCAGCCACTCGGGCAGGCGCCTTCCAGCCGGCCGCCGCAGCGCCCTCTGCAAAAAGTTTGGCCGGCGCCTCGCGGCGTCCACCTCTTCATAGCCCCCGCGCCATGTTTGGGCTTTTTCGCTGCCTCCTCTATTTTCTTCTCCGCGCTGCTCAAGTATCGTCTTCGGCTTTCCTTTTTTCCGCCAAGTTTGCATCTTTCTGTTTTTTACTTCTTCCTTTGCAGTTTTTCTTCAGAGTGGCAGCTAATCCGTTTTTACGACTTTATAACCCTTTACTTTTTTTTTTTTTTTTTTCAGTAAATTGTTTCGAGCGCTTTTTCTGCTTTTTAGCATTTTACTTTCTTCTATGAAATAATTTTTAATTGGTTTGGATTTGCAGATAAATTAACTCTTTAAGAGAATTTCCATATAATAATTTGCCGAATATAAGATAATGTAAAAGAACAATTGAATATTAACAATTGACCATTATAATTTAATAATATGTTTCTTTGTTTTTCCCTCATTAGCTTACCAAGAGGCTCTTCTCATGACTGGTTCCTTCAAACCCTTCATCTCCAGTGCTTAGTGCAATTCTGTACTTGCTACAAACTCTTCGTTGTAGTACCATTCTTTTTTCAATGCAAATAATCGAAAGTAATTTCTGTATGTGACCGTGTTATCTTGAAAAGAAAAAACAGTGCTACAATGTCATTTCTCAGATGCGTAGTGTTTCCATCACGGCTTTATTCCCGCTTTCATTATCTTTGTCATGTGCTTCACGTTCGTAGCAGTTTGTAGTTCATTGCAGCAGCGTAGTCATGAACCGCAGTCTTGAAACAATTTTTATATCAAAACTTTCTACCACCTTTCTTTTTACTCTACTATTAGAACCATCAGATTGTCCGGATATTTCATTTATCACATCTATTAGATTATATTTGTATTTATTATTTGTCAGTCTCATATCTTTTAATAGAACCATAAAATTTCGCCTTAAAAATATACAAAATACGAATATTACAATATAAACATTTCCATGAAAAGAAACCGCACGCGATCCATTGGGTCCGCCGCCTCTTCAGTTCGCGCAAAGGAACCCCGGAGGGGGAGGGGAGAGAATCGCCGTTACCGCGCGGAAACTTCTGGGTGTCCCCGCACATTCGAATCTGTTGTGATTTTGTAATTTTGCTACCTCTCGGGATTAAAAAAGTGTTTGTGACGCGCACGCGCACACACCACACACACACACACATTTGAACATACGTATAGTCATACATATTTACTTTGTTTGGTTGAATAAATGTAACTCCATTATCTCTGCTTATCATAGGACGTTACACACCGTTTTTAACTGTTTTGTACGTAAAATAAAAATAAAATAATAAATGTATAGTCTATCTACCGCCAAGTGACTTACTTCATCCCAGCTCCTCTGCAACGTGTGCAGTCAGGTCTCCTGTGGCGCGATCGACAGGCTGCGTGCTATCGCCGTGCGGTGCTGTGCCACAGCGTGGGCGGCGCCTGGCGCCCCGGCCCCGGTGCCGCTGCCTCGTCGGCCGCCCGCCCGCCGCCATGAATTGCAGTTTAATGGGGCGGTTCGCTACCCCCGGTCCCGGCCCCCCGGGGGGGCGCGGCCGCCCTGGCCTGCCCCCGCCGCCCCTCCCCCGCCGCCTCCCCCGCCTCCTTCCCGACGCTCAGGTCTCGGCTCACCTCTGCAGAGCGTTCCGCTGGATGCTGTGCGGGCATCGGGGTTGGGACAGTTCTATCGGGATGTTGCCGGCCTCGTTTTTTATTTTTGGATTTGTCTGTGTCGCTAGCAGGTCCAATGATTTCATGTGTTACACACTGCTGGTACAGGTCAACATCGTTACAACTATTTAATCTCAGATTTGCTATTTTTGTCACCATTATAACCTCCAAGTCTCAAGTCCTCCATGCTTTTTTTCTGCACATCGTGCTGTCCCATCTGCCTTCGTTGGAAGTCCTTCGATATTTTATATTGTTTTACTTTTTCAATATTACGAAGTATTGGTATTTTGGTGGTACATAATCTCTTGATTTGAACTGAAATTGAGGTTTTACCACATTATTACAATTTTCGTAATTCAGACTAGTAGTAGTATATCATATTTCTCTGAAATGCATATTGCTGTATTTTGCCAAGTACAATCCAAACCACGTGTGTACGCAAACCAATAATGTAGTTTTCATTTCTTTTCCCGAGGAGTGAGTTTTTACTTCTTTTATTCCTGCTTATTCCATTTCGCTTCACAACTGCGTCGTTTTACATTTAAATTATTAAACCGCTGTTACTTTACATTTCTACTCTTTTGCGATCACTTTTTTTACATCTCTGCGACAAGCCCATTGTCTTTCACCTCCCTGTTTCCAGATCTTTCTTCCGAATGTTGGTCCCACTGTGGGCACCTCTGTGCCTGCCCTTGGCGACCCCGGCCCCTCGCCTTGCCGCGTGTCGCAGACGCCCCCTGCGCGTGTAACCTCCGTCGCGGCGCACAAGGGCGGGGCGGAGCGGGGCGGAGGTAGAGCAGGGAAGACGTGGACGGAGGAGGAAGCGAGCCAGGAAGAGAGAGACTGGGAGGGAGGGGGCGCCGGAGGGGGGGGGGGGTTGGGGGAGGGGGGGGGGGGAAGGGAGTGGGCAGCGGGTGGAAGGGCGGGAGGGCCGCACGGCGCCAGCCCGCGCCGGGGACACGTGTCCGAGGGAGGGCCCGCACCACGACCTTGTCGTCCCAACTTTCTGCGCGGAGGGGCGGCGCCTGATGGCGTGGTGCATGATCATGGTGCTGACGCTGGGGTAAAAAACAGCACAGAAAATGTGCTGCTGTAAAATAAAAAGCCTCGCAATGGGAGTAGTTCTAGGTAGGAAGCCAGCGCTGATGGTGGTACTGAAGATAAAAATAGAATAAGCCAACAGTGAAGTTGAATACGGAAAATGAAGGCAGTAGCGCGGTGTCCTAGGTTTGCGTAGAGACTGCCTGGAGACTCAGCGTACTATAAGAAAGGAACCTGTACGTTAGGAGTAATAAATACCAAATGATTGAAGAATCAATAAATGATGGAATTATCAATCTCAATGATACGTGATGCATAGGTAATGTTTTTACAAAGAGTGTAAACTATCTAGTAATTTTTCCTACACAATCTTTGGAGACATTGTCAATCAGAATTTGTGAAAGGCGATTTCTAGGTACGTGAACAATTCATTCATAAAATATATTTGAGTAGGAGAATATGGACAACTACTGTTATTCTTGGCTAGTCACTAGCCACGGGGTTATTATCAGAACAATATTGGGGAAACATCTTTTGCATTTGCGATGAAATTTAATGCATTTTAGCAATTGTTACTAAACTGAAACAAATGCTATTTACACTATTTCTGGAAAGTATATTCGTACTTTGCCAGGTAACTTTCGCTGGTCGCAAACGCACACTCAGGCGCATTAGTCGCAAACACACAGTACCCGGAGTATTTCTCTTTCTCACATGCCTGCGCGCCACAATAGCCTGTACAGAGGGGCGTGGCCCGGCCCCCGGGGAGCGGCGCGCGTATGAGAGGGCCGCCGGAAGTTGCCGCGTCGCCAAGCGGCGGTCGCAGGGCGGAGGGTGAGGGGCGGTCCCGCGACACCTCTATCTCACGGCGGCCCGCGCAGCCGCCCCCGCAGTTTCCGGCATTGCCTCAGTGAACGCCCCGGCCCCGCCGCCGCCGCGCCCGCCGCCGCCTCCGTCGCCGCCCCGCCGCCGCCCCCGCCCCGCCGCCGCCCCGCCCCGCCGCCCCCGCCGCCGCCCCGCTGCCGCCGCCCCCGCCGCCGCGGCCCCGCACACCCACCCGCAGCCCCCGCCGTCGCCCCCGCTGTCCCCGCTGTCCCTCGCCGCCACTCCTACCGCCCCCATCGCCGTCCACGCCGCCGCCCCCGTCCTCGCCGCCGCCGCCCCCACCGCCCCCGCCGGCCTTCGCACACGCGCCGTGCGCTTTCCGCTTTCGTCGCTGCCGCTCTCGCATGTTCACGCTCCACACGACTCCTTTGTTCTGATTTAGTCTTCGCGGGTACCCTGCTGTAATTGTTTCCCGTGTCCTAGTTTCATAAGTTTACATTACAAACCATGTACCCACCTTCTATTATCAGTACCTCCTTTCATATCCGCTCTTTGTTCCTCGAACATTTTTCGTTTATTTGTTGTTTCTTTCACTCCAAGATTTTATGATTTCTCGATATCTAATCCCTGTATTAATTTTTGCTACCCCACTAATTGTGTGTGTTCTTACTTTTCCTATTATTTCTTGATACTCAGCGGGTTCGTTCACTGCCATTCGCTCCTTCATTCACTGCTAACCTGCGGCTCACCTGCACCCTCGCTAGCTGTTCCTTCTTCCCTCTCCGTCCCTTTATCTCCTTCTCTGCGTCGGCAGCCACCATTTCGCAAATGGAGGCCGTCTTTACAGCGCAGCCTCGAGGCGATCGTAAAGCGCTCGGTCCCCGCCGCTATCGCCGCCTTCCCTCTGCCTCCTCTTCGCTTGCACCTTGGCTCGCCCCCTCACTGCCAACTCCCTCCCCACGGTCCCAATTCTCCAAACTCCCTTGGTTCCGCATTTGCTTTCGCCTTGTCTCCGCCCCGGCTTCAACTTTCCGCACTAACTGCTGTCTTACTTTTTGTTTGCATCCTGCTCTCCCTCCTGGGTTTCTTGCTCATATTCTCCCTAGTGACTCGATCACTGTTATGCTATTTCTCTCAGCCGTTACCGCCTGAGCTGGTTCCCTTGTTATCCCTTCCTCCGTTCCCTTTCTTTCCTCCCTCTCGGTACCATTTGTTGACTCATGGGCATCCCTGACGCATTCTCGCTCTCCCGTGTCTAACTGGTGATGATACCTCGAGAAGCATACCATTCAAGCCGATGTTTACGTTGTTTATGAATCTCACTTCCTAGCGGGTCCGCCACTTTCCTGGATTTAACATGTACTACTCTTGCGGGACTGATGGGCTAAGTCGTTGAGTAGCCCACGTGAACAGTGAAAACTCACTGTCGCGCTCATCTTCCCTCCCTTATACTCCCCACCTACGTGACCCCACCACGCACCTGCCTCACCTTTGCACTCCTCCCCTTTTTGTGCATCTTCGCTGCCCTCTCAAGTCCTCCGAACTCCCAACGTCCCACACCTGCGTTTCCGGCTCGAGGCCGCGCCCTCGTCACCGTTTCCTCAGCAGCGCTCCGCGCAGCGCCCCTCGTGCCCCAAACCACTCGGCGCCGCAGTTGCCGCGATTCGGGCGCGCGCGCGCCGAACGCTCTCGCGAAACGCCCCGCGCGCCGCGCTGCTCTGCTTTTTTTAAAAATTTATTTACTTTTTAGTTGAAATTACAATGTTCAGTTTACAAGAGAAACTTTGCAATTGTAAGGTGACTTAATCTATTCACTTAATCTAATCAACTTAATCTAATTTAAAATTGTACTTAACCAACTTAATAGGGAGAGGAAACAAATAGCACCTCAACAGAATTAGTCGATATTTGAAAATATCTGGAGGAAAGAATGGAGCGGGAATCTGTTCTTTATTCTGGTTTTGTATCTGGATCTTTTCCGAGTCTGTAGTGGGTTGATGCCTTTATGAAGGGTAAATTGGTGTAAAAGTTGTTTGATAGATATGCTATTTGGTGAGCTATTTCATTTATGTTTAGATCGTGATGTAGTTGTTTATTGCTCATAAACCATGGAGCTCTTGTTATTAATCGTAAATATTTGTTTTGAAATATTTGCATTTTGTTGAGTGCGCTGCTCTGCTCTGCGGGGAACGCGCCGCCGCCGCCGCCGCCGTCGAGCGAGCGACGTCGTCCCCGCGCGGCGCCTCCGCTCGCGAAGTTTCGGTTACGCGTATCCAATCCCGTTCCGCGTGAACGAGACTTGTCGAACCTCCATTTTGCGAGCGCGCTCCTCGCTCGACCGTGTTTCCTGTCTTTGCAACTACTGTGCACGAGCGTGTAGAATCAGGTTTACTATATCATCGAATATATTTCAAAATCTCGCATACTCAATTTCGGTCAATTGGTTTCGTATTATATGCTCATTGCGGCCAGTGTAACAATTACCATTTTGTATAATAATGTACGAAGCAATAATGGGACTCTAATTACTCAACTGAGAGATGTTATTTGCTCCAGTTTGCGGGTGCATAATTATGTAGTGTGGTTAATGAGAATAGTGTATTACAAAATATTTGTCAGTTGTGAGAGAAACCCGAAAAACTAGGATTTAAAGCACCGACGAACATTACAAGGGTGACCAATTTTCTGGAAAACGGGTAAAAATAGATAATATAATTGTTGTGAAAAAGTCAGGGAATTTGTGTAAGAATCGTTAGAAGTCAGGGGAAATTCAGAGGTGATTATAAAACTAGATTGTATTCCTAAAAAGTAGTAGAGCATTATTTTTTTCAGTTTCTGTTTGTCGAATTTGTTTTAATTCGTACTTTATCACAGCGGAATCAGAGAGTTGACAAATTTTCAGACTTGGTTTAATATTTTCTTTTAATATTGAAGTTGAAATAATTAACAAATCTGATCAGTTAGAAAAAATTTCCAAAACACAGGAAAACCGGAGGGAAAGTTCTTTCAGGAAGTGAGTAACCACCCTGATGTAGACAGTTATATTCAATGAAATATGTTGACTATATTTGGCTTTCTACATTATTTAACCAATTATTGGTTAATATTTATCTTAGACTGTCAATCAATGCTGAAATTACTACACCCTTTCTTGTTGAAGTTCATCCACTGATGTTAAAGTTCTTAATTTGTCCCCTCCATAACTTTCTTTACGTTTGTATAAAACTCATTGGTAAATTCAGTGGAGAATTGGTTAGATTTTTTTATTTATAAAAGCCTGAATTTCTAATACACGCGTGAAAGATGTGCACAACAGTCCCTAAAATTCGTGTGTAATATGTTACGTGAACACCAGCGTCCGGCGACTGCACCCCGTCCCGAGGCCAAGTGCGACGGACGACCTCCGTCGACGGGGACGAGGGTGGGGCAGGGGCGGGGTGCCGAAGCTCGCCGCCGCCCGCCTCCGCCCCGCCCAGCCCTGCCCAGCCTCCCCCGCCCCGCCCCGCCCCGTTCCGCCCCGCGCCACTCCGCTCCACCGCCGCAGCCGCCGACATTAAACATACATGCAACCAAATTGAAGTGAACTAAACAAGTAATAATTCATACGGCGCTCAGCGCAGGCCGCGCGCCCGATGAATTATGCAAAGCAGGCGGGAAGCGAGGACGGGGTGGGGAAGGATGGGCGGGGTAGGGATGGGGCGGTCAGCTCGTCCGCATCCCACCGCCCCGTCCCCGCCCCGCCTGGCGCATCCGCCGACGCCAGTCCACGCCTGTGGAGCGCCACTGCCGCGACGCCAGTGAAGACTCCAGACTCAGACTCCAGACGGGAGCGGTTTGCTGTTTTAGCTTGATAGGTAGATGGAATCCATTCGCTGCTTGGTGGAGAATTCTAACGGATGGCTGGTCTGATCGATTGTTTTCTGTGGTTTCTCCAGTTAATCCCGGAATAAAGCTGGAAGTAGTGGCCTAACAAGCGTGCCATGGACCGCACGTGATTCTTTCTTAATATTGCTTCTCCTATCCTCTCCCCGGACACACGCAGGCGCGCGCGCAAACACACACACACACACACAGACACACTGTGCGCGCGCGTCGCTGTTCTAACCTACCTCACGCTCGGCAGTCCGGTTGGGAGCTCGTCCTGACAGGGGCGATGATCCTCTGGTGGGAGGTATCTCAACGGGGAAATCCTCTGCAAGTCGACGTGTTGGTCGATGCCGAATCTCACGTTATAGTTGAGTAGGATCGCCACCACCACCCAATCTATATCATACTTTACACTCGCGGGGCTAATTCCTATATGACTAGTTGACGCGCCTGAAAATACAAAGTAATGAATGAATCTGAGGCTGCTGTCGCGTCTCATTGCTCTCAGACGTCAGGTGCAGTCTCTGTTCACGCATTTATTAGATTTACGGTTGGGTGGAGACGCGAGTTTTTCTCTCTTTTTCTCCCTCTCGAGAATCAGGTTTTAAAATTCTGTTCGCTTCGCCTTTGTGTTTGCGTTTGTCATACTTTGTCAGCCGGGGCGTTAGATATTCTCAGAACGCTTGGACATCGTTATAATTCGGAACGTGAATTGTAGATAATTTTATGACAAGTTATTAATGATGGCAAAAAGTTTTCAAAATGCGAAGAATAAACAAGGGATGACATTCAATAAACCTTGAATATGTTTTGTTTGTTCCTACTAATTATTTTAATTCTGAGAAGTGCAAATATATTTTGTCACTGAAAATTATCGTTCAGAGCTCAAAGCTTATTATTTCGGTAACGTATATTTTAGATTAATGGTGAAAATATTGTGTATTAAATTTGAGTTTTATTTTGCTCGAATTTATGACGATCGAAGTTAACAATGTTCATTATTTACATGCTATGAGTATTGAATGTCATGTCTTCCAAGAATGCCGACATCAATTGAAGTTTTCAGCATTCAAACATAGTAAGGCGATAGTAATAAAATAATAAATTGCGAAAGTTGCAAATTGCGTATATTTGAACTACTGAAGTGTTAAAAATCTTTCAGTGCGATGTTAATAAGGTAACTATAATAGATATTTTTTTGTAAAATGTTTGTAATCACTTTCGCAATCCTTTTGCTGACTTGGTTTCATCTCACCGGAGGCTGCGTGGGGCGTCTGCGCGGAGAGAGACGCAGAGGGGAAGGTGCCCCCTTCCCACCCTTCTGTGGCGCGGCGCAGCGGCAGGCCAAACACCGGCGCCAGATGAGCATCCGCTAAGATACTGCTCTGTTTGCTTGTGCCGGGTAAACACGCGCGCAACGAACCCCGACTTTCTCGGCGAAACGCTTCCTCCGCCCTTCCGCAACGACGGCGCCGACGCTGCCGTCGCCATCGCCTCCTTCACAGCGCCGGCACCGCTTTCGCCGTCATGGCCCCCCTGATTCCCACACCCCATTGCCGCTTCATCGTCCCGCCGATGCCCCAGCTAGGTCGAATTCAGTCGCTGCCTGGAGGAGAATTCTTGATCGGTAGTTTTCGTGGTTTCTCCGATAAACCAGGCAATGCGGAGCAGACCTACCAAACGGGCCACGGACCGCGCGCGATCTCTCCTTCCTCTTCCTTGTCCTATCCTCTCCCCTTACACTAACACGCACTACACTACCACATATTTCGGGAGACCGGTCGGGAGCTTAGAGCTTGTCCTGGCTGGGGCGGTGCCCTGCTGGTGGGAGAGTCCTGGTTAGGGGGAAACCTCACTAGCCGACGGTAGGTCGGCGCGGGATCTTACCATCCAGCGGGGGAAGATCACCGCCATCTCCCGAGAAAAAACATGCACTTCACTAACGGGACTAATGACCGAAGCAGTTGACGCGCCCGGAAACACGAAAAAACCAAACCAAACCAAAACGATGACGCCATCACCGTCACTGATAGCGTCGCCGCCTCTGACTCACAATGGTTACTGCGTCATCACACTCATTGCCACCTCCTTTGTTATCACCATCGTCACTACTATTGACACACCGTCTCTCCACCATTTCTAACGACATCGTTTCGCGCTCAGTTTGAGTCACGTCAACGCTGACGCCCTAATCTCAGCTCCAGGCTAGACATTTCATCCGTCGGCGACTTAGCCGCCGTTGGCACTTCGGTTCGTCGAGCCCCCAGTGCCCGTAATATCCCTGCCTCTACTATCGTCTATATCTTCATATTTTCCATATACTTTTTTCTTTACACTGCTTCCCTCCATCACCCTTCATGTGCATGCTCTCCTCTTCGCACTCCTCCCCTCCGCTGCCATTCATTTACCGTGATTCCCCAGCTTTTCTTTCGGCGTTCCCATTACTACCGTTACCATCCCACCCACCTCCTTCGTTTCTTTCACCTCGTCTTCAACCCGATGTCTGTGTGCTCTCACGCTCTCGTCGCCTTCGTAACCTCCTCCCTTCCCGTTGCTCCCGCCGCTGTGCTTGTGTGCGCCTTCTCGACGCCGCGGCCGTCGTCCTTGCCGCCTTGCACCCTGCGCCTGCCGCGTTGCGGCGGTCGTGTTTGCAGTGTTCCGGCCCAGCGCAACACGGCCTGCGCTTAAGCTGCTGTTCCCTCAGATGCTCTGCTCCCTGCCTGAAGTCTGAAGAACCAACTCTAAGCTAGGGGAACGGAAATACATCAGAGTGTCTCGGGTTATCCATTTGCATTTCACTTTTATTTTCGGATGCTTTATTTGATTTTTCGTACTTCTATGTAGTATTTTGAAAATTCTTTTACTGCCAATGGATGTAACTGTTGTGTTTATGGATACGGCCTCCTTTGAGACTTTCAAAATCGGTTGTAATGGCCAAAACACAGTGTTCCAGCTTCAACTTTTAATGAAACGAGTTTTCCATTAGAAGTGTGTGTACTGTATTAAAAAATTGTTCAAAATTCTAATGTCTGATACTTCATTCAGTGTTGAGTGTTTTGTAGATTCATGAAAAAAGGAATGTTGATATGAAAAGAAATATATGTTGCAATAATATTAGCAATCCAGTGACGAATATATCTTCGTGTTTGAGCTTTGGGAACAAAATCGCTTCCTTTACTAAGGATTTGCACTCTACAAGTCACAAAAAGTAGATGCAAAACATGTCAAATTTATGTCACCCACGAAATCGCATCGGCCACAGCAAATTTGTTCCGTCATGAAAAGCGAATTAGCCCCTGGACGCCTCTGCTCATTATGCAACCCGCTACACCGGCGTGTATGGCAGTACATCCTCGTGGTTTCCACTGGCGTGGCAGGGGATTTCGCGCGGGCTGGACGTCCGAACAGCAGGTGGAAGGGCGATCGGACTCAACGCGCACCAAACAATGGGGCTCCGAACTCTGTAACCCCTAAAACCGTATTGATGATATCCGTTGCGACCCGCTTCCGTGTAAACAGCCTACGACCAAAAACCTGTCGATATATACAAACAGCAACGGTGTGCTCTTCCCATACCGTGTTGTATTTCCTTTTCTGTGGAATCGTATATAATATTTGTGCCTGAACATAGTTTTGCCCAGCACAGTACTAAAATGTTTACGTTTTCATGGGAATAGAAATGTAAACATTTGCAACCATCTTCGTTATGCAAACTTGATACACTCGTATTATATTTCGGCATGTTCTGTATTTGTGTGTTTACGGATCGCCTCTCCATTGTCTGAGAGAGAAATTGAAATATTTATTGCGAGGTCGGAAATAAATCCGGCTCATACTCTAATATTGAAAAGAGTGGATAAGACGGGATTACTTGTAGCGTTCATATAATAAATGAGCTTACTAGGTAAACATTCCATCATGTTTTACCTGTGATATATTATGTACATAGTTAGATCATTGACATGAATTGCCTTCTCACACAATAGGCTCACAAAAAATCCTTTAGAGTACTTTCAAATAAAAAAGGAATTAAATTTGGAAAATACTCTCTATCAAACTTTGCAAACATATTAATTGATTACTAAAAGAATAAATTACTAGTATATTTTCTTGCTTTCTCTTCCCTTCATCCCCACTATATACAGTTCAGCTACTAGTTCTTGCTATCAGAACCCTTTTAAACGCCATCATCCAAACCTCGTCATTCGTTCGATTGAAATAGCGGATGTCTCCTCCTTTTTGCAAGTTCCAGAACCTCCTCAAAATTATTACAAACTTCATCTCATCATTTCAAAATTATTCATCTTTTCCTTACTATCATTGAAGTTTCTAATATCTGATTTTCCGTCTCTAACACAAAAGTATTGCGTTTTTCGCTTCTTAGTGCCGTTTTACCTGCGTTCCGACTTCTCAGCATATTTATCACGTCACCCATTAGAACGAAACTCACTCAAACTTGTCTCTTGTGAACAGTCCTATGATTCCCAGCTGCTTCAAGAGTCTTTCCTGTGTTTGTGGATGTTTTCTCCTCCGCGCGTCTTATCGGTCCCGGCGCTCGGCGTCGTGGAATTCGTCGCCGGCGCGCCCCCGCACCGGCACCACTCCGAGGGCCGAGCTTTCCGAAGAGCGCCTAATAGATGGACGCGACGGCGGGCGGCCGGCAGCCGTCGATTATTCAAAATTCGGACCGAGCGCCACCGCCTCGTCGGGCTTGGGCATGGGCAGGAGGGCGGGCGGCCGTCCCGTCTGACGAGGGGCTGCGCGGGCAGGTGTCAGAGCGCGTTACGGCGCCTGGGCGCATCGGAAATCAATTAGGGGCGACGTCGGTGGAGGCGCCACCTGCGACACGCGTCGCCCGCGGACTACTCCTCCCTCCGCCCTCCCTCAAGCTCGCGACCCCGCCCGCGATTCGGACGCCTAAGAAACTGCTCCCCCGCATGTGGCACCCCTCCCGATTCATGCTCCTACCTCTACCCTTCCCCCGCTTCTCTTCGTCCGCCCCCGCTTCATCCGTGTCCGCTTCCTCCTTTTCCCCCCCCCCCCCCCTTCCCCGCTCCTCCGTCCCGCTTCCGCCCCCCCTCCGCCCCGCTTCATCCGCCCCCGCTTCATTCGCCCCCGCTTCATCCGCCTACGCTTCCTCCGCCTACGCTTGATCCACACCCGCTTCCTCTGCCCGCACCTCTGCCCGTCCCTTCGGCCGACGTGTCATCCACAAAGTTCTCAGGCGAGAGAATCTTCATGATGTAGCATCGATTCCTGTCTATTTATGATCTCTAGAAGTAACAGGACGTCTTAATTTTTTATTTGTACTGACAGCATGCGTCATTCTTAAATTCATAAAAGTTCAACACCGAAGAGTAATTTACAGCTCGCTTTATCTACCACTGAAAGGTAGGAGAACATGCGGTGGATTGATATTTTCTTGTTAGAGTCTAATGGACGTTACATCCAGTATTGAATGAGTTTAAATTCGCTGCTGCATGTCAGCAGCGGTATTTCACCTGTAAAAGATTTCAGCCTTTCAGTTTTCTTATTAGCCTTAAAATTAACCAACTGAATCCGTGCGAAAATTTGGCATTTCATAAAAAAATATTTTAAAAGTGATAATAACTTTATAGGTGAACCCAACTTCGTATAACCAGCGCCTGAACTATGCGTTACGCCATTATGGTACTGTGCGAAAATCCTTTATAAAGTAAATCCTTTATAAAGTTGCTGAACGTTGAGATTAAATTGCACAGGAAGTCAAACAATGTCTTTAATTTAAAGTAAAAGATGATTTATTTTGCATTCAATTAAATTTTGCACAAACGAATTTTGGATTTTAAACTGTTGTGGCATCAGTTATAGAGTGAGAACATTCAATAAGTAATAGATAATTCAAAAAGGTTTCATTTTGTAGAATATTGATTAAGAAACATCATTCGGACGCATCTATCCCCCTTCGTATTTCTCTCTTGTTTCATTTCTCCATCTGACCTACAACTGATCCTCATATCCCCACCTGGCCCACACTTGTTCCCTAAAACTCGTGACCCTTACAGAACTCACGTTAAATGCGATTTTTAAGGCATAAATCTTTGGTATATATACGAAATATACGCGATTGTAATGTCCTGAAAAAAATGGTTTATGTCGTAGTCTGCAAACTTAATGTTTTCGCTGTAAATATGTTATTAGAAACATTGAGGTTACAGCCATATTCAGCAGTAGCATACTGGCATGTTTTTATGTCGTTGGTTTCCTACAAATTGTCAAAAACCATCCTCAATCCTTGCGAAAATGCAGCGCGCTCTAGTGCAGCGCGTTGCACCGCTAGCTGCGAACCTGGCGTTTTGCGCTGCAGATGAGCTGCAGTGGAGTTGGGACCACTGGCAGTCGTTTATCTCCGGGAAAATAATTCTTGCAGCGATTGCACAACTGCCGCAGTATTTTACATTTTTATGGTGTCTGTTTTACTCTTTATCCTCATTGCAGTACGCTATGGCGCGCACGAGAAATAATCGATGGGCAGTTTTGGAAGCGTGTGCAGGTTTTCTATTCGTGTACCAGTTTTTTTTAAGATGATGTGTTTTATTTGTAAGGTGCCTCTTTTTCGTTTACAAATTTTAATTGTTTGCTGTGTGGACTTTCTGTGTAACGCGAAATATGAGTCTTCACTTGTTGGAGACATGACTGATTTGTGAGAAACTCAAATGTTACTAGTATTGGCACAATGTTGGGTGTATTCAAAAGGTAAAAAATAGCTTTTTGAATAATTTTTGTATCAATATTTTATCGAAAGTTTATTCATTCTAAATTTTCATGCTTTTAAATTCCTTTCATTCTTTTAGTCCTCTCAACTATTCTAATTTTGCTTTACAATTCTTGAATGTTTAAAAAGGCATACAAGCTTCAAAATATTAATTATCTTGCAAACGTTTAAATTCCTGGACAAATGTATAATCTCTCCATCCCCTTCTGTACCTGGACGCCTGTAGAATTAATATTTGCAGAGAATGAATTAAAAGTTAAATACGAAAGTTAAAAGTTGTTCGCCAACTTTCCATTAGCTTGTGTTGTTCGATGAATAGTGTTTGCGGATGGTCGGGCTTTTCTAATGGCGTTTTGTGTAAGTTCTTTAGCTACTTTGCGCATCTCAGCATTGCGTGCACTTGGTTCAAGCGGATGCCATCATCCATCGTGCTGTATTTTCTCCAACTGAATTGCACGAATTGAGCTTGTGAAAATCCATTCGAGCGATGTCCGATTTTACGTCAGTTTTTGGATTACTGCGTAAAATATATGAACCATACATCTGAATCAGTGCGCATGAAACTGGGCACGCTATATCGTAACACACGTTTGTTTAGTATTTTTGATCATTGATGTAGATCTCTTCTTCCTTTTTATTTCGCGTATAGCGTGTGTACGAAATAAATGAATAGATTAGCATTAAACAATATTTCACGTGTGAATAATTGCAACCGGTATTCTGATGGCAATGACTGCTTTGCTTTAATGTCTTTCTGTGATAAAGTTCTCTTTCATTCTCAATAGCAACCTATCTCATGCTGCATTTTGACAACCGTCCTTCATAACTCTCCTGTTCAGAGCTACGTAATTTTGATCAATGAAATTCTAATTCCCTCGTTCACAAATTACAAAAAAATCTTTATACGTCACTACATACATGAATGTGTTTTATTCATTCATTTGTCCGTTCACTTATTTTTGGATCATTCCAAAGGCTGGATATTAATTTCCCTATCAATCGTATTCTCGAATGGTTTTGTGTGTAGATCTTTCTCTAAATGAAGGTCGTCGCATGCATGTATTAGTATTCCATTACTAATAATGCAATGCTTCAATGTGCTTCAAAAAAATAAATATATTTTATGGCTCTTATTTATGTGAGAGAAAATTTTTTATTTCATAATAACTTTTCAACTCAACATATTTTGCACCTTTTAAGCTGAGCATCACGTATTATTTTGTGCTGTTTATGTTCTTGCACCCATCTCTTATACGAAAAACAATGTTCACATGTCATTTCTAAAGTGCATGTATGCATGCGTTGTTCTCAGTACGCAAATTAATCCACAAAATGTAATTTCACAAATAGAATCCAATACATTACGTACTTCATTTCCCTGTTAATCCTTCTCCATTCGCTTTTCTTCTCCTCGCTCTGCACCAATCATGAGTAGTAGTATCATCGTATCGACTCCCATATAAATTATCAAAATGTATATCAATAGTTATAAAAAGGCAATACCTTTCCATTTTCTGTGAAGCTTTATTCATATTCGTTTTTCCAAGGTAATCGATCCCTCACACAACCGCTTGGCGCTATGCTCACTTTGATTCCTCCAGTTGCCATCCTCCCACAACAAATCTCATTTCCATTACAAACCACTTGCTGATATGTCTCCACCTCTTGCTCATATTTTCCATAGAGTAAAGGCAATTAGTGACTCAGTCGTGTCTCATAACTCAGATCAATGGTTGAAATGTAAATTTTAAGGATACGAATTAAAAGCTACAACATTTTCTGAGTGATTTCCATTTTATCCAAATACGTATGTTGCTCATTCGGTTTCCTTCCTTAACTCTGTACCATTACCACGTAGAGTTGCATCTCTGTCTTTCCTCGTCCTGAACTAAACACAAGTTACTCTATCAGTGTTTCGAATCGTAAATTAATATCAAAATAAATTGTAATATTTGAAGTCAATACACCTACATTTTCTGCGAAACTTCTTTCATATTGCTTTCTCCATTAAAGATCGTCGACCCCTCACTAGACTGCTGGGCGTTGCTCTCTTTGCTTCTCCAGTTTCCCTCGCTCCACGACGAATCTCATCTCCATCACAGCACCGCCTGGGTTACGCCCCCGCCTCTTGCTCACATTTTCCTGCACCGCACCGCGCCTTGCTTGGCCTCGCGCTCTTTCAGAAATATTTTCCCGACACCGCACGTAGGGATATTGTGTGAAAAAAGCTGCACAAAGTTATTTCTTTGCTAGAATTTTAAAAAAATTAATTAATATGTATATTTATGCAATTTCTTATTTCGTGAAAACTACTTAAGAAAGCTTCCAACCAAATTATTAAATGTGAGTTAGTTTATGGGTATGCAGAAAACTATTAAATAGCTCTGTTTAACGCTTTACCTAGTCTACTTAAGAATATAATTCTCTAATTCCCGAATTCCCAGTCGCTAATATTCCTCATCATCGCTCCATCTTCTACTTCTTTCCATCTTCCTTCTCATCTTCTACTTCTCTTCTTTCCTTCTCGTCTCCATCTTGTTTTTCCTTTTCTGAGTTGTGCCTTGTACGTGTATCATCTTCAACATGTAAGTTTCCTGCGCACTAAAATTCTAATGCGTCTTTTGAGAACAGTTTCTTTGTTCTCTTTACTTTCTTATTAATGAATAAGAAGGATAGATGTTCTGTTTGAATTTCGAATATTATTGTATTGCCTTCGGGACAGAGCATCTTATACAAACACTGATAGAGGAATGAATGCAATTATTTTTTGCGTTGCTAAAAGCTTATTGCCTTACGCACTTTTGATGCTCTTTTCAGAGATTTCGACGTCTGTTTCATAACAGCAGATGCATGACTGTCGTGTGACGTAATATAAATTCAATTTCGGAAATGGTTAGTTTTCGTTTTTTTTTTTTTTTTTTTTTTTTTTACAAATAGCCTATGTGCGCCGGCGCGAACGTGGTGCCTATTAATCCTGGCAACGCGAAATTAACGGACATCAGAATGACTCGCTCGTGTCTCAAGACGTAGATTAATGTAAATTTTAAAAAAAACGTATTAAACGCTGAAACATTTTGTAGTAATTTCCACAGTATTCACATAAAACGTACATTGCTCACTTAGTTCCCTTTCCCTAAACCCGTGTCATCACCACCTGAAAGTTGCGTCTGCCTCCTTTTCCTCCAATTGTCCTCGCCCTCAACTAAGAACTAGTTGCCTCGAGGAGCAAATTTAATATCAAACTGTTTTGTAATAAACGAAGTCAATACACTTACATTTTCTCCGTAGCTTCTCTCATATTCCTTTCTCCATTAAAGATTATCGATTCCTCATAAGACCACTCGCTGTTATACTCACTTTGCTTGCTCCAGTTACTCTCCCCCCCCACACACACATGTGCACAAGAAATCTCATCTCCATTACAACACCACCTGGTGTTGCGCCCCCGCCTCTTGTTCGCATTTTTTCCGTACCGCTCCGCGCCTCGCCTCGCCACGCCACGCCCTCTTTCGGAAATATTTTGCAGGCTCCGCCGGCGCGAACGTGGTGCCGATTAATCGTGGCGGGCGCGTACAGCGCGAGAGTAACGGCCGTCAGAGTGACCCGCGCTTTACGGCCGCGTCGCGCGCCGCCCGCGCGCCTACACATCACCGTGAAAAATGAACCTCGGCGCGCGCGCGTGTCCGTTGCACGATCGCGACGGGATCTTGAAGTGGCGCCTTCCGTGCGCGGCTCTCTGAACGCGCTTATGCAAAACACGCGCCCGTGCCTCGCCCGTCCCGCTCGAACCCCCGCCCCCCGCCCCCCCCCCCCCCCCCCCCCCCCCGCCCCCCCCCCCGCCTGTCCCCCGCCCCCATCCCCCCCTGCCCCGCTCCCCCCCCCGCCGCCCCCCTCCACCCGACCGTCCCCCTCGTCCGTCCTGCCCCCCCCCCGAGCGTCCGACGCCCCCGTCCGTCCGCCCGCGATAAAATGAGCGACGAGGAAGGAAACTCGTTGGCCTCCCGCGCTCGGCGAAACAAGGCCGTACATGAAGAGGTATATTACGTGTCGTCGAGGCATTACGCTGGCTAAATAGTCTGTTGCAAAATGAAGGCAGCCTTCGCGGGAGAGCCGCTCGCCGCCATCTGAGATTCGTAGCCTGTGCGCTGTAAGTAATCAGGCAAACACCGGGTGGAGGAACATTCGATATTTACGTCGAGTGAGAAACGTGAAGTAAGGTCATAGTAACAAATTAATGTTACGGGCTGCGTTAAGATTTGCGAAAAGAGTAACTCTAGATTTAATCAGTGTAATGTTCGTTGCAAATCCAATCATCATTTTGTTTTTAGGTTTTCCTACCATATAACGTCTGCCGAACGCTGATCACAAACTGAAATATTTTCAATTATTAGTTTTTCGTTCTCCCCAAACGTAGGATATGCGGGGAAAATACAACTCATCCCCGTATAGTTCCATTAAATAAATAGGAAAACGTGTATGTTGCAACAAGAGAACAGATATTTAATGTTTTACTGAAAAATTGTCTGTGAATATCCAGAAAGCTCTCACAGAGCCATAATAAATGTTACTTTTCACCTCATTACCTGCAGTACCATTCAGTATTTATCCAAATATCTATTAAAATTTGTTTAAAATAACAAAATTTTAAGTTACGAAACCGATTCTTTCCATAGGTTTGTAAAACAAACGATTCAATGCTTTACTAGATATGTCATTTTTTTACGACAGGTGGCAGAAACGAAAAGTTATATTTATATACCTTACGATGCATTGCATATTTATTTCATAAAAAAGCCAATTTTACAAACTGGTCATTCGCGCAACATTCCGGGTGAGATGCGTTACCATATGCTCTGCCACTTGGCAGTTTGGCGTGTTAATGAGTTCAAAGCGAAACGAACAGGTTTCCGCCGCCACCGCCGCCGCGAGCGTCTTGTTCTCCTGCCCGCCGCCAGGGGCCTCCATCTCCGCCAGGTGGCGCCGCCTGCGCCTCCGCACCGCAGCCTCCGCCGCCGCCACCGACTGTCGGCTTGTTTGGCTGCGACGGAGGCAGCCGCCGCCGCCGCGCCCGTACGAGCCGACTAATTAATTAAATGTAAACTAATTAGGCTTTCAGACGACAAAGCAATTATAGCTGACTTGGCGGCGGAGGATGCAGCAGGGAATGTTTCGCGGGTGTATTGACTCCTTACCCGTCCGCGTCCGGGGTTGCCTCGGGACCCATTTGCTCCCGCCCCGCATACCCCACCCCCCGCCGGGCCCCGCCCCCTCGAACGACTCGCTGCTAATGGTTTCGGATCCGCAGCCGCTGCTGCTGCTTCGCGTGGACTCCCAGGCGCCCCCGGCCGCTTCGCTTCGCTCTTGTGTGGCCTGCGCCGCCGCCGCCGTCGTCGCGTCTTCCGGCGAACCCGGATGTAATTAGTTTCGAGTTTCTGAGTAGTTCCCCGCGAATATTTGATACCTATTATTTTCTCAATAGCTTCTCCGAGACGCTTAAGCCTTCCTGTTTCGTCCTTTGAGTTTCCGTTTGTACTGTTGATTCTGTTTCTTATTGATGAGTTGGGCCTTTCCTGTTGTCGATGGCTTTCTTAGTGTGTTTTCGACCTCTGTGTGCTTGCTTGTTGTTGGTTTTTCTTTGTGCGTTGGGAATGATACATTCAGTTGGCAAGCAATGAATTGTGGAAGTCCACACTCATTTTATTTGCCTACGTTCAGTGTTTGAGAACCGTATTTTTTCCCGACCGTTGTATATTAATCATTAGTTCCCTATCAACACCATTCTTTCTTAATATTCTTGGCGCTCGTGTGCATTTGCATTCTATGTGCGAAATAAGGCAAACATTAAATTAATCCAAACCTCAATTGATATGCCATATTTGAAAAATAAATTAATTTATTGAAAGAGTTTCATATATTTCTAATTTCTTTTCAAAAAAGCGCACACTTTAGTACTTTTATGAAAAGCAGCAGTTTGAAAGTTTACTCTTAGAAATCGATAATGCAAGTAATATAAATGCTCTATGATCTTACCAACTGCATAGATTGTCTTCGTTCATTTCAGTTGTTTAGTCGTCAAGTGCACGTGGCACAATATGGGCTGAAAGCTTAGTGGCTAAAGATGACTACCTTTCTGAGCATCGAAAATAATTGTAATTGCATAAGCAGTCCAAAGTAAACTTTTAATCCATGTTACATATTATGCATGACATGGATATTACGCATAAAATACGAGGGTCACCTAGAAAGTAAAGAACGATCAGGAGTAACTAGGTGGTAACTACGTAGTAGGTGTGTTTGTCAAACGCCTGGTCATTCAGTCTGTTAATCCAGGAGCACTCATTGTACTACATGTATCAGTCCGTTCGAGTGGTCTACACCCTGCGCTGGTCCAGTCAGAGAATCAATACGGTTGCTCAATGACACAGAAATGCGCGTGCCCGACCGGTACGACTCGGTGGCACCTGCATGGACAAGGCGACTGCGTGCGGCGGCGGCGGCGGATTGAGAAGTCGACGTTGCACCGGCGCGCGCGACCTATCGATCCTTTGTCCGAGGACGAGTCAAGATGGCGGCGCGGCCACTCGGCCGGCGATCGACCCATGCAGGGCCCTCACCCCCGCCCTCCGCCGAACGGACAACCCCCTGCGTCTGGTGCCGCGCCCGTTGGCCGGCAGCCCACACGCGGTCCTGGCTTCGATTCCGGCCCGAGGCAGGCCTCCCCCCGCGCCGCGCCGCCGGCCCGGAAACATCGGGCGCGCCCGCAGAGACGCGGCGGCCGCCCTCGTAAGTCCCGCCCGCCCCCCGGGCGTCGCCCGCGGGGAGACGGCAGCGAATGGAAAAGCAAAAATTGTGGATCTTTTTACAGTATTCGTGACTAACGTATATTAAAGAGTAGAATGCGAATTTCACCTCGTCTCTGTCATAAGTAATTTGTTTGAAAAGTGTAAAATAATCGCGCTTTAATGGAATTTAGAAAAATCATAGAAATATTGTTTTCCTTCTTGTTGGACCTAAAATTTCTAAAAATCTGTTACTCATTATGTCATAAACTTGACTATTTCAGTCCTGGAACAGAACACAGTTTCGATTCCTAGAAAACTGTTTCATATGTAAGAAATAAATTTCCAAATGAGAGTTTTTTTAAATTATTCAATTGTACTTGGGAGTATGAGTTAAAGGAGCTAGAAAACATAATTATACTCAAAGGTCGATAAGAACTGGTAGACGAATTTCTTAAATCGTATTTCAGAAACAAATTGTAAGATGTATGTAACACATTTGGGTGGAAACAGAAATCCTTTCCAAGCAAGTAAACGTTTTGTTTCAAGGGGTTAAGGAGGGTTGTATGAAACTAACAACAGTACGGAGATTGCCATTGAACTAAGTTTGAGTCTCACACTGCTTGGTCAAGTGATTCAAGAAGCTAATAGTTATAATATCACGAAACCATGTATTTTAAGCATTATCATCTATTACATCCGGGCCTTTCGTTTGTGATTTTCTTGTTGCACAATCCATCGTACGTTGGGAATGGCAAAAGAGCCGTTGCGTGTGGAAAGCCAAAGCACACAAGGGCGGGGGCGGCGCTCGATTCCCGGCGAGGCGCCCGACGCGCCCTCTGGCGCGCGCTGTCGTGCCGGCGAGCGCGCGTGACAGCGGCGGCCCCCGAGGCCCCTCCCAGGCCCGGCCAGGCGTCGACCCGAGGTCTGCTGGCGTCACCCGACGTACGCCCACCTACGGACTACGAGCGCCCGGCGGCCTTCGCCCATTTGCCTTTGCGTGCGTTGGCCGGAACGTCCCAGATACGAGTTCGGACGGTGGGGATTGCCGTACTAGCGAGGTTTAGCTGGTCTCATTCAACCACTGTCTAAGGACAATGATTGAGACCAGCTATTCTGATCTGGAGTTTCGTATATCTCCGATCATTACAAAGCGAATGCTGGAACAGTACCCTCATACGGGCCAAACATCGCGCAATCATTCCTTCCTCATCTTTGTTCTCTGCTCTTATCTTACACACACACACACACATATATATATATATATATATATATATATATATATATATATATATATATATATATATATACATATATAAGTATTTGTATATATACTTATATTACTAAACTACTACAATATTACAAATCGGAAGGCCAGTCCAAAGCTTAGAACTTGTCTTGTCTGGGGCTGGCGGATATTGGTGTATGTACTGTTCAACATTTCATGATCATATACGCAAGCTTCCTATTTAATTGCATTCTTGAGAGCAATTAAGGCGCCGAGTTTGTGAGTGGGAGGAATCTACTAATAACGTCATTGGGTAATTTTAGATACTGTATACAATATCGTACATTTGAGGTTCTACATCTGATGTAACTACACAAGTAAGAAATTAGTTTTTTCGGCAGTATTTTACAGCTCTACTTTTGTCCTGAGAATAAAAAATAATGCACAAACATAAAAGAATTGAATATCTTTTTTAAATGTCTGAAAAATCTATTATTCCGCAACACATCTCAAAGCAGTATGTTTTTGGTCAAGTATATTAACGTAAATATCAATGAAGATGTTATTACACTTTTATTAATTGTTTAAAACTTTCAATTCCGAGCTCAGTTCAAAAACATCAACCTAAGTAAAGTAATTTTAACTAACTTATAGATACTTTTTCTGTGTCAAAATTATATGATGAACACTATGTTTTTGTTTGTGAGATGAACGCTATGTTTCTGATTGTATGATGAACATTGTTTTCAAGGATATGTGTATTTGTGTACTAATATTTTCTCTTTTAATACTACGGATTGTGATTTGAAAACTTGTTTACTAGATATTAACTTTAAGGAATATAATTACAATCCATACACATACAAAAAATCTTGTTCGTCTAAAACGATCTCATGCATTTGGTCGCATCTAATACTTTTTGTTGTGTTTTCTCAGTATTGGAAGCGCGCCCGAAACATTAAAACAATGGACGCTGCGCAAGGAAGAAAGTTTTCTACCGTTTTTTGCTGCCTTCTTTGTACTTTAAATAGTGGCTTTTAGTACATTCCACAGCTGCTTATGCAGGTGGAAGTGGCAGAAGGTATTGTTACTTCGCTTTCCCTCTCTGAAACGGAAAATATATAGTCAGCACCAGCGAGAATCACCTGGAAAACCGAGAAGATTTATCCCTCAGGAAACTCAATGTGGCGCAATAGTATGCATTGAAGTTGTATGGGGGCGTGAACTGTCGCTATAATTTGAATTAGAGTCCCCAAGAATAAAAATATATTTTTATAGACATTGCGTTTTGAAATTTCGCTTCTGAATTCTTATTTATGCTGAAGACTGTAAATTTACACCAAGCAACATGCTCTTGTGATTGTTGTATCTTTGTTTCGTCTCGTTCTGCAATTCTACTTTTAAAGAGATTTCATATATGCTCCTCCAAGAATAGATTTGCACACGTCCCTAAACATTCTCACTGCATCAATTCACAAACATTTTTCTCGCGTCCCCTTTTTCAAGCGAATTTGAAATTAAACCCCTGCTCCGCTTTAAGTTACAGTATTTTTGGAATGTCCGTTGCATCAATGTAGTAGTTAGCCTCTCCAATACGAAATTATTACATTTAAGAACCATTCAAACCACAAAATGTTCGTTTTTATGGTGAAGAGGATTGTTGAAATTCAAACTGATGTGTCCAAATTCAACACGCTCCAACTTCAATCAACAATTTATTGATAGAGAAAACAGGTACAAAGCTATAGCGCCGAATATCCAGGAGAAAATACAAAGAAACTTAGCCGAGTTGTCGTAATCAGTAGAAACACCAAAATATCGCTGAGTCACCAATTCTCCGTAGTGGGAATGTCCGTGGTCGCAGCACTGTTCGTCGTAATCACAATATTCCAGGTTCTATCACTTGTCGCCACACACCTCGCAGTTACTCGGCCGCTCACTCTCTGCCTTTCGAGAGCTAAACTTGTGCAGTTTTGTGAACGCACGAAGTGCAATGCACGTTCACGCCACTGCGGTGAGACCATTCCTACCCTTACGGGCATCTATGGCCAATCCTGCAACATGAGAGAAAAACAGATCAAAAAGATTTTAGCCAACCGGCGCGCATTGCGTGTGCAGTAATTCAAGGCTTATATTTCAAGTCTCATTTCGCTGTTTCAGATTTCTCTTACTCCAGGAACTGCTTGGGTCGCTTATACTTCGCCCGTTTGTCGGGTTCGTATGAAGCGACCTCAGAAATGAGAGTGTTTTCCGAGTCAGCTGCTTTTTCAAAAAAATTTGCTGTAATGTTTTTAAAATGGTCTTTCAGCAGTGGCATTGAAATGTCGCGATGCAAGTCTCTTATAAGAGTGTACCTGGGGGCGCAGAGGGCGGCCCTTAGGCATTCATTTTGGACTACTTGCAGTTTATTTAAATAACTATCTGCTGCTATCGCCCAGCTAGGGCATGCGTAGTCCATTTGTGGCCTAATAACTGCTTTATAAAGCGTGAGGCAGTTTGCCGTTGACAGTTTGCTTTGCTTGTGAAATAAGCATCGCAAGCGGCCTCTGGTCTGCCGCGCTTTCTTCTGCACGTTTTCAATATGCAGTTTAAAGTGAGTGATTTGTCTAATGTCACTCCTAAATATTTTACACTTTTGGCCCAGTTAATTACGTCTCCACATAGCGCGAGCGGCCTCGGCTGCGTGAATCTCTGTCTCCGTGTGAAAAGCACAGCTGTGCTTTTACTCACATTGACTTTGACCCGCCACAGCTTCAGCCACTCCTGGATCCGTGTCAAATGCTGATCCAAATACTTCTGGAGAAGCTCGATACTTTTCGACGTGGCTATTACAGCCGTATCGTCGGCGTACAAGGCGAGTTCCGTCTGAGGGTGCGAGGGAATATCACGCACATAGAGGCTGAAGAGCGTAGGAGCTAGCACGCTCCCTTGGGCACTCCGGCCCATATGGCGCGGCGGGTAGATTTAGCATTCAAGCGTTACTTGAAACGTTCTGTTTGCTAGGAAAGAGTGGACAAGGTGCACTAGGTAACTTGGAAGGTTCAAGGTATGGAGTTTGTACAGGAGACCGACGTGCCAAACCTTGTCAAATGCGCTGGCAACGTCGAGGAACACTCCGCCTGTGAATCGGCTCTCGTTGAAGTTGCGTCTGATGCGGTCTGTAATTCGCACAAGCTGATGCGTCGTGCTGTGCCTGCGAAAGCCAAACTGCTCCTTATTCATTATTGCATTTTCTGAAACAAATTTAAGAATTCTTTTAAAATAAGTTTTTCGACAGTTTTCCGAGTGTGTTTAGTAGGCTGATAGGCCTGTACGACTCGGGCAATTTCGTTTTTCCGGTTTTGCAAAGTTATAACATGTGCGTGTTTCCACTGGCTCGGAAAATGCTGAAACATAATTATTGAATTAAAAGGGCAACCAAAACACTATGGCTTGCTGCGGCAGCTTCTTCAGAACGTCGTTAGAGATGCCGTCTGGGCCGGGAGCTTTTTTAGCTTTCAGCTCTGCGATGGCCGCTTTAACTTCAGTCTCATCAGTGAAACTCGGCTCGTCGGCGGGCGCGTGCAGTGCCGCCATCACCGTTTGTTGCACTTCGACAACGTGCGGTATTGGCGGCGCTTCCTCGACCGGCTGAAACTGAGATTCTAAAACATTAGCAAGAAGTTCCGCTTTCGCCTCATTCGACTCTGCGTATTCTCCTGTGCTGGTTTGAAGCGGCGGCACTAGAAACAGGTTTCCTGAAAGCATGCGTGTAATTCTCCATAGTGAATTATCCTCAGGTTTGAGGCCTGAAAGAAATTTATCCACTTCTGATTGCGGAATTCAGTTAACTCGATTTCCACTTTACGCTTCAATCGGTTCAGCTCTCGCTTATCAGCGGGGTGCCGCGTGCTCTGCCACACTCTGCGCGCTCTGTTTTTCCTGTTGATTAAAGACAGAAGAAATGGGGTTAGTGGCTGCTCCTTCTTATAGGAACGTTGCTTCTCAGCTGCCGCGTTGAGGCTGTCAGTCACAGCTTCGGCGAATTTAGTTGCTCCTGCTTCAATCTGCTGCGGACCTGAAAGAGCAGACGCGTCCGGGATGCGCTGCTGCAGCTCCATCTGAAATTGTTGCCAATTAGTGCGCCGCTTTTGCGTCGTGGGTGCAGTGACAGAGTCGCGCCGCCCCGCCTCATCTCCGCCAGCACAGGAAGTGGTCTGAGGAAAGTTCGTAAATTGTGGTTAAGATGGGAGGGTAATGAAGTTTATGGCACAGCGCAATGTCTAAAACATCAGGCTTGCCATTTGTCGTGTAGGGATAAAAGGTGGGTGTAGTTGGAGCGAAAATTTCGCAGCCGTTCGCATCAGCAGCTGCTTTCAGCTTACGGCCGCGAGGGCAGGTGATGCGGAGCTCCAGGCCGTGTGTTTGGCATTAAAATCGCCAGCCACAATTGTTGGAGTAGTGTTTGCCTCAACTAATTCTGCAATATCTGCAGCCAGTAGGGCGCACGTTTCCGCAGAGCGGTCAGGACGAGCGTAGAGTGAGACAAGGCGTAGCGGCCCGCGCTCCGTCTGCACGACAACAGCAGTGGCCTCAGCGTGCTGCAGCTGCGGTAGAACTGAAACATAATGATTTATGCTGCGTCTTATTAGTATAGCAGTTCCGCCTCCGATGTGGGATTTGTCGTGTTTGCTGCTGGTGCTGCTCTGTCATTCCTGTAGCAGATGAAGCCTGGAATAGATAGAGAAAGATGCGGGCTCAGCCATGTTTCACCCAGCATCATTACAGAAATGTTATGCCGAGCGAGAAAACTATGAAGTTCTGACTGCTTCGGTCGCGAGCTGATGCCGTTGCAGTTCCAAAATGCAACAGTGCAGTTATTCCTGTAAAACAAGGAGAAATAGCCATTATTTAGGGTGCGGGGTGGAGTGTGGTGAGGACGAGGAGGCGTGCCTCCTCCGTCGCTCCGCCGCAGCGGCCGCCGTCATCTCGTGAGAGTGCGCAAGTAGTGCGACACTACCACCTTGAGTATGAACGCCGGCCACTCAGCTGGGGCGCGGCCGGTGATGGCTCGCATGAGCGCCTGCGTTACCCGCCCCGGCTCGATCCCGTTCCGGACGAGATCGTCAACCGCGGCGTGCATCGCGCGCTCCTGCTCGCTCAGGGTGGCGGGAACTGGGGTCGTCTCCGCCGCCCGCCTCCGCTGCTCCACGCGAGCGGAACGCTCTTCGCGGGCCGCGACGGCGGCCGCCGGCTGACGCTCCCGGGCGTGGCGGGGACGTTGCACCAGAGCGTCGGAGTACGTCCGCTCCTGGCGTCGCTGCTGCCGCTGGGCGCGTGGGCGTTCGCGTCTCTGCGAGCGCTGAGACCGCGGTGGCTGCGGTGCTGGCTGCGGCGGAGGTGTAGAGGTGCGGCGGCGCGAAGGTTCGCGCTCCCGTGAGGAGAACGCGACGCCTCCGACTGCGTGTCGGCCGCTCGCCTCGCTGATGCGGGCGCGTCGCTGGCGGTCCGCTGCTGACGCTCGTGCCGCTGCTGTTGAGCTGCATTGCCTAAAACAACGGCGCTTATACCGGGGCAACCCTTGTATTTTGCGCCGTGATTGTCGCCGAGGCAGTTGAGCAGCTGCGCTCCTCCACTGGGGTTTGGCCCCAGCGGGCACTGCTCCGCGTCGTGGGTCTCCCCGCACTTCCTGCAGCGCGTGCGGCGCTTGCAGTCTCGTGCCACGTGCCCGAAATCCAGGCAATTGTGGCACTGCGTGGGCCGCGCGGTGGCCGATACACCTCCACGCGAACGCGGAGCCCACGTATCGACTCTCCTGGCGGAGCGCCCGGTGACGCTCCGTGTCGGCCAGCGTGGCGATGACCAGCGGGATAGGCCGGCCCGTCGTCCCGGCCGCTGGGTGGTCATCCTCTCCAGCTTCTTTACCTGAAACCCAATGCGTTCCAGGTTATCATGGAGGCTCTGGAACGAGAGCTCCAGAGGGATGCCCGTAGGACATACCTCAGGACCTTCTCGTTTCCTGTGGAGTACGTATGGTACTCCACAGCTTTCCGCTCCAGGGCGGCCAGCACCTCCGGTGCGCCTCGAGTCTCGCAGCGCACCTAACGGCGTCGCCGGCCACCTCTGCGGTGACCGCGGCGTCGCCGCCGGCCGCGCGCAAGGCCTCGAGGAGACCAAAGATGTCGGCCACCCCGTACAGAAAGATGGGGGGTGGGCGGCGTCGGCGGGTGACGAGCGTGAACTCGCCATCCTCCTCCTCTTCTGCTGCTGCTGCGCCGGGTGCGGCGTCAGGCGTCGTGGCGCCCGCTGTGGCGGGCGGCGGCGTGGTGCTGGCGGCGGCGTCCGCGGCGGCGGGCGCCGCGTCAGCGAGCGGCGTGGCTGCGGCGGGCTGCGTGGCGGCCGACGTAGACGGCCCCGCTTCCTGCGTCCCGCTGGTTCTCCCCCTGTGTGCAGAAGGCGTACGTTTAGCGCAAATGCGCTCAGTTGATGGGAACCGTTCCTCCGTTTCACGGCTCCCGCTCTGTCATACGCCCGCTCGTCCTTCCGCGCGCACCGCTCCGCCCCGTGCGCGGGTTTGGAACGGTGTCGACGCGGCCGAACTCGCTGGCGACGACATCCTAGTTATAAAAGCCCTAGAAGGGCTTTTATAAGAAGCCTAACAAGGGCTGTTTTTGCAATAACGCCCTTAGAAGGGCGAAGCACGGCTTTTTGCTCTTTGTAGCCCTAATAAGGGCTGTTAGTTCCCGCGGCGGCTGACGGTCCCACGGCGGGCGGAGCGCTCCTCAGGTGCGTCCGCTCTCCTCGGCTGCCGGCGCAGATCTCTCAATACCTCTGCCTTTCCCCGGGCCACGGCCGGCTTATATTCGCTCCGGGCCGCAAGGTCCGCAGGCTGGCAGGCGTAGCCGGGGGCGGAGGTTGTGACTCGCCCCGCTCACTCAGGCGTGGCGGCCGCACATCTTTTAAGGCCTGCGCTTGCCGCTGGCCGCTGCCGCCAGGGGCGGTAACGCCCTACTGTGGCGGCACCTTCGAAACTGTGCGGCCGGTCACGACACAAACGCAATCTTTTGTTTAGTTGTCGATGGTTGGAATTCAAACCAAAAAATGTTCGTTTGGAAGGTGTAGAGGATTGTTGAAATCCAACCACAATCTTTTGTTTCGTTGTGGATGGTGGGAACTAGTTCTGGATTCATGAAACAGTGTCAGTAATTCTTCCCGAGGCAACGCGGAGTCCCGAGGTCTCTACGAAGTACAGTTTGGGTACCTCCATTAATGCTCGTACGTTTCATGAACTCAGCTTCCTTGGTTGGTTGGTGTTTTCGTGTTTCCGAGCGCGTCAACGGCTTTGGTCATTAGTCCCGTAAGTGTAGTGCATGCTGGTTCTCGGGAGACGGTGGTGATCTTCCCCCGCTGAATGGCGAGATCCGGCACCGACCTACCGTCGGCTAGTGGGGTTTCCCCCTAACCAGAACTCTCCCACCAGCGGGGCACCGCCCCAGCCGGGACAAGCTCTAAGCTCCCGACCGGTCTCCCGGAATATGTGGTAGTGTAGTGCATGTTAGAGTAAGTGTGTGTGTGTAAAGGGAGAGGAGAGGACAAGGAAGAGGAAGGACAGATTGCGCGCGGTACGTGGCCCGTTTGGTAGGGTATTGCTCCGGCATTCACCTGGTGTTGATCGGAGAAACCACGGAAAACTACCGATCAAAGCTGCCGGCCGCTAGAATTCTCCTCCAGAGAGCGACTGAATTCGACGTAGCTGAGAAGTTAGTGTCGAAAATCCTGCCGCCGGTCAGAGGCGCTGCAGTGACATCAGTTGAAGCACTGAGCTACCGCTCCCGGTGAACTGAGCTTCCTCTTCGCCTTGTGCCACTCCCACACGCCACGTTAATGGCCTCCATCTCCCGTGACAAAATCCGCTCATTATCAGGGCATCTTGTGTCTGTCGGACACCACCTTTCCCCCGCGCCGTCGCAGCGCGCGTCGCGTCGCCCCATTTTGAATCGCTCTTTGAATAGAGCGAGCGACGCTCTTAAGACGTCGCGACGGTCCGCCGCCCACGGCCGCGTCTCCATTAGGGCCGTCCGTCCCTCTCCTGCTCGCCCACCGCCTGCCCGGGCGCTCGGCGTCGCGCGGACGCGCTTTTGCGGAAAATTTCACTCTTCCGTAAAACACGACGCCCCCCTCCTTACTCCCGCCCCTCCGCCAGTTCTAAATGAAAAGACTTCTTGCGGAAGCTCTTTCGTCCCTCGAAAGGCGCTCTGAAATGTTTGTAATCGCTCATATTTCATGCACGAGCGTATAAATAAATAAAGCGGTATTAACGTTATCGGGATGTTTTCAACCAAAACGCGTCGGCATCAGCAATTCAAATGGCCCGGCCGGTGGCGACGGCGGTGTCGACGGGCGCGCGCTCGAGCGTCACTTTTAAGAATCGCCGCCGGCCCGGCCCGACCCGGCGCGGCGCGGCTCGGCCCGGCCCGTGAGTTACGGCCGTTAAACGAGGAAAGTTTTGCGCGGCGCGGCCATGTTGGGCGCGTTCGGTGCGGTGGCGAGTTCGAGCGCTCGTGCATGATTAACCGCGCGGTCTCCTGGCGCTCCGACGCCCGACCTCTCACCCTTTCTGCCCTCTTGCGGCCGCGGCCGACCGGGTGGGGCGGGACGCCACTGCCCGCCGACCCCTCGCCGTGACTTCCCCACACGGGGGTGGCGGCGCCGGCGCCTCCCGGACGAAGTTTACGGCGAAACAGGATGGGCGGTGACTGGTCGCTGATCGCGTTGTAGCGCCGTGTAGGTTACGGCGCCTGACCTGGAGGAACTAAGTCCTCGTGAATATTGATGGGTAAATTTTAACAACCCAGATGTCAAATTTTTTTTTGACTTTTCAGGAGAGAGAAAAACGTTGCGACGTTTCTGTTACAACCTAAGAAAAATGTGACAAATTTCCGTCATTTTAATAAATTTTCAAGTAATTTCTGTCGTAGATGACGTTGAATTCGGTAGAAGATGATCGTATCTTTCGAGTGACATTATCTCCAAACGAATAAATTTTCTGAATAGTGATTTAAAACTTTTGCCATTGATATGTCCCGTTATTTTGTATTTAAACAACACTAAAAAAACGAATAGAATATACTTTAATATATTCTGGAACATTTGCCTTTTCAGAACGTATTTGTCTCGAAATGTTAGTCACTTGAAAAGGAGGGTAAAACAGGTATAGGCATTTTAATTAAAAATAATATGTTGGAAGGAAAACTCTCATTTAAATTATTTATTCTAATCTCATTTACATTTTTATTTAGCTATATTTCCCGTTAATAAAAATTTTATAGTCTTCCATCTCTGAATTATTATTGTTTGCAGTGTCACTGTCCCCTTATCTCTAAATTTAGTTGAAGGGTTGAGTCCATATTATCTTTTCTTCTTTCTGATGATACCTGCCCGAATATGTATTTCACCATTTGTAACAACTTTACATGATGAATTCTGGATCATTTATGTTTTTTCTGTTTTGTTTCAGGTAAGTCTACTGACACCCACCAATCGAGCAACATACCTGTTTTGTGCGTAAGTACAACACCAAGTCTACTTGAAAATAACTAAAGAAAAAGACAAAAAATGCACCAATCTATATAACACACGGTTCAAACTAACGATAGAAATTAAAATCAAGTAGTGACATGAAAATGCCACGGAATTATTACACGTTATTTTAGCGTGGTAAATAACGCACAGTAATACAGGGTGCTTTGCGTCACAGTTTCACTCCACTGATTTAAGTTCCTCCTCTGTGACTGCCAGTTTCATTCAGAAGCCGCCCGTGAATGTAGAGCGCAGCCGTGAAATTGCTGCGTGCGGACGCACGTCGAAGCGAGAGATCGGCTGAGGGCCATTTGCGGCGGCGGGAAAGCAGCGCGCATGCGTGACACCAGTATTTGCATGAAGGTGGGCGAGCGAAAACTTCTCCGCCGGACGCAGGGAGATTGTCGCGTCGCATTTCCCACGGCCCGTTCACTCGAGGCCTCCCACAATTTCCTCTCGCCGCCACTCTGCGCGGCGGAGCCGGCGACCATTACTGCGTTCCCCGTCACGCTCTCGCCACAGCCCTCGCGGAGGTCGACGTGGTCCGGCAGGCTTCGTCATCACCCCCGCGGCACTTGCTCTTGTGTGTTCCCGCAACCCCTCGCAACATCCTCGCTCCTGCATTCCCACTTGCAACGAAGGGCTATTGTTTTTCGCAATTCACCGCCATCCTAACCCCGTTCGCTATCTCACACGCCTTTTCCCCCACCGCCTTCCCCCCCGCTTCCCCCCCTCCCCTCCCCTCACCATTCCACCCACCCGCCATTCTACCCACCCGCCATTCCACCCACCCGCCATTCCATCCACCCGCCAGTCCACCCACCGCCTTCCACCCCCCCGCCATTCCACCCCCCCGCCATTCCACCCACCCGCCATTCCACCCACCCGCCATTCCACCCACCCGCCATTCCACCCACCCGCCATTCCACCCATCCGCCATTCCACCCACCCGCCATTCCACCCATCCGCCTTTCCACCCATCCCGCCATTCCACCCACCCGCCATTCCACCCATCCGCCTTTCCACCCATCCGCCATTCCACCCATCCGCCTTTCCATCCATCCGCCATTCCACCCACCCGCCCCCCCGTCGTCTCAGCCACTATCCCACTCGCGAGCCCCCGCCATCTTATTTGCCATCCCACTCCCTAACCCACCCGCCGTCCAATCTGCATTCCCACCCTCCATCCCATTCTCATTCCACACTCCTCTCCCGCTATTCTACACGCCATATCATTCGCCATTGCACAAGCCCCATGCCATCTCACCCGGTATCGCACTGGCTAAGCCACCCCGCCATCCCAACCCTTTTCCATCTCTCATTCCATTCCACATGCCTTTCTATCTCGCCCCCCCCCCCCCCCAACCCCTCCCCGCTAAGCCCTATTTGCCCTTCCGCTTTCTCTCCGTCCACCGCAACTCCCGCCCGCTCTCTCCCTCTTCATTCGCCGGTTCCTTCCGCGGCCCGCGGGGGTGTGACGCTGGACCCCGCGTTCCCTTTGCGGCCCTTGAAACCGGGCCGCCCGTCACCTGCATGCCCCGCGGTGGAGCTGCCGCAACCAGTGCCCACCGCTGTTGTTACCTTTACGCTCGGTTCTGTTCTCTGCGTACTTCATTCCATCTCATTCTTCATTCTTGTTAGATCCCTTCGTAGTCTCTCTGCTTTCATTTTCAATAGAATTATTGTCATTGTGTCTTGCTTTTTTCCTTCCCCTTTCCTTCCTTCCCTCTTTCCTTGTACTTAATGTCGTGAACTGCCTCTTTTTTGCTGTTTATTCTCTTCTTTCCGCACGAATTCATATGTTGCCTCTTTTCTTAGTAATTGTGTTTCTCTGATGGAACTGTAAGTGTATTGCTCTGGAAAATCCAAGCACTCATTTCAAGTGATTGATCGAATACGTTTGTGCTCTTTCTCGTATGTTTTGTATTTTTCTCTCAACTTTTGTGTAAAGTTCTCTTCTATCTGTACACATTATTGACAATCTTATTTTCAACCCAGGCACCTAATTCCATTCAGTATATTTTGGCCAATCCTTTCTTTCTGATAGTTTACTTCCTAAACATTTTAATGTTCTACGATGGAGTTTGTCATGTCCTCTAAATGATTATGTACCTTCCTCTCCTGTCTAATATATTAACTATTTCATTCTCCTTTCTGTATCTGCTTTGTTTCCTTTTCCTCATTCCCACAAAGGGCTGATCCTTTCGTGTCACATGCCCCCACCGCCGATCTTCTTACGCACATTGTCGCACCCTCCGCCATTCTGCCGCTCGATCCTCTTATTAGTCCTCTCTGCGCCCTGAGCGCTGTCTCGTCACCGCCGGCGCCCGGCGCGGCCGATCCCCTCCCCCGGCAGCGCTTTGTCCTCGCTGCGGCGCCGCGGGGGGCGCCTGCGGGCCCGCAGATTTCGCGCGCGGGTATCTCGGTCGCCCGGGCGGCGGCGGCTGCGCGCAGGGCCGCCAACGTAATGGCGTCGCCGCGGGCGCCGCGCCGTGCGAAAGGCCTGCTCATTATAAATCAATTTCCGTAAGCTGATTGCCCGGCCGGCCAGCCGGGCCCCCGCCCCGCCCCCGCCCGTGCTCCCGCGCGGGTGCGCCCCGCCCCGCCGTTGCCGAGAGGGAGAGATAAGTTCGGACGGCGGCTAATTCGGAGATTAGCATCACTTATGCGGCGCGCGACGCACGGGTCGCGCGGGGCGGTGCCGCGCCGCTACAATGGACTGCCGCCGCCGCAGGCGCCGTGCGCTGCCTCCGCCGCTCCGCTCCCGCTCTCCGCTGCCTCCGTTTCACTGTCACGTTCCGCACCTGCCTCCCTTCGGTCTACAGCCTCCCTCGTTCCTTCTTTACCGCGTCTTCTGCCCATTTCCTCCTAAACGTCTCTAGCTGTGCTAAGAAAAATCATCTTCTCTTCCGTGTTCTCTGTTGTCTTTGTTTCCGGTTTTCGTAAATGAAAGTCGACAACTTTTATGCTCGTTCGCGAGCTTCTTCTTTCGTTTTTTCTTAGCGCGCTTCTTCCCCTGCTTTTGTTTTGTTTTTTTTTTCTTCCTTTTTCCCCTTTTTCCCCATGTTCTATTTGGTCAGTATTCTTGTTTCGCTTTTGACACGCTTTACAACACAAACGTTGTTTCTTCCTTCTCAACATAATGCTAATTCATAACTGTTACAAGTTACGCTTCATTTTTTTCTATTTCGTTACACAACGTTCACTGAACTTATTTTAAGTCAAAACACACATATTTTAAGTTAACATTTTCAGGTCTTGGTGGTCGCCGTCCTATGCAGCTCTAAAAGCATAACCCATTTTCATCATGCGCAATTTACTCTTTGTGTCCTATCGTCCTTGCTTTTAATGTTTTCATTGTAGTTTCTCGGCTCTAATATTCCCCTCTCCTGTTGCTTTCAGGGCCTTCATTGCCCTTAGTCCCTACGGCTTCATTACTATGATGCCTCCCTGCAGCAACCCCGCCCTTCCGGCCTGTGTACCCTGCAGCCCCTAACCTTGTTCTACTTAGTCTCCCTAATCCAGCTTTCTCCGCTGACTTCCCTGCCCCTGAAAGTCTGTTCGCGTTGCACCTTGGCTCTCAGAGCCCTCTTGCTAGTTATTTTCCCTCGTAGATTACTCCATCGTTAAGTTTAATTATTTGTTGCATAATCAATCCCTATCGCCTTTTACTAAAATACTTCCGTATTCAAAATATGAGATATACTTTTCAATGTGCAAGACGTAAATTATATAGTTTAAGAGAAGATTATTGTACTATGTTCGGGGAAAATTAGAATTCAGGGAAATCAATGGCCGATTACTATTTAATGGGAAATAATTCCCAGTTTCATTCAGCATTTTATCTTATTTTTGCTTTTATTACGGTTTGAGTTCCGTTATTTTATTAACAGTATCACATTTGTTCTTGAATCAGAATATGTCAAATATTCTGCTCACATTATCACACACGCAGCTAAACGAATAAATGCTCTATTTTGCTGCACTTACATTCATCTGTGAGTGGTATACTTGATTTGTATTCGACAGTTTACAAGCGTCTTGTATTTATGCGACCTCTGTGGCGTTTAAATCTCTATTCCATTGCTATCGTCGGCGATAGCCTCTCCTTCAAAGGTCTATGCACCAGAGAGTAGTCTTGCCCCCTATCACAAAATATTCAAGCCTCCATGAATATAACCGTCACCATCAGCTTTTGTATTTTCGTTCTACAAGGTTGAGTTTTTAATAACACGCCATCCCCTTTCGAATAGATTTTTCGTCCATTGTAGTTTGATCCATTGAGAAAATGCTGAGATAGCCTAATGCTTTACTTGTGGCTATGCGGAGGTTTTCTTAGAGCTTCGTGAGGTATTAGTGGATAATTTAGTCACATCATTTCATTACCTTCAATTGATGGCTATCCATATTCGATTCCTTCAAGTCCGGCACGGTAACAGATAAGATCCAAAGCGTACTTCACATTTCTCGATGCAAATAGTGTCTCTTGCGTGGAAACGGAATGTTTGTTTTGTTTTTCCAAACACGTTTGTTGCTAGCTTTATTTGAACTTAGAACTTAGTCAATAGCGGATACAGAGAATCTGGGTGGGGGTGGAAGGAGCCTGGAAGGGAATCTTCCTTAACTCGTAACTATAGGCATACTGTCAAAGAGACCACAACGAAGTTTCAAGGTTATTTTTTCAATCATTTCCCGCTGTGTGACGATACTTAAGGTTACGGGCGCAATCTGTTTCTACCTCAAACGTCATGTGCAGTTATTATAAAAATATTTTTGACCTAAAATAAATTAATATATAATTTTTTCCATTCAATTTTCTCTTCAAGTGATCTTTACAACTTCCTCTCCTGCATTCGTCCTTTTGCCGCCTCCATGAGGGCCCCACCCTTTGCGCAGCTCCTGGGTCTACGTGTGTGTGTGTGTGTGTGAGAGAGAGAGAGAGAGAGAGAGAGGGAGGAGAGACGTAGGCCGTAGCGCGTGCGCCGCTCCCGAGAGGGCGCGCTGAGAGTGAGGTGCGCTCTCTCGAGCCCCGGGGCAGACCAGGCGCTCCCGATGGCCCGCACCCCACTGGTGATGCGGACGCACGGACGCTCAGTCGCTCTGGAGGAGAATGCTAGCGGCCAGCTGCTTTGAAGGGTTGGTGTCCGTGGTGTCTCCGAGCAGTACGAGGGGAATGCTGGGCCAGTACCCTAACAAACGGGCCACGGACCGCGCGCGATGTCTTTCCGTTTCTTTGTCCTATCCTCTCCACTTTCACACGTACTTGCACTACTCTATCATGCATGTCGAGAGACCATCCGGGGGCTTGGATGCTGTCCCAGTTGGAGGGAGGCACTGAGAGGAGATACCTGGGGGAGGAATCATCCTTAACTCGTAACAGTCAAAGAGACCGCAACGAATTTTCAAGGTTATTTTTTCAATCATTTTTCGCTGTGTGGTGATACAGTCGTTCTCGTTACCTTCATTTCTCATCGCTCCTTAACAGACACGGCTATCAGTTTCCTGTTTGGATTCAACTGGAGTGGTTCGTGACACACTGAACTTCCGAAGCGGTCTCGTAGACTACATGCCTGTGTTATTGGCCTCAATTAGCCTTATGTTAGCCATCCACAAGTTATACATACATTTTTTTAGTTCATTTTATTTTTAAGCGTTTTTTGTCTAACTATGTAAAAATTATGTTTTAAGTCAATACGTTCGTTAGAATTGAAAGAAGAGTAAGATAATATATTGCAAGAAAGCTGAAACTGCAATTGTTTAAATTCGAGCTATTTTGTCCTGCAAAAGCTGTAATAAAGTATTTTTCCATTGCAGTAATAAAGAAATAACTTATCAAATAGAAATAATATTTTTTCGATATTTAATTGTTTGGTTTTTGAAAAGAATTAATTAATTTATATCGGAGTCTCTCTGACGGCATGCCTGTATTACTGTGACAAAAATTCATGCCTGGAGTTACGGCTTAATGGTACGTTGGCGCCGAATCATAAGTTTTCTCTAACCGGCACCTGTCGGGTTGTAATATGCACTTACGGTACTAATGATCTTCGCTAAGGTGATGTGCTCGGCATTAACAAATACTCTCTCACGTAGGATGACAATGCGGCGATTTCTTTTTCAGGCCCATGGATCTTATAAACTGTTCGTTATAATATCCACACGATTCATTTAGCTCCGCATTCTGTGCTCGTTGCACAGTCGAATTATAGCTAAAAGAATGTTCACGTGCGTGGATTAGTCTAATTTACTTTATTTCTTAGTGGTTTTCTTAAATCTTGAAACAATTTTTCCGTAAATTGAACTTACCCTTGTGTGGGCAGCACATTTTTAAGTAGACAGAAAATTAAACCAGACGGCCATATTACGTAGATTATCGTCAAGTCCAGAAGCGTCGTTTATGAGTTCATACTTTACTACAGTCATAGCCATCTCCCGTTCATTCCCTATCGGTCTGAAGAGGAAATCAATCCCCTAAGTATAGCTACGTGACTCAAAACGAACGCACAGCTGATTTTGTGAAACAGATTATTGGTATTCCCAACCTAAAAGACTTCAATTTATGCTTTCATGTTCTATATTTTTTTCTGTAATACTCATTTACGAATTGAGTTCTATCAACTTTATGAATACATAGTACTCTCATAGTTCTGCTATTGCTTTTACTTCGCATAGAAGTTAAATTTTCCATTAATAACTAGTTACAGTGCCAATAATTATTGCCTGGGATTTGATTGGAATTTCCGAGGACTCTTTCTTTGACAAATAGCTATATTAATTATTTAGGAAATGGAAGCGTTAAGTTGACCTGCGAATATACAAAGGGCATTTGGCACGAATGCGTGCCTTGGCAGGCTGGGGTGAATGATGTTATTGAACTCTCGACCGAGAGAACACGTAGTTTATTTACTTGTCTGCAAATGGAAACTGCAGTAGCAAATTGCGATGCGCAGATATCCTAGCGGTCCGTATTGAGATATGGAGATAGCACTGCAGCAAAAATATTGATGTATGTAATAAGCGCGATAGAATCGTCCGCATTAGTTCGGCTGAGGAGTCAACTTGGCGACGAAGCAAATGGTTGGAGGCGTAGCATTTCAAAGTTACTCCGCGTCCCAAACTTGTAATATGCCTTTGACTAATCGACACTACTTTAACGTGTGAAAGTTGAAATATAGAGTTCACAAAGGCAGCTTAAACCCCATTAACGAGGAGAAAGCCAAAAGTTGACGCTGGCTACGATCGATAGCGTTGTCATAGGTATAAAAATAGAACTGCATTAGTAGTCTCTTTTTGTATGCCTGTCGGACATATTTGTTCTACGTAGTTAGTCTGACGTTATCTGTGAGTTCAGTATGAAAAATGGGGAAGTTCGGCTTGTTCGTTAAACTGCAATTTCGCCCAAAACGCTGTTTCCTCGGACGTGCTGTGGCGTGTCTATAGTGGTCGCGCACTTTAAAACTGCCAGAATAGCGTGTTTTCAACAGGCTCGTTTGCTGATCTGCATATTCGACACTGTCGTTAAATTTGTTTCGCATATCAACGATGTTTCCAACAGCATTCATGCAAATGTAGCATATTTCCCTCATTATCAGAATGTCCTCATTTTCATCGCACGTTCCGACGTCGACAGATGGTTGCTCTGAAGTGCCTTCCTTTCACCGAGCGGTCGGCAGTCTATAGAGCGAAAACGAGCCCACTGTTCGCCGGGTCCTCCGCGCCCGTGCCCCGCCCCCTCCATCTCCAGCACCGCGCCGGCCGCCGCTCCGAATTCCCGCGGGGGGCACAGCAATTACCCCCCACGACCGCGCCCACCCCGATTCGACCCTCCCCCCCCACCCCCGGCGACCGCAGGTGAAGCCCGCGACACGGCAGGGCTGCCAACCGCTCTCTCCGGATGGATTCATAATAAATTCAAATACGGGCCATTTCCATAACAAACGCATATAAATTAATGTATACGGGCTGCGAAACATCAGTTACGGGCCGGAGTCATGGCGGGGAGGGGCGGGCGGAGGGAGAGGGGAGTGGAGGGGCGAGGGGCGTTCGTGCGCAATCAGGGGTGATGGATCGCCCGCGGCAGCCGCCCCCGCCCCCGGCGCCGCCGCCGTCGCCCGCGCCGTCGCCCCGCGCCAGCGACGGCCGCGCCAGTGGCACCGGCAGCGGCGGTGCCGCGCGCTCAGAGGCGCGTCCGGTGCGCGTCTCGCTGCAGTAACAGTCGCCACTGCCGCCCCCTCCACCCCGCAGCGCTGCGCTGTGCTGCGGATGCTACTCCGTCATCAGTCATCCTGAGCGGTGGAGGATTCTCGGCTGGCACGGCGACCGAGACGGAACGGCAGAGGCGGGGGAGGGCGGCGCGCGCCGGAGACCGTTGGCAACGCCCGCGGGCGTTCGTCCTTAGAACCAGACGCCATGATTTGACTTGGGAATATATTACGATTCGCTCGGGGACGCGCCAGACGCCGTAGTCGTAGCGCAGCGGTCTACGCGAGACGTGGAACGTGATTTCTGGCGCTCTCCGAGGTGGCGAACCGGAGTAGTTGGCGCAATGTCGCGAGATGTAGACATCTATCGCATGACGGAATCAGGAATGGATCCTGCGGGAAACAGCGATTTGCAACCAGAACTACTAACTTCGTGGAATGTTCATGCTGCATCAAAGCAAAAATTTCCTGGGTATAGCAACATTCGTATAAAATCTGTAACAGCGATTGTTGCCAGACGCACACATGTTTCGAAAAGTAAAATAAATATACAGAACTTAGAATCACTAGAAAATATAGGAAACAAATCGCATTTTTCACAACTAAAATGTCTTTTTATGCCTAGTTGATTCGCTAAATTAAAATATCTTGAACGCTCTAACAGGATAACACTCTTTAATTGAAGAATTCTTGCAACAGAGATTTAGATTAAACTTCATCGAAAGTGCCCTAACGTGACAAATTGAACGTCCTACGTTAGCCTAGAAAATATTAAAATCCAAAACCGGTTTACAACATTGTAATTTCTGTGGAAATTCACGTTGAACAGTCAGTTTTTCGTTCATTATATAGCTTTTTCGCATATCGAGAACATTAAATGAACTAATCAACGCTATTCAGATGCGCAGTGTCCCTTTCCGCGTAAATACCGTTGCATTTTCCGTGCGTGTGCATTCTGCAAATAATTCACTGACTGACCTCTGCAACTTGAAAGGTTTAGAAGCACGTCATACGCAGTTTTTAACTGTTTTTTTGACGTAAAATAAATAAAATAAATAAATAAATAAAAATTAGAACAATCTATTCCTTCCGACCAAACCGTATACCAAAGTCTATCAGTCATAAAGCTGAAATTCTTTTCAAAACGCGACTCTACGTTTTTTTTCTTTACATAGAGTAATCCAAGAGTCTTGCCAGTATCGAGTCTGTAACCATTCTTTATTGTCAGTAGGCAATAGTAGTGTCAGTAGTTACTGTTTATGCATATGTAGTCCTGAGTAAAAAATTAAATATTTATTTGAGCCACATAGTCGCATGTACACTATTGCCGAAGTTGTTCTAGATCATGATGAACGACGAGGTAGGGCATCAATTCATCGTCTGGCCCTGAAGATGGGTATGAAGATTGTCTGAGTTCTTGCGTTGCTTAAAGTATTGCTCAAGAATCCTCCTTAAATTAAAGCAGGAAATCGTGGAAAAACCTGACCAGAGCTGCCCTTGCAACCTCTGACCCAGTTGGGAGTCTCAAGATGAAAATCCGTCTTAGACGGGACTTGAACCTACGAACTCACGTCTTACGAAACCGTTCTAGTAACTACATGTAGTAGCTATCCCGGTATCCTTACATCAAAATTCAGTCAGGCAGCAGGCCTAACGTCGCGACACATTGAATGGCTTCTTCTCGGAACGCGTCTCGAACGAAAATAGTGAAATATTGAAAAGACCAGAAAATATGGTTTCCAGTCGCGTTGAGCTAGATACCCGGATTATACGTACATACAGCAAATGACTACTACGTCAGCATTGTCTTGCATCATTTGCGAGATCAATCAAAGCCTCCTGAACGAATGGCGAGGGAAAAGCCAAGCACATCAGTCAGAAGTCTGAAAATGACCTTCCAACCGCAAACACATGATGGATTGAATGGCCTCTTTTCGAAACTCCCCATGAATGAAAATAGTAATTGGAAAGAGCAGAAAAATTAGATTCCCAATCTCGTTGAGCTCGTTGCCCTGCAGTCTGCAAATGACTACGATGTGTACTATATTCGAGTTCTTGAAATGTGTTGACAATAAACACCAAGAGTTGGACCGGCGAGTGAAAAGGCCAAGTACATCAGTCACAAATCCTAAAATGCCCTTCAAACCGCAAACAAACGACGCGACGTGACGGATTGGACGACCTCTGCCCGGAAAACGCGCCGACAACTGAAAATAGATTGGAAGTCGCTGCGCGCAGTCCGGCGCGATTTCTGTGAAAACGAGCACGCCCTTGGGGCACGCCGTCGCGCTGCTCTGGCGCGTTCCGGGAACGCATTATCGACTAACGAACGCGAGCGGAGCGAGTCGCCCGAACGCTAGTGCATAACGCGAGCGCGCGCGCGGTTCCCGGTCGTTGGGCGTATGTCAGCGCGTCCGGCGCGGCGCCGGGGCGGAACGCGCCGCCCCTTCCCGCCGCCGGCACCACCGCCCCCCGCCCGCGCCTCCGTCACTGCGTCTGCCCCCGCTCGCGTCCCCGTCAGCCAAACTGCCCTAACCTCGACACCGCCCTCGCCCTCGTCCTCCCCCCACGGTCTCCGCCGCACCACCGTCCTTGCCTCCGCCACTGCGCCCGCCCCCGTCACCGACCCTGCCACCGCCAACGACCCTGCCTTCGCAACCACCCCCGCTCCCGTCCTCGCCTGCCGACTCCGCCTTCGCCCTCGCCCTCGCCTTCACCCACGTCACCCCACCTCCACTGCCATCCACTTCATTCCGCCCCCGCCCCACGCCGCCCGCCTCCGCTCCGCCATCGCCATCACGTCGCCCACGGTCTCCGCCAGCACCACCGTCCTTTTGCCTTCGCCACTGCGCCCGCCCTCGCCACCGACCCTGCCACCGCCAACGACCCCGCCCTCGCCACCCCCTACGTCACCGCCACTACCTCCACCCGCCCTTCGCCCCTCTGCCGTCGCCCCCCCCCCAACCATTCGCCCGCCCTCGCCGCTGACCCTGCCGTCGCCACCCCCCGATCCCCCCGTCGGCAAGGCCCCCCCCCCGCCCTCGCCCCGCCTCCCACCCCTCTGTCATTGCCGCCTCCGACACCATCACCGACACCATCGTCATGGCCCCGCTCACTCCTTCACAACCGCCAGTCACACCGCCACCGCCGGTTCAGCAGCGCACGCTCCGCCTGCCGCTCCATTTAGTGGATGCACCGCGCCCATCTTGTTCAAAGAAGAGTTGATGTGTGCTCTAGGGTTCGCCCAGGGCGCGTTAAGCGCTTCGGTTGGGGTTGGTGCGGGGGAATGATAGGAGTAACCGTAAATGTAGAAAAAGTTCATTCATAAATTATTTTCAGATTTGTGTGTGTGCGTGTGTGAAATTAAAAATGCCGTCGAATGGGAAAGTAGCAGAAACGGTTTGTACTTCATTGGCGATCTCTTTCGCACCAGGCGTACTCCAACAGAAGAAAAAGCAGACAATGTAGCCAGACAAGGTCTCTGGTTGATATTGTGGGCAGTTAACATTCGAAAGCTACTTAAAGTACAACAGTACAAGGTTCATTTGCATAACCTCAGTGTTCATTGTTTAGTAAGTGGTAGATGCAATACTATGTGACGAAATAAATACATCCACAGTATTTTGTCATGTCTAGAATAGACAAAACCAAAGTATCCCTGAATTTTTCAAAGGTTCTTGCATAATTTAAACTTGCATTTTAGTAATCGTTTTCCTTATTTTACGTATAAGAAGATTAAGAAAATAAATGGAATAAATATTAATTATTAACTTTGTCTTCTTTTTTTGTACGTGATATTTATTTGAAGAAAATATTACCTTATTTTGATTTTCGTATTATAATAAGTTTTTCATTTTATTTCAGTCTGTTCTCTGAAATATAATTACTAGTTTTTTAGAAATCTTCCGTGCAATATTATATATAAATATCATTTTTATTTTTTAATTCATTTATTATTATATTTAAAAAAATATAATTCTTCATTGGTCTCTTTCAGCTCTGATTGATATTGTAGTATATATGATTTTAATCAATTTCCTCTTTACATTTATTGCGTACAATCTTTCCTCATTGCCACAAAGTTTGCTCCAGCTTCTACATCGTGGAACAAGTTACAGCGCCTTCCATCCAAGCAGCAACAATAGCCCCCTAATAAACGAGCCATGGACCGCGCGTGTTCTTTCTTTAAACTTGCAGCTCCCACTTCCTCTTACACTTGCATGCATTGCGCTTCTACAAACGTCGGGAGCTTAGAGCTTGTCCGGGGTGGGGAGATGTTCCGCGGGCAGGCTTTTGGAAGAAGGAATCTACCGAGAGCGGTTGCTCAGTGCATCAACTGATGTCACTGCAGCGCCTCTGACCGGGAGGTCCTAGGTTCCAGTCCTGACGGCGGCAGGATTTTCGACACTAGCTCTTCAGCTAGGTCGAATTCAGTCGCTGTCTGGAGGAGAATTCTAGCGGCTTCAACACCAGGCGAATGCCGGAGCAATACCCTACCGAACGGGCCACGGACCGCGCGCGATCTGTCCTTCCTCTTCCTTGTCCTATCCTCTTCCCTTACACACACACTTACATTAACATGCACTACAGTACCACATATTCCGGGAGATCTGTCGGGAGCTTAGAGCTTCTCCCGGCTGGGGCGGTGCCCCGCTGGTGGGAGAGTCCTGGTTAGGGGGAAACTCCACTAACCGACGGTAGGTCGGCGCCGGATTTCGCCATCCAGCGGGGGACGATCACCGCCAGCTCCCGCGAAAAAAACATGCACTTCACTAACGGTACTAATGACCAAAGCAGTTGACGCGCCCGGAAACACGAAAAAATCAATTAATCAATCAAAAGAAGGAAACTCGAGCAAACTCAATTCGATGCCAGATCTCACGGTCCATCGAGAGAGGAACACCGCCACTTCCCTCTATGTACTCTCCACTACACTGTGGGGACTACTGGCCCAAGTAGTTGACGCGGCCGGAATCCATAAATACCGAGTGTGGAGCCGTCCGCGTCCAGTCAGTCCATCGGCGCATCCCGAGAGGTTGGCGGCGCGCGGCGCGAGGCGGCGGGGCGCCGCGTGCGCTCGAGGTCGCAGGTCAATTATTAACCACAATCTATCAAGTCGTGACGCGCCCCGACCGCAGCAGCCCCGCCGGCCCCCCCCCCCAGCACTCGCCTGCTCGTCACCCGCGCGCTGTCAGTGCGAAGCTCTGTTCGTTTCAGCATAGGTAGCTGCTGGCTGCGTCCTCGCTAGTTTCTTCTGGAAAACATTTCGTCATTTGCTGTTCTGTTGGTTATTGAAGTCTTCACGTAAAGTTTAAGGAAATTCAATGTGTTTTAATCTACTTGTCTTATGAACAGGACCAGATTTACTTCAGTTACTTAACTTTCTTCAATTAATTACTTCAATAAAGCACGCTTTCGGTGTGCTCACAAGGCTAATATCATAATCAGCTCATAGTGATCTATCTGCGTCTTCAGTGGTAAATTCGTATCTATGAAATACCTGATTTGATCGTATTTTCTGACGATGTGCTAGATTGTGGAGAAATGTCTTCGAGTTATGTCGGCGCTGTCCCTAACCAACATATTACTAACCCCTAACAAACTGCGGAGTTCGTTGTTTTGTTTTCTTCAACAGTACGTAACTTCGTGTATTGAATTTTTTCAAAGATGTTCCACGATAGAATTTTCTATTCTTTATTATTATTACCACTAAAGTATTCTCATATTGATTCAAAATTCATGAATTATATTTAATCCTTATGTATTGAATGATTTTGAAAAATGATACGAGCAAAGCTATTTCATAAATATTTCAGTTCCTGTATCGAACTTGAATATTTCCACTTTTATAGCGATTTATGAACGACACGTGTCAGCGCATAACTACATACCCTAAACACGTAGACAGGTGATTTTCAATGCTCCCTCGCGTGAAACAGAATAATGTATGGTATTTAATGAAACATTAATGTTATGTCAGAATATTTAGTTATTGTTCGATACTAAAGACCATGTTTTGCTTGAAATGCCAACATATTACAACTGCATTGCCTGACCGGAGAACTTTTGATACCCTTTTCATTTAGTTGGAGAACACACAACCCAGCAGAGAATGTCATTGAAGTAGAAACGATTGCGTTATTTTATCGTTTGCTAACATTCGTAATTTCACACAAAAACAACAACAACGAGAATGACTGTTGTTTAAGGGATCCCAGGTCGACGATAAAAGATATTACTCCCCGAAAGTTTCCCACCCACACAAAAAGAAAAGTATTCGTTTTGTTTGACCGAATCGTGCGATGTATTTTTTTTCGAGTTGACCATCCAGCGTTTTTATACCCAAGCCCTTGCATCACGGTCTCCAACCGGCGCATAATGGCCGACCGGCCCTCCCTTGGGGAGGAGCGAAATCGCGGGCGACGAAATCGCTTCATAGTGCACTTGCGAGTGCGTTTTACCGCAGATAAAAACTTGACGGCTGCGAATCTCCGCGGCGAGGTGCGTGCCATGCGCCCTGCGCGCACGCGATAACAGTGCGAGGCGCCCTTGAGACACGGCATGCGGCGGAGGGCGTGAGGACGAAGGGGCTGCGGCGTTGGTGACGGCGGAGGGCGGGGGGCGGAGAGCGGGGCGGAGGGCGGAGAGCGGTGGGCGGAGAGCGGGGGCCGGAGGGCGGAGAGCGGTGGGCGGAGAGCGGAGGGCGGAGGGCAGAGAGCGGTGGGCGGAGAGCGGGGGGCGGAGGGCGGAGAGCGGTGGACGGAGGCGGGGGCGGAGGGAGGAGAGGAGAGGGGAGAGCGGTGGGCGGAGGGCGGAGGGAGGTGAGGGGGAGAGCGGTGGGCAGGGGGCAGAGGACAGAGGGCGGAGAGCGGGGAGCGGAGGCGGGGGCGGAGGGAGGAGAGTGGAGAGGGGAGAGCGGTGGGCAGAGGGCGGAGGGTGTAGAGGGGAGAGCGGTGGGCAGAGGGCAGAGGACGGAGGGCGGGAGGGCGGAGAGCGGTGGGCGGAGGGCGGAGGGAGGGGAGGGTGGGAGAGGGCGGAGGGTGAGAGGGAGCGGTGGGCGGAGGACGGGGCGAGGCGGAGAGCGGTGGGCGGAGGCGGGGCGGAGGGAGGAGAGTGGAGAGGAGGCGGGGGCGAGGGCGGAGGGTGTAGAGGGGAGAGCGGTGGGCAGAGGGCAGAGGGCAGAGGGCGGAGAGCGGTGGGCGGAGAGCGGGGGGCGGAGGGAGGAGAGGGGAGAGGGGAGAGCGGTGGGCAGAGGGGGGGGGTGGGGGCCGGGTAATTCAGCGGAGCGGGGCTGGCCGCCGAAGAATTAGGCGCGTGGATGGAGTGGAGACCTCGACGGAAGTGCGCTGGGGGAGGGGGGAGGGGGGGGAAGGGGATTGGCTAGACAGTTGAGACAGAAGAGGTAAGCAGGGGAAGCTGGAGGACATTATTGGTGTGCTGGTCGGATACCAATAAGAGAAGACGAATATAAAATGCAGTTAAAGATGATTGTAAGCAAGGATCTGGAGCTAAGAATAGGTAAAATGCAGTAAATGATAAAAAGGGCAAGAATAGACTGTTCGTTTGAGGTGATGAAATTGGAGCTTGAATATTAGAGACGGACAATACTATTAAGATACAGTCAAAGCGAGCAGCAGTTGAGGATTGCGATAAAACGTACATTAAGTGAATGGGAATAAAAGAGATACAAGAAGACCTTGATTTATGGCGGAACGCAATGGAACGGCGTTCCTGTGCCTCGAGAATAACTATTAAATTATGTTAAAAATGTGTAAAAAACTATTTGTATTCAATGATTCATTAATTTGGGGTGCGTTCCGATACCTAAAATTTTATAAATCAAGCACTGGATATAATCGATGGAAAAGTTAAAAGAGACAAATAAATAGTACTTGCGTAATAATGTGGAATATCCCAATGACTAGTGTCACTGATGGTATGATGAATACGAAAATCAATTGTCTCAGGTGGATGAAAGGAACTGAGATTTTGGAAAAGTTAGTATAGGTTAGTATAGTATAGGTAATAGATTTCATTTTCGAAGTACATGCTATCAATTGGATTCTATTTCATAAAGTTTTTAGTTAGGCTCATATTATTAGATTTTTCCCAAGATATTTGTGATGGAAAAGAAACCAAAATAATTAGGTGCCAACTTTCCGCCAACTTTCACCCATTTGCAGTTTTGCCAGTGTAGTAATTAGGTGAATACTTAAGTGAGCGGTGCCATTCAAACTGCTGGTCCGACAGCGAGGATACGTAATGTTCCGTCCCTGCTCTACATCTGGGAGGCTCGGGGGGGGGCGTGAGCCCCGAAGGTGGCGCTCCCTCAATTTGCAACTTGGCCGAACGTCGGTGACCCGCACCTGATAGCCACGTCCCCTCGCCTGGTGACGTCTCCAACTCTTCCTCCTCTCGGCACATTCACCCACCTTCCTACTCCTCCCCACTCGTACTATAGAGTAAAGAACTATACCTCTTTACTATATGGTTGTACCCGCCTCGTCGCCTTCCTCTCCGGCCTCTCACCTCGCCTCTCTGGGCAGCGAAGCCCTTGCACTTCCTGTGCTCGAGCCGCGAGGCATAACGCCCTGCAACCAGCACCACGAGTTACTGTTTCCAATTCTGCCTTCCGCTTGCTCGTTTCGCTGGTGATTTCGTTTGGAGGTCATTGCTTTACGGTTCCCTTGTATATCGCATTCTTTTTCTCGCAGTGATCCATTATTTTCACGTAGGTTTGAAGTTGTTGTAGTAGTTTAGTTAATTTCCGTACAGTCCATTTTTCCTCGATGCACTTAATATTGGTGTCGGGTACTAAAAACTTTAACCTATTTCCCACCTAGAGTGATTTTAATTGGTCCATTGAGCCAACAACGTGTAAATAATAATAATAATAATAATAATAATAATAATAATAATAATAATAATAATAACAATAATGATGATGGTGGTGGTGATGATGATGATGATGATGATAATGATGATAGAAGTAGTTAATTTACTTTGGTAACTTTTAATGTTCGACGGCATTTCACCAGCAGTTAAGAGACTAAACGGTGCAAAACAATTCCTTGTATTTGATGAACCATTCCCAACAACGTTCAACTTCGGTCGGCCCGGTGGCTGAGATCGCTAAGGCGGTAGTGTCCTAGTCTCCGGAACCCGGACCGAAGCGTCGCGGGTTCGAGTCTCGCCTCGGGCATGGTTGTATTTGTGTTCGTCCTTTCACCCCTTATCATCCTCATATCCTTTCATCTTCATAGTTACCATACCGTTAGCACCAATAGTGATCGCTAATGACCTAGATGTTGATGCAACCTTAAATAACCAATTAAAAACAAAACAAAAAAATTTAAACCTTCTTAGCACGATCAAAATCACACATTGATAACCGTAAAAGTAATATCAAAGCACACGATACTCAATTTTACATGTTTTTCCAAAATACATTAAAGATTCTACTTGTAACAGCTCAACCTGCACACAGGTCCTTTTTGTCACGTTTTAAGCAACCGAGCGGAATGTGAGTCTGCGGCCACATACCTTCTCCTCCTCCCCCTCAGCGCCTGTTCTCGCCTCGCCGCCCTCGCCGTCCAAACCGCCCACACCACTCCTACTACCTCCGGCGCCCGCGCCATGACCACCCCTGCTGCCCCGCCCCCCCCACCCCTTCGCCCGCCTCCCCGCCGACTTCACTGCCCGCGCAGCCGCTCCCGCCTCCCCGCTGCCGCCGGATGCATAATGCAGGGCGCTGCCCCCAGCCTCCCGGAGGCCTCGAGGCCGCGCGTATCCCGGGCCGCCTTGGGCTTCGCCGAGCTGCGTCCTGCTGTGCGACGGACGCACGTGGCCTTCAAGAGATGGTGTGAATGGACGCCTTCGCGGGCGGGAAAGGTGGATTCGTAGTATGGAGGTGGTGGAGAAAGGATCTCGTCAGCCTCAGCAGTAGCATTACGAATGCAAATGATGACAAAGGAGTGTACGTACTGTTCTGCTGGTTGTGACGAGATAGATTTGGATTGCAGTTTGGCATGGTCATAATACGAGGTCTGTGTCTTGCGCCTACGACCGAACAGCTTGCAGCCGTTGTGACTCCAGATGAAAGAAGCATAAGCAAAAGAGCGTCAAGTTTAAAGTGAGGATATTGATATTCATAGCAGGATTCCTATGTTGCGGATGTAAAATATATAGGTATTTAGTCTCCCGTACACTGATTATAGACACTTGATCCTTTTAAGAAGTGAAGTCACTACTTTTAAGAAGTGAAGAATTGTGAAGTCTCTCAATCTTCCATTGGCTGCGAAGTCATGGTTTGGTTATTGTCTCTTTACGTTAATCTTCCCTATGATAACTTTTTTATAGTTTCGAAATATGTGTTAAGTTGCGGGAAATAAGATGATTTTGTTTTGTAATTTTGAGACAAAATATTTAAGACTCTTAAATTCCCAGTAAATTTTCAATCTCAGTTAGTCCCTGAATTTGCGTAGTATCTCAACTCACTTAGTAAACATCATCATTTTTTTATTTAATGCTATTTTAAAGAATCGTGGAGATTGGTTTCTTCTGTGTGAAATTTACATGAATACACATTACATGAATTACAATTTACATGAATAGGTGCCGTGATTGCAATCATAGTGATTACGTACATTCTGAAAGCGAACCTTTAAAATGAGATTTTGTTACTAAAAGCAGTTAGTAATTATTGTTCTTTCGCACAGAAATGAGCTTATACTGCGTGGACCTTTTAGTGGTCCACACATAATTTCACTCCAAGCAATATCCCCACGCGCAGTATCGAGGAAACAAATTGACAATCTCCAGCGTTTCATATTACGCAAACGCACCGAGATTAAAATATTCGGGCGGCGGAGAATGCCTATTACCGACGCAGAATGCGACAATGTTTGGTGAGGCCGGCCGCCAGAAAATTTCAATACCGGCGCGCTTAGCATTTCATTCCGCGTAATATTTCTTAAATGCGGTCCGCGGCGCATTCCTCCCGCCCGTAATTCCGGCCCGGGGGGGCATTCCGGCGCGGAGCACGCGATGGGCCCGCGCGCCCAATCCGAGATCAGCCGCGCCCCCTCGCCGCCCGCCAACCTCTGTCAATGCAGTGCAGACCGCTTATGGAAGCCTCCAAGTCTATTATTAGTTGCTTGTTTTTTGTTTGCAAAGTCAAGTCAAGAAGTAATATTGATTTACTTGTTTTTTTTGTTTTGTTTCTTGTTTTCTTTTTTTTTTTTTTTTTTTTTTTTTTTTTTTTTTTGCAAATGATCGTGTGTGTGTGTGTGTGTGTAAATGAAACGTAGGAGTATTTATGGGATCAGTATATTGTTTTTTTGTTTTGTTTTCTTTTACAACGAAAACCTACGATGAATTTCAAACAAGTCTTCTAAAAGTGAGTAAATGCTAAAAATAATAAATTGGGAATCTAAAATGAGCTGTGGTAATGGGTTACCAATCGTTATTGTCATCAATTTGGTATTTTAGGTGAGAAATTATGTGATATTAATTAATGTTGCATAAAAAGGAATGAAAAAAACCTAACAAAAGTTTATGAGAGGAAAATTAGGAATACCCTTTTTTGTGGCTTCCCTAATTTTCGGTACATTTTTCGTGTGACATCTTTTGTACTTTAAGGAATCATATATTGCGGTATTCTTTCCAGTGGTGAATATTAGAATATGACGTTAAAATATATGACCTATCTCGAGCATTGATATTTGTCGCAAGTAAAGGGTCCGAGGTATACGATCTCTAATATCCCTTTTGGGTCTTGTCTTGCAGTAGAACGCTTGTAAATTGTCATTTATAAACGTATTTGAGAGTGAATCGTTCAAAATTTTCATAAAGGCGTGTATTTGTATAACGTGTCACCGCTCTTCTCCCAACACGTACCCACACTACCAGGAACTCGCCCGAGAGTTACCGTCCACGATTCGCCTCATCCTCGGCTCTTTGAAGAGCCTCCATCGTCAGGCCAGTCCAGCCCAGGCCGGACACGCGCGGGCCGCAGGCCATCTCGAGACCTCTGCGGCGGACACGGCGGGGCGGCGCACTTGATTACAGCAGAAACCCCCCGCGCTCGCTCCCCTCCCCGCTCCCCCACCCCGCCCCGCCCGCACGGATAAGCTGCGCCTCCGCTCGCCTGGCGCCTAATGCGACACGTGTCGAACCGTCGTCGCCGCCGCCGCCACCACCTTTGCACCTCGTCACCGCCACCACCTCTGCCTTCACCGGTCACCTTTCCCGTTGCGTCACCAGCGCCTCTTCGTTCCTCCGGTGTCCCCCCGCGGGGTCCGCTCTGCTACCTCCGAAACCCTTTCTTTTGTCGTTTTATGTCGTCTGTCTTCTTACCGTCTCCCTCTGCATTTCTCCCACCAACACACTTTCTCACCTTTTCTCATCGTCTTCAGCCTTCTTTCATTTTTTTACCTCCCAATACTCCTATCGTCCCGTCTCTCTGAGCTTTTTTTCTTTTCTTTCACACAGGTTCGTCGGTCTTTTGTCCTTTGCAATCTTTCCAGAGTGTGTCAACTTGAGTCCTTTGTGGGGCTCCTCTCTTTTACGTCGATACTCCTCCATTACTAATGTCCGCCTCCATCACCACTGCCTGCATCGCCGCCAACTCCTGTTCCTTGCTACTAGCTTGCTGGCACCGATGAGGCCTCTATCCAAACGTCGCGCAGCGTTCAGTTGCCTATATCTAGCTTGCTTAGAGGGACGGATGGCTATTACCATGGAGTGTGTATTACGTATTTACTTGTCGTAGACAAATGTTGAATCTGCGGAGGAGGTCGTAATGACAGTTGTGTGAGCGTCAGCTGCGAAGATGCTATTGCACAAGGCACAATATTGCAATGCATCTGGTGAACTAGATCGTAGCATGTCTGAGGGTTGAATTTCAAATCTAGATTAGAGTTTTTTGGGTTCAAGAAAGCTAATCATTTGTGTATTTGTATTCCAGAGCAGAGCATTTTTCAAAGATCTGATATAACACATCACGATTATAACATACATTTAGAAAGCAAGTAATACATTTGAATCAAGTATAATTTCTCCCCGTCCTGTAAATAACTATTAGGAACTCTGGGAATGAAGCTGTTCCTTAAATTCAACCTTCAATATTCACACATTGTGATCATACTCTCGTATCGTGGCAGTACAGCCCTGAAGAGGACCGCGATATGTCGGTCGGAACGTCGGCACCCCAGCCTTCGACGCGGCGTCACCCGGACAGCCCAGATCATCATATTCTCGTATTTAGTTAGTACTTTTTATCGTTTGCCAAGGAACAGAAATCAGTGAGGGATCCTTAAAACGGTTCATAAATGTTTAAAACTGCTTCTCATTCATGCTTTTCCTCCCGAGCGTTCCAAGTTGTAACCCATTCGGAAGGATGTTGATCCCTGCCGCAGCGTGTCCTCGCCGCCGCGAGAAGGCGCCACCTGGCGGCGGCCGGCGGCTCCTGGCGGGCGATGAGCTAATTAAAACGGAATGGAATGCAAATTGCGGCCTCGGCGCGGGGCACGGGCGCGCACGTAAAACGGACGCTTCTGCGCCGCCCCCCCCCCCCCCCCCCCCTTCTCAGCCCGGCTGTCCCCGCCGCGCCCCCTGCACCGCCGCCCGCGCCACCTCTGCCACGTCCGAGGCCCTTGTTGCTCCCGTTTGCTCGGTCGCGCCGCCGTTCCTTGCCTGCCCCTCCTCCCGCCCGTTACCCCGGCCGCATCCGCTATCCTCGCCGCCCCCTTACCTCGCCCGCCCTCCACAATCCTGCTCGTTGCACCACGACCGCATCCGTCCCCGCCGTTTCTTCCCCCTGCGTCACCTCGGCTGCATCCGTCTCCCCCTTCATCCTTCCTTCCTTTCCCCCCCTTCCTCCGACGCCTTTTATGCCCTTGCCGTCTCGTTGCCGGAGTCACAATCACCATCTCAGCGTCTCGCAGCCGTTCTGTCTCTTTCCAACTGCTATATTTTCCTTTCACCTTGTTATCTTCGCATTCACTCCTTCTACTGCACTCGCTACCAACTCGGCCTAAACTGACACCGCTACCTCTGAAGCTCTTGTCGCTTCTTCCGCTATCTCTGCCGCTGCTATCAACTCAGCTTTCCCTGAATTTACCGTCGTCACCTGTGTCTTTCTTCATACCTCATCTTTTGTCCATTTGCCTTTGCGTGTTCGTTCTTTACAGTCGTTGTCTTCACCTTATTCACATTACCGCTCCGTTTCACCGCTTCCATATGTTCGCTCTTCATCGCGGTTCACGGCTACCGCTTCCATTAAAGCTGCCACTACTACCCCTCCACTCACAGCCGTTCCCTCTATTGGGACTGCCATTACTTAGGCAACCTTTGTAGTCTTCTCCATTTCACCCCCATCGTCCACCTCCTAGACATCTCCACTCGACCTCTAATCACCAACTCCTACTCTTTCTCGAATATCTCCACTTCGCTTCCATCCACCAATTTCCCTCTTCCTCGAACACCTCCATCTCGACCTCCATCCACCCATTTCCCTCTTCCTCGAACACCATCTCGACCTTCTATCTCCAACTCCGATTCTCCCTCGAACATCTCCACTGCGACCTCCCTCCACCAATTTCCCCTTCCTCGAACACCTTCATCTCGACCTCCATCCACCAACTCCCCTCTACCACCGCTATCTATCTCTACGTCCGCCGCCTCGCCGGCCTTTCCTCGCCGTCTCCGCCCGTGCGTCCGCCGAGGGAAGGGATGAGGGCAGGCTCCAAGGGCGCGAGAGGCGGATCTAGTTTAGGTTCTAATTAGGCGGGTGTTTGCGGCGCCGTGTGAAATATTCCTAAGACGGAGGGAATTATTTTGATAAATGGTGCACGAGTTGGAGCAGACCTCTCAGCTCCGAGGCGGGCGCTACTTACGCAGAGTGCTCGAATGAGGAAGGAGCCGAGAGAGTTTTGTCATTTGGATGTGTGGGATATATTGGCGGGTTATGGAATATGCAATGAGAATTTGGTAATATATTTTCCATATATAATATATTCTGTCGCATTGACTATTTTAGGTTGCTGCTTTGGAATTGAAATGTAACAGTTCTATTTTATTACTTATATGCCGGTTTACGAGTAGTTTGTGAACTTTTCGGTAGTATTGCGTATTATACAATTTCATAAGTTATATAAGTCGTGTTGTCATTTTTGGTTTATTGGGTCGTTTTAATGTGTTGCGCTTTAAATTAAATTATAATATGAAATCATAATGCGAAACACTCTGTTCCTCATTGTACACAAGTTTTAACATCAAAGAGTAATACTAAAATAGTTCCTTCACATAATTGTGAGCATTTTATTGTTAGAGAAATATTTCCCACTACATTTTTTGTATACTTTCTGGTTATTTTCGTGCGTGCAAATAACATGTTGGACGTAGATGTTGTTTAAAGATCTGAAGAAAGCGAAGGCACGAACGCCTGCAACGCAGGCGTTTAGGTACGCAACCAGTCAAGCTCGTGTGTCTTTCGCAGTTTGTGTTGCCTACCTAGATCAACATTAAAGTTATACCGTTTATGAAACGTAACTTCGAAGCACATCCGTTTTCCAGTAAAATGTGCCCATGAGAAATATATATATATATATATATATATATATATATATATATATATATATATATATTGGTAATACAATAACACAATTTTTTTTACAAAATATTCCTAAACTTAATGACCAAGTATCTTGTACTTTTATCTCAGATTCCCGCTTAGTAAAGGTAATTTGTGTCTTTGATTTCACAGTAAACATTATTTTCTTTTAACTTAATTATTTTTGCGTTTATTTCTTCAAAATATTCTTCAAGTCTTTGCTTTTATGTCTGATGGAATCTGAGAAACAACTTAAATTATATAACTAAAAGTGAAAGCAACTGGTAAATGTTTGATGGCTATCTCCCCTAGATAATGCTCAACGAATTTTAAACGACAGAGACTACATGGAACTATTCTGTTCACCCCACCCCTCGCAATGAGTGCTCAGATTTCATCTAAATAACCAATATTCCCATAAAAAATTAAGCAAAATTCTCTTAAAACACTGATTAAAAAGGAAAGAAAAAATAGGAACTTTAATCCGGAAAGCGTGATTCTAACACCTACCATTTGTAAATTATTACCTAATTCGATTTGTATTTAATTCACTTGTTTAAATGAAACAAAATTGTATTAATGGTACTCTAGTAAAATGCATTACATTAACTACGGCTTATAGCAATCTATTTAAGGTTACTCTTTCGAAAGATTTTGTTTAATAATTTAAGGTTTCAAAATTGTGTGTAAAAATTTGAAGACAGAGAAGAACGAACAATTTTTAAAGTCTGCAGCCAATGAATTAGTTTGGCACCCCCAAAAAACAGGGCCGAAAGTGAATGTGTATGTTGAAAAAGTAACTTATATCATTTTGAGGGAGGATAAAACCATTTATTGAAATGCTTTACATCAACTTCGGGTTCTACCAATCTATTTAAGTTAACTCTACTTGAAAAAATGTGTTTAGTAATAAAATTTTTCGAAAGTTGTTTGAAAAGTTGGAAACTGAAAACAATGAAAGTCTGCAGCCAATGAATTAGTGTATCACCCAGAGCAGCCGTTTCAAAAATGAATTTCTGTATTGAAAAGCGCCGGGCGCAGGAGTGCGGTGGGAGCCAGAGCCTCATTTGGGCGGCGGGTTCGCATCCCAGCGCCATCGCCCGGAGCGCGGACGAGAACAGCGAGTGCCCGCGTGCGCCCTCATTCGCAACCCAAATGACGCGCAGTGCGCGCAAAATTCAATTTCTGTTTAATTGCTTTATTATGAAAGTTAATTATGACCACAACGTAATTAATGGACATGAAAAAGTATTAGGTGTATCGCGAATTCGCTTGTCTCCACCTATTTTGCTAATAACTGTGACTATCGTGCTCCCCAGCTGTATTAACGCCGTTATTGCCTGTAATATTTCTGCAATGTTTCCGCTTTGTGTGGGAAAGTTAGCAGATATCTGGTGTTGCATGCAGAATTTTTGTTTTTGAAATGTGCCTCCTATTTATTTTGTTGAAAGATTGAAAGTTAAAAGGGACTCTATGTTTGTAAACGGTAAAAAATAGAGCATTCACTTCGTCGTAGTTACATTTACTACTTTTTTTAAAAATCTGTAATAGTACTCTATTGACGACCTTTAATTGTTAATATTGTTCTAGTACTATTCCCATTTAACATAATTCATGAAACTACTATTCTCAAGCGTTATCTCGTTTTCGAAGGGAATCTATATCCAAATATTTGTAGTACCGCAAGATATATTTTACATTTTATATGTAAGTCAATAATAATTATGATGTAGTTATTGAATGATTTTTTTTGTTTACGCTTCTTAAAGATTTAAAAATCATTGTAGTTTGAATGACAAGGCAGAATTATTCGTTCACAACTCTCGATTCAACATTAAGACTTCAAGAACTTTAAAATCATAATTAATATAAAAAAATAATTAAGCTGAAATAAACCTGGAAATATACGCCTCTTATGGCAGCTTCGCTTATCAAACATTTTCTCTCCCATTAACGCGGCCTACTGTCGATCTCACAGCTACTCCCCTCTGATGGGCTCATCACGGCAGACTAACCGCGCCATCTGACACCCCGGCCCCCACCGCCCGCCCGGCCCCTTTGGCGGTCGGCGGGCGCCCGCGGCGCCAGATAGCGGCCTTGTCGAAGGCGCCCCGTCTTGAGACGTCCTTCTCCGCTTCCTTCTCAGCCGCCATCGCCGCGCTATGATACAGCGTTGAGAACGGCTCCTATAATTAAGGCACGCTGATATATAGTTACGACGGCAATAAACGCGTCGTCCTTAATTTGTAAGTCTCTGGCGCGCCGCGCGCCAGATAATACACTCCTGACGGTGCGAAGTCGTCCCCGCACGCCGTCCTCCGTCCCCCCGCCCCCGCCCCACCCCTTCCCCGCCCCCGCCCCCGCTCTCTGTGCTTCTGCCGCCTTCGCGCTTTCTCAGGGTTCGCCAGCGGATCCGAGCGCCTCGGCCGATAAAGCGGCCCACCCTGCGAGATTCGCGCGGCGGGCTTCCCATCTACCCAGCGAAGTGGCTCAGGGCGTAGCGCGCCCACTTCACATTCGGGAGGCCCGGGTTTAATCCCCGTGATGGCCATCCTGACTGGGGTTTTCGTGGTTTTCATCTGTCATCCAGGCCGAGTGCTGGGATGATTCTAATGAAAGGTCACGACCGTGAAACCGGCGTCGCTAGCCGAATTCGTTAACTACGCGAAGTCACGAAGGTTAAGCGAATTCGAGGCATCGCGAGATACAGCTTCGGTAACCGATCAGCAATCTCGGGTTCTAACTGGGCCAAGACAAATTGCCCTTTACAGGACATATAATGGCTAAATATAAAAATAAATTTTCCCATCTGAAGACCTAAGGAGCAGCACGGAGGCCTTGCACCTTTACACGTCACTCCGCATTCCCTCAAAAACATTCTTGATGGAGACCTACGTTTTAGTTCATATTCTTTCTGTGTAAATGTAGAGGATTTGCTGCAGGGCGTGTTGATTCAACGGTGAATAAATGAAGTTCACTGAGTCCCTGAGGCAATTGAAAGTTGGAATGCTTCTATTGTTTGTGCAAAAATAACTTCCATATGCCGGACGATTCAGAATGAATGTTGCAAACTTCTAGAGCCTGCAGAAGGGTTCAAGAAGTCAACTGTTTCCAATGTGTTTTGTGGGATGTCTTTAACAGTGTTGCACACGTGACAATTCTGACATCGCCACCCCGATTGGTATGCAGCTGATCCGGTTCTAGTGTTTGGCAAGTACACGAAACCTTTTTACAATCATAATGCAATTACAATCAAAATATTCAGTTTTTTTGTCTTTTTTGTGTCGCCTACTACTACTTTGATAACGTGCAATGTCACTTTCACACTTGCACCAAACTTTATAGTTATCACTTTAAAGAGTATTTGTAGTTTCATTGATTCTTTCTCACTGAAATGACCTATTATTTAATACTAGAGGACACATGTGAACTGCAGACTCTTTTAATTCTTTTTCATTTGTGTTACTAATTTATTCATCCAAATATAGATTCTAATAACATTGAATATCCTATTTTCTCTCGATGTGTGGTTGGTCGCTCCCCAGATTTTTATGTGAAGGTTGTTAAGATTTTGTAACTGGACTCGAAATGTATGAATCTTCACAAATTTGTTTCTCATAAACTGCATCGTGATGTGAAACGCTTTCCGGAGCGCCGGGCGAAGAACCCTCCCAAGTAATTGCTTCGCAGCCTGGGCGTTCGCTTCTTTCATCGTTAACACGGAACCGATCGCAGGCCAGCCCGTTACAGCCCTCCACTTCTCCACACCCCGTCCCCACACACCCCCTCTCCCCCAGCTCCTCCGCGCCCCTCCCTCACACACCTCCTCCCCTCCCCCAGCCCCTCCACGCCCCGCCTTCTGACGCAGGCAGCTCCAATTACCGTGAGCTCCGGTAATCAAACGTCTCGGCAGATTGGCGCTGGCATTAATTTTGAAAATGTAATTGTAGAGGAGCGGAGCAGCGGCGATGGGGGCGGTGGCGGAAGCAGTGGAGGCAGGAGCGGACGTGGAGGCGAAGAAGTGCGTCTAGAAAGCAGGAAGACACCAGCTTCGACTTTGCCAAATCTTCTTTTCTCTCTCGAACTTTCGGATATTGTGATTGATTTTCTATCTGCTTGATCTCGTTTCAGTATCCGAGCTACAACCAACCGGTGGCGAAGCGTCTTTCTTCTTTGCATTGTGGAATTCAAAATTCACTCCCTTTCTACGGAATTTGGGGTGGACCAATCGCGGTCCTTCCAGGTTTTTCCCTCATTCACTCAGAAAGTTTTATTTCCAAATGTTCGTTGTTCGAATCACTCGTTGAGCATTTTCCAAAGGTCGCAGATTCTTCAGTAGAGTATGAGCACGATTGCGATCATAGTAGCGATCTCTCTGTTTATTACCTCAATTCAAACATTCTTTCTTATTCTGATATTCTTACATTGAGCTAAATGTGTTTAGGCTAGCAATGTAAGAATGTTAACAATTTGATGTATCCATTTTTCAATTATTAAAATAAAAATTATGTTCAAAATAAATGCGAGTGACTATTTTCATATCGCTCTCTAATTCCAGTATTTTTTACTTTCACGTCTTCCTATATTACTTCATCTTTTTTAATATTAATATTTCACTTTATTGTCAGATAGTCAGTTTCTCAAATTTACTTGTTAATTCCATTACAAATGCTCCTCGCTTTCTTCCTTGTCGATCAGCAGAGCGTTTCATTTCGCTCGAATTCTCATTATGAACCGTGTACTCCCGTCATATCTGCCGTTATTTGTTCTGTAAGTCGCCTTTAATCTCTCGCTGTCATCTTTACCCTTCTCCGCCGCCTCTCGGAGCCCCTGGGGCGAAGGCGATCTCGCTCGTGACGGGACGGGCGGGGCGGGGCGGGGCGGGGCGGGGCGGCGAGCGCGCGGGCTCCCGTGCGCGCCGCCGCTCGCCGTGCAAATTGGACATGAAGGCTCGCAGCTTAGGGCCCAATCTCCCGGACGGCACGTCTCGGAAAAATGGAAGCTGCTCCTGGGCCGGCGCTCGCGCGGCGCTCACGTGCCCGGCCAGCCCTTGCGTTAGTGACGGCCGCCCGCGCCAGATCGCGTGCGCCGCGTTGGTGAGGCCGCGCGTACCGAACGCGTCCGCTCGGGAGCGCACGGGAGTTGCGAACGAGTTCGAGAATGAGGACGCGAACATGAACGGGAACGTTGGCGACTAAGTGAACGCGAACGGGAAAGAGGACTCCTGAGATCGTAAATAGGAAGCGATCAGGAAAGAATGAGGACGTGAATGTGAACTATGTTACTGTGAACGAGAAAACGAGAAATCTTGGAGAATCTGAAGAGGAAGAGAATAGGGTCTGTTGAGAATGTGAACGAGAGTATGAATTACTAGAAGGAGAAATGAACGTGAAGTGGAACTCGAATGTGAAGTTACTTGCCTGACATTCTCGGTGCTGCTGTATCAGCACAAAGATGGCCGCAGTGTTTTCCTTTACCTGTATCGCAGCAATTGTATACAAGAAAGTTTATATTAATTTCTTTAATATTCTGTATAGTAATTTGTTTAATACTGAGTACACCTGGAAGCATTCGCGATATTTCCTTCCTCATATCTGTGTCCTCTTTCCTCTCACACATACACTATTGCATGCACTACCATACATGTCGGGAGACCAGTCAATAGCTTCGCCTTCGTCCTGGCTGGGGTCATACCCCATTGGGGTAGAAATTTCGAGGAGGGAAACCCTTAAATTGTTGTGTAGGTCGGCGTTGGTTCTCACATCCCACGCTGGGAGGCATGCCGCCATCTCCTGGTATATTATGGTAACTGCTCTTACTTCACTGTAGTATTGACCATAGTAGGTCACGCGCCCTAAATACTCGTTCTCTCGTGGAGCAGCTGTCATCGAAAGGCAGAGCGGTTGCGCCAGGCGTTCGCGATCTATCCTTCCTCCTCCCTGTGCCCTCTTTCTTCTCACACATGCACCACACTGCCAACAGGTCGGGGACAATCAAGAACTTCGTGGACTGGAGCCCTTCCCCACTGGGAAAGAAACTTGGAGGGGGCAAACTATAAGTTGACGTATATGTCGGTGCTGGTTCTCATATCCCACGCTGGGAGGAACACCGCCATCTTCCGGGATATTAAGTGCTCCGCTCGTACTGTAGCAATGGCCATAGTAGTTCACGCGCCCTAAATGCTCCTCTCGAGGAGCGGCTGCGAATCGGAGGGCGAAGCGGTTGGGCTGCAACGCCGGGCGCGGCGCGGCGCGGCGTCGCGTCGCCCGTGACCCAGCTGCGATGGCGCGCCGCTTCTTCGACCGGCGTAACGACCGTCTGAACACGCACGGCAATAGCCCGGCTGTCCTATTACCCCTGGAACACTTGGTTTGTGCGAGGAGCACTTTGCGCCCCCACCGCCGCCGGCGCTGGCGTCATAATACGGCCATAAAGGTCGCGACGCCCTCTGTTATTCCGGGCGGCCTGCGTAGGATCCTCTTCAACGACATTACGGTAATGTATTTGCCCGCATGCGCCGCGCAGGCGGAGATGCCGGTACATTAGCATTGCTAAGAATAATTGTGGAATCGTTACCTCGGGTATACAGGGCATCTTGTGTTTTAAATGTAATAAAGTTACCTCCGGGAGCGTGGATTAGAGCTCGAGAATTGCCCGTTGTTCCAGGTGTGTATTTAGACTCGTCCTGCGGCAATTTGTTATTTACGCCCCTCTTACGTGAGCTCTACCTGGCACATATTTCTTACTATTATCTCTTTTACGGAAGTAATAATATTTGTTGATATTATTATTACTATTATTATTATTAATATTATTATTATTGATATTTCCTTTGGTTTAAAGAGTTGTAATTCTTATACTGGGTGTTTTTTAACCTTCCTGTGTGTTTTTAATGTGATTGCCCTTCAGGATAACGTGTAAATTGTATTTAAGAAGTGCTTTCTAATGAAATGTTCTGAAAATCCTGGAGAGGCAATATGTTTAAGGGAGAGACTGAGTGAGTGAGTGGGTTGGTAATTGGGTAGTTGAGTGAGTGCATTTCTAAATATTTCGCTAATTTATACTTTCTCGTCTAACTTTGTAATAATGGGCCCTGGTAACGAAAACTTGAATTAATATTGTTTCTAAATGTAGTATATTACTTCCTTTACAACGTTGTTAAGTCAGAATCCATGTTTTTTGAGTCTTTGATATCGAAAAATTGATTGACGCAAAACGTCCGCCCGTCCGTCCGTCTCTCTGTCTGTAGTTAATGCCAGTGCCAAAACCATTCAGAGCATTTTCTCCAATATTGAAATTCCCCAATCCATTTTTTTAGAATAGCGTAAAGAATGCTTTAAAGAATATTGTGGGTTTCGTTTTTTGTTGAAATTCTTGATTTTTCAAAAATTGCAATACTTTTTTCGGCGTCTTCTTTCAACTATCATATTGAAGTCAGTGATTTTGTTCTTAATAATATCTGTAATTTAAATACAAATTTTAACGTAAGATCTCGCACAATTTTTCGAAAATAGGAGTAGTTTTTGCGTAAAAAATGGGCAATTTTCAAACAATAATTTTCTCAAAATCGGCTTCAAGTTTGTTCTTATACTTTTATCCCCGTATGTATGAAAGGATGTTAAAAAATGGACTGATCTCATTTTTGACGAAATCTGTATTTTTGAAAATTCCTAAAAAATAACATTGCAAACACACAAATAAATGCAATGTTAAATATGGAGATTTTTTGTCTTAAGAAATCTGTTCCAAAAAATCAGATCTTTACAAAAGATCGCGTACGTTTTTTTTCTCGTACATTTTCTAAAATTATATTACATTTTTTTTTCACTGATAGTGCAAAGGGCGCTTAAAATCACGAAGGTCTCATTTCTGTGGGACTCCCGAAAAAGAGTGTGTTGTTGTAGCATCACTAGTTTTCTTAATCTACAAACCTACGACAACTGTCAAAGAAACGATTCTAATATTGATTAAAGAATTTAATCAAATGAGACACACCCGAAAGAAATCAATCCCGAATATTGAGTTCCTTTCGGTACTTTTTCATTGTCCTCAGACGAGTAGACTGAAATCCACCAAAGCCACCATACATTACCCTCGAATTGGTATCTTTTGAGTTTCAGCGTTAAGAAAATTCTCCGATTTTTTACATTCTGCAGCTTCAAAATACACAATTCAATACGCTTATTTGTTTATATTCCTGATAAATTTTTTTTTTCCGTGTTTTATATTCACTATTTAACCACAAATATGCTGCTGAACAAAATCACACAATTTGTTTTCCAAAAGGTAGCTAACACCATACTCAACATCAACAAATAAAATACTCCCGAATAACACTGCAATAAATTAAATATTTGTAGTGTGAAGTAGGCCTACTTATGAGTGGTCATGTGAGGTTGTCATTACTGTGTGAACTGAACGGGTGTCATGGTCATTTTCTGGCAGTTTTAATGTAGTACTTTCGGAGCTGTCTGGAATTAGAGAAAACAACAGAATCTGCCAATTAGACCAGCTTTTTCTAGAATTCTCGTTCCGAGAGTGGCAGACGTCCTCGCAATAATGAAGCCGTAATCGAATGTCTCTGAGTCGGGCCACAAAGCTGGATATTTCCTGCCTATGACGTTTAGATATAAACTCGTATCCAGTAATTATTGCTCTCGTTTACTGCACTTTCGTGAAATTAGGAAACAAACCTATTTGCCGTAACATTTTTCAATGCTACTTACCGTAATACGTACCGTTTTTAAATGTTCTTGTCTGTTCCCCGAGTTTGTTGGAGTTGTACGTTCAAACACAGAGGACGCAGAGGTTTGAGGTGTGCATTGTGTCCACCTAATATTTACTCCTTTTATCGTTTTTTTCTTACTGTCTGGTTATCTTCCTCTTTCTTTTCAACTTTTTAAACTTCATCTGATAGAGCACACTATGCCATGGGTAACGGGGATTAAGAGTAATGCGAAAATGAATGACGAGTGACTACCGGCAGTGGAGCCTTAAAGATGCTTAAAGGTGCTACATCGTTGTCTGACGACAGTGGGCTGCGACTAACAGAAATAGACTATAGATACTGATAGGAACACTAGGTGGCGAGACCCACGGAAGTGGACAGAGAATAGAAGTAGACGTAGAATATGGACGGTGCGGCCACAAGGAAGGGCAACAAGCATCATGAGATTATATGGATGAGACGAGAGAGGCGAATTCGGCTCCTCAGCTACTATGCTATTTTTTCCCGTTAATACAGTCAATGTTTTAGGCCTGGTGGACGTGTTGCGCCCCATGATGGTGATTTTCCTCTCCATATATCTCCCCCATCGGAGTACCGCCAAGCCGGAACAAGCATCTAAGCTCCCGGCATGTGGTAGTGTAGTGCATGGAAGTGTGTGAAAGTAAGGAGAGAGGAAGAGGAATGAATGGTGTCACGCAGTTTATGGTCCGTTTATTAATGGGTGTGAGATCTGACACTGACCTGCCGTCGGCTAGCAGGGTTTTCCGCTACCAGTATCTCCCACCAGCAGGGAGCCGCCCCAGCCGGGACAAGCTCTAAGCGCCCGACCGGTCTCCCGGCATGTGTGATAGCGTAGTGATAGTGTAAGTGTGTGTGTTTGTGTGTGTGTGTGTGTGTGTGTGTATGTGTAAGGGGTGTGGATAGGACAAGGAAGAGGAAGTAAGGATTGCGCGGTCCGTTGCCCGTTTGTTATGGTATTGCTAGGACATTCGCCTGGTGTAGATCAGAGAAACCACGGAAAACTACCGATCAGAGCATCCGGCCTCTAGCATCCTCCTCCATAAAGCGACTGAACTCGTAGCTACTCGTATCTAGCAAGTGTCGAAAACCCACCACTGTCGGGACTCGAATACACAGGCGGCTCTGAGCTAAACTCAACCGGTGGGATGTCACGGAAGTGGGAACGAATGGTTTCTGGCCGCCCAAGCGATGTGACGAGGTTGGGGTGGGGAGAGCTGACGGGTGAACAGTGGTGGGTGGCGGCAGGGGGCAGGCGGCGGTGGAAGAACAATTTAATTTATTTCATTGCGTACGGCTCCCCGTGGAGCGCTCAGCGGGAGGTAGCGCTCGTGGGGAGGGCGTGGCGGGGAGCGGCGGGAGGCGGGGCAGCGCAGTGCGGTGCTGTGAAGGGCGGAGCGTGACGGGACGGAGCAGCGTGGATCGGAAGGTTGGATCAGATCATATCGGGGCGGGGGGGATAGCCGGGTGAGGGGGGGGGGGCCCCGGCTGGGAATTGTGTGGGAGGAGGGGGGGCGGGGCGGGGGGGCTTTGCGGGCGTGGCGGATCATATCGGGGCGGGGCGGGCCGGGGCGGGCCAGGGCGGGCCGAGGCGGGGCGGGGCGGGGCGGGGCGGGAGTGCAGGGACCGAGGCCGCGAGCGGGCTGTCGTAGCTCGTTAATGGCGGGTGTAAATCACTCGCGCAAGCGCTGCTTCTTCGCAGAGCGGCGCGTCGCAGTGCGCGGGCGCCTCCCACGCGGAGCCGGCCACGCGACGCAGCGCCGAGCAGCGGCAGGGCAGCGCGACTTTGCCAGGACTTCTCAGCCTTCCCTGGTACTTCGGAAGCAAGAATTTCAACTGATAGAAGATCATTGAAGTAATTCAGGGCGTTATCATTGCCAACAATATTGTTTAATTCAACAAGAGCAGCTTTCGGTGGCTTAGCCATTATCGTCTTTTTTCTGCTGGGTGGAAGCCACGAAAACGACTACCTCGTCGTCGTTTTGTGGCTTCCAAACAGCAGAAAACTTATTATTTCAATTATTTAAATGCCAACGACAAATTCATCGCTAAACCAATGATAGTAGATTTTTTTTATGGGAGGAGGGAAAAAGAAATAACGATGCTTAAATTGCATATATTCGTTGTATTATTTTCTGGGTATTCTTATTAATCATAAAAGTTGCCAGAGAGTATCGAACATTAGTCATTACGTCAGGACGATAGAAGTTGAAACAATCTACAAAATGATCAAACATAAGTGAAATGATATAATCAGTTTATATATAATACTGCAGTTCTGTACATACGACGAATATGACAAAAGTTCCCTAAGCAACACGTGAATAGTAAATCTAATTGCGCGCGGCTTTTGTTTCGAGCCTTGGTGTCACATGACATGAGTTGCGCTATAAACAGTGATGCACTATGAGAACGCGCTACTACATGGTACGCGCAGTATGAGAATGGGAGGATAAACATCATCAGTTATATTCATTTTTCAGGCAAAATCGAAAGTGATTCCTTGTTTTTGTATTTTCTTCAGTTCCTAGGTATCTAACGAGACCGTAGACACTTCTCACATGACCGGCGGATGCATAGTTTTCTTTCAATATCTGCGTGCATCGGTAATTAGTACCAAGGAGTGTTTTACAAATACGTATACAAAAATTGTTAGGATTCCGTGAATTATAGCTTTGTGCTGTAAAGTTTAAATAATTGCTATTGTTTGCTACGCGCATTACAGTTATCGAAGACGGTTCAGGACCCCTTGCAAACTCCAAAATGGCATCTACAAAGTACGGTGATCGCTTGCTAATTGACAAGAAGCGAAGTCGAAAAAGAAAGCAAGGAAATCTCAGGAAGAGCCTTGAGTAATAGCCTTTAAGACACCTTGTGTGATAGACCCTGTTACGAAGCGCGCGATGAGGTCTGCTTATATTAAAGATGCCCACTCGCGCCTCCAGCAATTGTCACGCACGCGTGTCCCAAATGGCTAGTACGAACTCTGGCGTGAACATTTTATAGAAATGGACATTGAAGTATGTATTCGCACGAATCACTATCGAAATTAATGTATAATTCTCCTCATGCAGCAAACTTTACGTGCATTCTGCAGATGGGTTGTTTGCTATTCAAAAATAAAATTACCATAAAAATTAACTATTTCTGAAAAGCAGCGGATCATTACATTTCAATAATAGTAACGAATTTCTTGAAATATTATGAACAGAGAAATGAGCACTTTCGAGCTCAGTCTTAATCTTGGCCACTAAAGATGGAATAAAGTAGTCCCGAAACACGTGTATGGTTGTTTCCTTATTAAAACTAATATTGTAATATGCTTTGCGGTTCAAACCTCCTCGATCCTGAATTAATATCAGTCTTTGTCGACAAGAACGGAAGGAAGAAAAAATCAGGAAGAAAACCTCAAGGACAACCTTGGGTAATAGGACTCTGTAAGAGAGCCCGGACCCCTTGTAATGAAGTCGCCCCCAGCTGTTGTCGCTGGCGCGGCCGGGATCACGGGGCTCGGGCCGGGCGCCAGCGTCCCACCGAGTCGTCCTCCCCGCCGCCGCCGCTGCCCGCGCGCCGTTACACGGAAACGCAATTTGCAGTTAGTGCGTGGCCGCGGCGGCGCGCGTTAAAATTGCAGCGCCTTGCGCGCCACGGGTTGGCGCGAGACGTGCCATGTTTCTTTAACGCGCGCGCTCCAACGCCGGCGCCTCTCTCGCCTCCGGCCTCGCCCACGCCCTCACCCACGCCCACGCCCCCGACGGGGCCACACCTCCGCCCGCCCGCCCGCCCGCCCGCCCGCCCGCCCGCCCGCCCGCCCGTCCGCCGCCCGCCGCCCGTCCGCCGCCCGCCCGCCGCCGCCCGCCTGTCCGCCCGCCCGCCCGCCCGCCCGCCCGCCCGCCCGCCCGCCCGCCCGCCCGCCCGCCCGCCCGCCCGCCCGCCCGCCCGCCCGACCGACCGACCGACCGACCGACCGACCGACCGACCGACCGACCGACCGACCGACCGACCGACCGACCGACCGACCGACCGACCGACCGACCGACACCCGCGGCGGATTCGCTGTCGGTGGTGGCTGTCCGCCACTGGCCCGCCGAGTCTCTCGCTCGCGATAGCGCCTTTGCTGCGTGCGGTTGGTATGATTGTACTCTCTCGCCTACCACGTACTTACGTAGTGATTAGAAAGAATTATAATCCTGCATAGGAAAGTGGCGATGTTTCATCAGAGAAACTCGTGTTCTCTTCTTCTTATTCTTAATTTTTCTTCTTATTTTTAATTAAATATTTTCCCTAACACGTTGTGGTAGACTGCGCGTTTTTTTTTATCTAGCTGAACTCGAGGTTATGTGAATTTTGTAAGGGATATTGTAATTTTTAAGTGTCCATTTCATGAAGTCTCAGCATTTTGAAAATTTTCTCAAAAATAGCTCCAATTTTCTGGAATAAATTTTTGCTCAGATGGACCATGTAGCTCTTAAAAAAGCGTACCTCTCAGTTTCCTTGAACCTTCTCTTCTTTCGAAAATAGCAAAAGTTACAAGTAATGCGAGATAGAGTGTGCTGTAGGAGCTTCTCTAGTTTCACGAGATGTAGCTTCGACGAGCTTGGGCCATTTGGTTCATTATTTACTAGTATACATAATTCCTCCAGATTCACAGATTTTCAGCTTTTTATTATTATTATTATTATTATTATTATTATTATTATTATTGTTATTTGTGGTTTTAATTTACATATATATATATATATATATATATATATATATATATATATATATATTGTATCCTTTCTTTCGCAGAATCCATTGCTTCGACTCTTAGCTTTTATCTTTTCCAATCATTCCAACTTTGCACCACTCTTACCCCTTTTTAATTTTCATTTACACTCATTTAAGACTTCTTATATTCACATTTCACATGCCCATTGATGAAACTTCATTTTCACGTTTCTTTTGTTTCATCGCCATCTATTCTTGCACTCATGTTATTGTACGTTACTTTCGCCACGTTTCATTTTTCACAGAACCCCTTTCAACTCCTCCACCCGACATCATCCCGAGTTCCCTTCCACCGCTGCTGCCCATTCTCCTCCCCGGCCCCCAGCAGCAGCCAGGAAGCTGCGTCGCGCCGGGCCGCCGCCAGATTCGCTGCTTTATGGCGCGGGGGGGGGCAGCAGGGAAGGAGGGACGGCGCCGGCAGGAACCCGCTGGCGATTGAATCATTTATCTCCATTTATTATTTAGCGCCGCAATTGAAATAGGCGCCCGGCCCGAAGAGCGCCGGCCTCGCCCTTCGCCGCCGCCGCCGGTGGGCCCCCGCCGCCCTGTGTACTAATCGAGGGAGTGAGGGTGTGTGTGGGGGGGGGGGGGTTGACGCGGGGAGGCGTTGCCGCAGGGCGCGCGTGAGAGTCGATGACGGCCTGTTAAAGTTGGCCGTCGGCCGCCGAGAGTGCCAGCCGCCCCGTAAAAGGGGGCCTTTCCAGACGTTTCCAAGCTGAAATGTTTGGACTGCTCTATGGGCTCACACCGGGAGCGGTAGCTCAGTGCATCAACTGATGTCACTGCAGCCCCTCTGACCGGGAGGTCCTAGGTTCGAGTCCTGACGACGGCAGGATTTTCACACTTAGCTTTTCAGCTAGATCGAATTCAGTTGCTGTCTGGAGGAGAATTCTAGCGGCCGACCGCTCTGATCGGTAGTTTTCCGTGGTTTCTCCGATCAACACCAGGCGAATGCCGGAGCAGTGCCCTAACAAACGGGCCACGGACCGTGCGCGATCTGTCCTTCCTCTTCCTTGTCCTATCCTCTTCCCTTACACACACACTCTTACACTAACATACATTACACTAGTACATATTCCGGGAGACCGGTTGGAAGCGTAGAGCTTGTCCCGGCTGAGGTGGTGCCCCGCTGGTGGGAGAGTCCTGGTTAGGGGAAACCACACTAGCCGACGGTAGGTCGGCGCCGGATCTCGCTATCCAGCGGGGGAAGATCACCGCCATCTCCCGAGAAAAAACATGCTCTACACTAACGGCACTAATGACGAAAGCCGTTGGCGCGCCCGGAAACACGAAAAATTAATCAATCAATCAATTTATGGGCTCACGTTTCCACCCAGAGTATGCTCCCTTGTCCTCATCGGAGTTGCTAGGCTCTGCGTCATGGTCCAAATACACGTTCTCGTTGCTGATTGTACAGTATTGTGAATTGTGAAGGGGTTTAACATTTTTAATGGTATGTTTACTACACTGACATCATGACCTAACCACATCAGTTCTCGCTCTATTTTTTATTTTATCTTTTTAACTATGACAGTTTGCTTGCGAGTCCGCGTTTCATTCCTCGGGTTTATGAACTACAAGTAATATTTACAATTTGCGAAGTTTTTATGGCAGATTAGGTTTTTCAAATTAATGAAATACGCGGTTTTACAACTAGACTATAAGGACTTGTGCTCAATCTTCCCTACTAGATTTTCTTTTCAATTTTTAAATTCGCACATTTCATTTTCTCTGGCACTAGTTTTCAGCAAACAATTTGCATTAAATTAATTTTGACACATTGCGTTGCGGTGCAAATATTTCACGAGGATTTTCATTCCCGAATGATTATTGCATAATAGCACAAGCTATATAGGCGTATTTTGTTTGCCCGGCGAGACCCTAAACCTTCTGCCGCGCGCCGCTTCGCGTACCGGAGGTCGTGGTTTCTGCCGCGTGCGAGTGACAGGTTTCGTCCGGGAGGCGCCATTCCTGCTAGGATGTTGATTGAATCCTGCATCACGGTTTATTATTTACCTGCTGCAATAGCGTCGCTACCCTCGGTGCGAAAATAGTCAACCAACGCGCGCTCCGAGAAAAGAACGACGCCGCACGAGGTAGGGCGACGCGGGACAGAACGGGGCAGTGCGGGCCGATGCGGTGAGACCCAGAGCGATTGGGGTCGGCACGACGTGACGGGGGGGGGGGCGATGTGGGGCGACGCGGAGTGACACACAAAAACACGGGAAAACGCTTGGCGTTGGCTTCGCGGGACCTCGTGGGACGTCGCGGACACCCAGGACAATTCAGGTCGGCGCGAGGTCATGTGGAGTGACCCGGGGCGATAGTGGGCGCCGGGGAAGGGGTCCGTTGTGGGGCAGGGCGACGTGGGGCATGCGGGGTGGTGATGGGCAGCGCGGGACGACGCAGAGCATTGCCGGGCGAGGCGGAGCGTGACGCGCGGCTAAGCGAGGGAGTGAACGTCGGCGGTGCGGGGTGATAGAGGGCGATGCGATGTAATGGGGGATGGTACCAACGGGGGACAAAAATGGGAGGGTAGAGCGGGGCGGGGCGGTGTTAGGCAGGGCGGGGCGATGCGGGGCCATTGCCATTGGTGGTGTGGGGGCGGGGAGGCGACGGGGCGATGGAGGGATGGTGCAGGCACGGGGGCAAAAGCGGTGGTAGGGAGTGCGTGGCGGGGCGGGATTGTGCAGGGCGGGGGGGAGGGGGGGGGGGCCCGTGCGGGGGGGCAGCGGTGCCGGCGAGCGATCGCGCAGATCGTTGCTGTTTCCCGCGATGCGTGCCCGTTTTGCGTATGTGTGTGTGTGTGTGTGTGTGTGTGTGTGTGTGTGTGTGTGTGTGTGTGTGTGTGTGGAAGGGGGTTGACGCGGCATGCGGTCTGCAGAAAATTAATTAGCTGTAGAAATGCTCGGCTGCTCGTGTTCTATTGGCGGGCTATAATTGTCATCGCGTCTCTTGAATGTTCGTTTATCAATTCGTCAGGTATGTTGTCCGCTTTTTGGTGTGCTTCGCAAATGCACGTTCTGCGTTGAATTTTAGTTAGTATTTATTGGAAATTAAATGCAGGTGGGCCATTGTGAATATTTTAATTTTTGGGTTACTATTCTTCACAAAACGAGATATCGATTGTCGAACCGGTTGTAAATCTACCCAATTATTTTTTATAACCTGCTTCTTTTCACTGTTAATTAGTGCAGAAATGAATTAAAATCTGACAACACGTATCTTTTTTTCCTTCACGACATTTTCTATTGGCGTTTAAATAGTGAATAAAGTTAATTTACCCTTTGGATCTGGAATCATTTACAAACCAGGACCTCTACAAGCCGATCGGACATGGCTTTAGCAAATTCTACGACGAAATAGTCGATACACACTGAACAGGCTTGTTCAGGGATAGCTCCCATTCTAATCGCCTGTTGCGTGGAAGCCTTCCCTCAGAATCCGCCCGGCCATCGCTCTAACGGTCGAACGGCGATGAAATTGTAAACCGTCAATTTCGGGGGTAAATTATTCCTGGCGGTCCCACTGAGCGCACGAGAATTCCGAACCCGGGTTCTCGAGATGAATAATTCGACCCAAAGCCCGCGGGCCGTAGCAGCGCGTGCGTTTGAGTGCACGGCGCCACACAGTGGATCTCAGTGAAAGGGAAGCCGAAAAATAAATGGAAAATGTATTTTGACGCTGATCCTATGCACTGATTAGGTGCTATTATTATAAATAGACGCTTAGATAGTCCTTTAATAGTAGTTAATGTAATTACATTATAATATTAAGCTTTATTGCACTAGTACATGTTTTGAAAACTAGTGACTTTAGGTGCGAATTTTCAAATTTTGACGAATGCAATAAAGCAGCATTGTAAATGAATTGCATACGCTTTATTTTTGTATAACAGCATTATAAATTTATAAAATAATCAAACTTCATTTTGGAAAACAACGTTCTTGTTGGGTCTCGGGTGTTTGACATCTGTGCGAGAAAATGGTGGTCGACTGTTCTATTTAGTCGACTGTTGTGTCTCTCCAAGATTCTCTCACTCCGATTGGCTGAATGTGTAATTACTCAATCATTTGTGCCATAAAATGTTAATGCGTCATCATTTGTGCCGTAAAATGCTCGATTGTGAACGATTTCTTGCAACAGAAAAGGTCGTTTTATTTTGCTGATGTACAAAAAAATAATAATAATAAAACATGTTCTCAAATATTAGCGAACCCCAAAATGCATGTTTTCCATCACCAAGTTTGCGGTACTCAACCAAAATCTTTCGAAAGAAATATATTAAATATTCCATTTCATATTAGTATTCAGAATTGTAAGCATATTCCAGGTCTCTTAAAATCACTAGTTCTGCGTCTTATTGTTTGTAATGTTTGTAATTGTAAATGTTCTAAAATTTACGTTTGGAGCTCAAACTTCATATTCGAATTCATCTAAACTCAAAATCAGTGCCGTCGTCATTGAAACCAGAAGCAAATAACACTGCATGTGGGTTGATTTTTTTTTTTTTTTTTAGTTAGTTAAATGCCCTATTTTACGTGGCGAGACTCGGGCCATCAGGCTCGCTCTTCCGTCTAACCACGCAAATTTTGCTACGCTTCTTTCACCACCTAGCAGACAAAGGAGGCCTTATCTTGGGCGACGAAACAGGTGAATCTGAATTTTGCTCAGAGGCTTCCTTTAGGTTTGAGGATCTTTTACATGCAGTAAATATACTACACGGGACAGCCGGCTTTACTTCCCCTCCGAAGGAAGGCGTACGAAGGATTTTTTAAAATACCCTGAAAAATCCCTGAAGATACCCTTAAAAATCCACGGCTTCAATAGGGCAACCTAGGGTCCAACAGTCCGGTACGCTGACCGTTATACCACCGAATTCGCCAAGTGATTGATGATTTTACCCTTTCCGTTAGGTCGAAGCCCTGAGCCACTGTGGGTCCTTTGAGGAATCCGCGTGGCGGTGGCGTGTGCATCGCTTGCCGCAGCGCGGAGAAGCCGCCAATGTCGCCTGGCACGCCAGCGCCGTTGTGTAGTTAGCGAGTCATGAGTCGGTCTCTCTGACGGACGGCAAAGCTGTCTTTACCCTGCTGAGTTGAAGTGGGGACAAGGTGGTTTCGACGTTGGACTCATATTTTATGAGATCTCGAAGTGCGCCTCTGTACGAGGAAATATCTTCTGGCTTCATGAAATAGTTCGCGCTCTTTAATTTTGTAATGGGACACTGTTTCCGATCGTGACTTTTTGTATCACGTATCACGACGTATCACAGACAGAAAAAGAGCTCACAATTTTATTTTGAGGATTCTCATAATTTTGTCTTATTACTTTAGGGTTAAATTGAGGTGGAAGTTAAAAATATGTAAACAATTCTCTAGCGTTTCATTACACACCTAATTTGAAGCTTTTCCATTTTTATGTTCATCACATTACACAGTTATCTGAATTTTTTCATGTATTTATGCGAATGAAATAGTAGATAAAGCGTATAGGTTCTCGTCATATTTATTATTATGAAAACCACTAAATAACGAACTGATTGTCATAAACATTGAATGTCATACATTCCTGTTTCTTAGTTCACGCGTTAATTTGCGTAAAAATGAAATAATTTCTACAAAATAGATGTTTCAGTTAATCAAAATAATGAACACGGCGTGTCTTGATGTTTTTTTCAGAATTTGTATAATAATCGAGAACATACGGAAAGAAAACGTCAGAAGAGAACGTGAAACAAAGAAGGAGTGCTCTTGTTCGACTTTTTCTGAGATCCGCATTGTTTTTCCTTCGAGTTTTATGTGGTCCAATCTTATTAATAATTCCATACATACAAACACGTGTGTGAGGAATACTTTTAAATATTTAGTACAGTTACCAAAAACACTTTGTATTCTCATTTCTTATTTTGCATTTATAAGACTCACTGCAAAGTTTCAGCTTCTATTATTATGTGCATAACATTTTCTCCCGCATTTGCGCGTGTGCAAACTGGGCATTTTCTCCAGGCGGGAATTCATAATTTAAAAGATTTTAAATACATACCACTGCCCTACCTCATAAACAGCGGAATTAGGCCCAAAATTCCCTAAACTTCGCAACCAGCCTTCCCCCCTTTCTCACATCTCTCTGCGGCTCTGCATATGCCCTACTTTGTAAGGAAAACATTTTCCCCACCCGCAACACAATATCTTGTACTTTATAGCAAAAGTGGAAAATGCCGCTGGAAGAAATACTGACACGAGCATGCAAACGACATCGTTCTCCAAACATAACTCGTGTTCGCCGCGGAGAGAACTTTTCTTGTTTTTACGTCTGCCGTGGACAGTATTCACCACATCATGTGCACGGTGTCGTAGAAACCAACGCGAAAGACTAGTTTGATTGTACCTTCTGTGATTCGGTCTTCACCACATTTGTCCGAGTTTGCATTTCGTCGACGCACAAGACAGATGTCCAGCCAGCTGAGACCGAGAACAAAACCTGTCAGAACGCTGGCAATGGCGACAATGACTGCGGAGGTGGTGGCTATGGTAGCTGCTGCACTGATGGGGACGAAGGAAAGAATAGCACAACAGGAGAAACAACAAACGAGAGAGGAAAAGGAGAAGCAACGCGAAAAAAAAATAGTGAAGAATGAAAGGGGAAAATTGGAAACAAGAAAATGAGAAGTAATGTGTTGAAGAAGGAGGGGAAGAAAATGAAGAGAGGAAGGAGAAAGGAAGCACAGGCGGAGGCAAAGACAAGCTGGAGGGAAGGCGCATGCGGGGGAAGGCGGAGGAAAGGGGGCGAAGGCGGGGACAAAGACGGAGGCGAAGGCGGAAGTGAAGGGGAAGGTGGAAGCGGAGGCGCGAGGGGGAGGGCGAGGCGGAGGCGAAGCGAAGGCGGAAGCGGAAGCAGAGGCGAAAGGCGGAGGCGAAGGCGGAGGCGGAGGCGGCGAAGGCGAAGGCGGAGGCGGAAGCGAAGGCGGAGGCGGAGGCGAAGGTGGAGGCGAAGGCGGAGTAAGGGGGGCCTTTTTGGCGTTGGCGGGGCGGGAGGCCGCATTGCGACGTCCAGCGTGACGGCGGGGGCGGCGTCGCGGGCGCGTAGCAGCTGCCACCGGCTCAAGTATTCATGGCGGCCTGCAGCTGCGACCGCATGAATCTTACAGACGGCCTTTATCCAGCCGCCGGGGGCGTCGCACGCACACCGACGCCCTCCGCGCGGCGCCCCGCTCGCGCTGCGCCTTTGTCACGCACGATGCACTTGATTGGATGCGGGGCATGCCCCTTCCATGTGTACCCTCCGACTCAAGATACTGCTGCACGAGGGAAAGTCTTCAACAGAACAAACTAAAACTAAACCAGATATAACAGGTAATTGGTATCATAATGTTTAACGGTTGGAGTGATATGACTGAAATATTTATTTTTCAATTTAAGGTTGCATCAACATCTAGGTAATTAGCGACCATTATTGGAGTTAACTGTATGGTAACCATGAAGATGAAACGAAATGGTGATGATAAGGGCGAACACAAATACAGCCGTGCGCGAGGCGGGACTCGAACCCGCGACCCTTCAGTCCGACATCACTACGACTCTACTGCTTTATCGATCTAGGCCACCGAGCCGGGAAACCGAAAACTTTTGTTTTGAGAAATAATTATATTTTGAATACCTACCTTTGGTCTATGAATGTAATATATTTTCTACACTAATGGAAGGAAAAGTTTTTTACATAGTAAAAAAGGAGAAATTTATATTTCTCTCAAAGAAATTAGCTCTCTGTACTGAAAAAAACAACATTGAAATAGTGTTGAAATTTATATGACGTATCTGGACATTTATTCAACTTCAGAGTGGCGCGAATGCCTCCAGGGAAAGACTTCAAAATACGTTTAAACCAAAGTTCAAAGTTCAGTCGCAACGTATTCAATTTACTGACGTCATCGTGAGAATTTCAAAGCAGCGTGCTTCGTCACGTTTTCTGAAAGCAAATAATATATTGTGTTGTAACTTATGTTGTAGTTGGCTCTCATTCCGCGCAGTACGTACACGTCGTAACAGGGCGCGGCGCGGAAGGTCTATCCGTTTCTGCGTCGGCCGCTTGCCCTCCCGCGCGCGCTAATTGAATCCATCGGCGGGCAGGTACACCCGGGCGTAATACGTCGCCCGACGTTCCCCTCCCACGCAGACACGGCGCGGCGGCGGACGTACATTTTTTAACGAAATATCGGCGGCGTCCGCGTATAAGCCTATTTGCCGCTGTTTGAGCCTCGCTGCGGTCAACGCGCCTCTTTTGTTATCCCGCTTGCGCCCTCTTCCCCCTTGCTCTCTCTCTCCCTCTCTCTCTCTCCTCTCTGTCACTGTCTCACTCTCTCTCTTCCTCTCTTGCTCGCTCGCTGCGTTCCCGTCCCGCGGTTTTATCGGTCGCCACCGGCTTGCCGCGACGCCATTATATTTTTCGTGCTTTTTCTTTTTTCTTTTCTTTTTTTTTTTTTTTTTCAGTGCGTCCGTTCATTAGGATCCATGCGCGAACCCGACCCGCCTCATGCATCCCCCACCTTCCGTTCTACTCCCACACCACCCCCATCCCCATCCCCACCCCCCGCCTCTTGTACCGTGGTGCGATAGAATATTTATGATAACACGCGTCCTGTGCGAATTGCAGCGAGGTTCGCCCTAGCCGGCGAGAGCGTCGCTCCGACAGACGGGCGGACAAATCGGTTTTGTTGGAGCGCTAGGACTTGTTCTCGGAGTTTTAATAAGTCCAGCGATAATTGCACCCACATTTGTCGCCTTCCTTGGCCCGAGGGCGTGTAATGAGAGGCGGGGCTGGGCGGCGGCGCGCGAGGAAAAGGGAGCGACTGGGCGGGGAGGAGAGGGAGTGGGTCGGCCCTGATGGGACTGTGCGGAGCGGAATGAGACGCGTCAGGCGAAGTCTTGATGGATGCCCGGGATTAGGAGTTGTTGTGAAAGGAAGAAATGGTATATACTATCTCGTTCTAGAAGAATCCAATTGAAATGAACGGAATGGAAAGGATTACAAACGAGGATCGCTGTGAAAGAAGGAACACGACACGATAGTTCGTTCTGCCACAAGAAGAAGAACAAAAATTCAAATTCTGATGTTAAAAGAGAAATACCTTAACTCTGATCAAGGTAGAGCAGAACATAAATAGAAAGGTCGATGTTTACTGTAAAAATCACAGTTGTTCGATGTAGACATAGTTCGTTTAAAACTACTCAATCCTAGCCTTTGTAAAACGCCTTACCTAATATAACCCGAAAATTTGTGTAAATATGCATGGAAGGAAATTTTTCTGTTATTTTTGCGTAATCTAGAATCGACCTGCTTGAGCCCCCAAAACTTGCGGTTGAGATCTAGAAAAAACTATACCTACCGCGAATCTAGCGAGCTCTGGCGGGGGTGGGGAGGTCAGGTCGCGGCGGGTGGGAGTGAGGTAGTGGACGGGCGCTCTCGTGATATTTCACGTTCGGCCGGAGCGGCTGCGATGGTCGAACAGGTCCCCACCCACATGCCGTGCCTCCCTTGACCCGCCCAGCCCACACCCAGCCCGCCCAGCCCCTCCCCGCCCAGCCCCTCCCCGCCCAGCCCCCCCGCCCAGCCCCTCCCCGCCCGCCCAGCCCAGCCCAGCCCAGCCCAGCCCAGCCCAGCCCAGCCCAGCCTAGCCCAGCCAGCCCATCCCAGCCCATCCCGCCCAGCCCGCCCCACCCGGCCCCGCCCCGCTCCGCCCCGCCCACTCCCGCACTGCCCCGCACCGCCACGCACCGCACCATCTCTTCCCCCACTCCCCCACTTACCCCACCTGCCTTTCCCCGCCCATTGCGCGTCGCCGTTTCTCTCCTTCCCGCATCCGTCCCCTCCAACTCGTCCCCGTCTCCCGTCCCACCCGGGCCACCCGCTGCGCCGACGGAACTGCATTTCTTGGCTCGCTCTGCGACCGTTGGACGCCCGCCACGCGCCACTCCCCTCACGCTCCACGCCACACCCCTGCGCCACCCCGCCCCCCCGCCCCGCCGGCCTGCCCACTCGCGGGGCCCCGGCGCGGAAAATCTCCAGGGAAATTTCGCGGAAAATCCGCGTCTGGAGCGGTGCGCTTAGCGCCATGGCGAGCGCAGTCGCCCCTCCCCCCCCGCCCCCTCCCCCCCGCAGACGGGCCACCTGACTCCCATTTCCTCCGTTGCGCCTTGGTTAATCTCTTCTCTCCGTGCTGCTCGTGTTTTTCTGCGCTAAATGCGATGCTGCGCTTCTTTCTGTTTCTCAATTAATTCTCAATATCTGTAGTTGCCCTCCTTCGCCAGTATAGCCACTTCTTTAATGTCTTGTTGGATGCTTCAGTTCACTAAGGATTCTTCTCGGTTTACTTCACTCATTTGTTCGTCGGACGCGTGTTGATTAGATCGTTTCAATCGATCCACAATAAAATGTCAAATATCAGTTTCTTAAATTGTATGAAATAAATATAAATGAAATGTATAAAAATCAAATTATAATACAAACCCAATTATGTAATTCTATCCAGCAATGAAAAACAGAAACAAAAGCTTTTTGTGTGCGTGAACTTGGAAAATTTGCTCATAAGGCATTGAGAAAGTATGTATCTATAGGTTTCAATCAAATAAAATAAAACTGCTAACTAAATTATATTGCGCTGTTAGCTTTGATTTTGTTTTATTTTAAATTTGCTAAGTTATTTTACTGTTTTGACTTCTTCTGCTGACTATGTATATGATGTCATTATTCACAAACAAAATCTCTTTTAATTAAATCAAATTTCAATTTTCTGCAATACTTCTCCTTTTCTGAGAATGTTTAAAAGTACTTTTACCCGTTTTAGCGCATTTTTATACTCAACCCTTTTTCCCCATGCAATTTCATTTCTTAGATTCCAACACGTGTTCCATTTTAACAATATTTATTGCTTACGCCTATAGCTTTGCTTCAAAATACCTTTTTTGTAATGTATTCTTGATTTCCGGTTTCAATAGCTCTTCATTGGAAATTACAAACACGTACTCCAGTTAAGACGTATTTTTAAAACATTATCTCAGCACCTTAACAAATAATCAAACTTTACCCATTTTTCGCTTCAAACTTAAAAGGTGTCTCAAGTACTCTGTGTAACGCAAAGTCCATTTGGTGTTTTTGTGAGCATCGTTTACGACTTGCCGTTGGTGTTGCATGCTTCACACCACTTTGTCACTTCCTTCAATCGCTCTATGACTTTTATCCTCCTGGAGTACTTCATACATCAAAGCGTCATGCGAGTCGTTTGTATAGTGCAACACTTCGAATGACCCTTCCAGTTGTAGTTGTGTGGGGCACGTAAGACGACGATTATCAACGCTTATCAGTTTGATGTTCATGTCAATACTAGCGGATCTAGAAGCACCGCATAAGTTGGGAGCGAATGGCCGGCGAACGCGGCGAGGTTCTTTTCAAATTGGAGGGGAGTTGGTGGGCGGTGGGCAGCCCCCAGGGTTTTTGTTCCCCTCGACCACCTTCTGGGGGGTTGCGGCAAATGGAATATCTGACAGGGCTTTCGATGAGATATGAGCTAGTGAATCTCTGAGTGGCAGTTGTGAGCGGAAGAAAGCCAAGTACATCTGGTGCGCACTGGAGTGCATTCAGCAATGTGCAATTGCTCTGCGTAAGCTGTAATGTGCAAAAGCACTGAAATGGTTTTAATGTATTTTTCTCGTAGGATCATCAACATATTCATTCTGAATATTCAAGTTTTTACATTAAAAATTTGTGTTTTTATCCAGTGGTTTTACCTTCGTCTATTTGTTCTTTTATATTGTCTTGTAATCAAACTAAAAAAAATTATAGCTACATTGGAACAAATCTGATATCACAATTGTTACAGCGTTTTTTGACAAGCTCTCCGAAACCGAGAACACCCAGCATATTCCATTTCAGTAACATTCTGTATATAACAGAAACAATTAAATCACGGAACATACTATATTTATGAAACATCTGCAATTTTGCAAGCCTATCGGAGCTTTTCTCCCGTTGTCATGTTTCCGTTTATCACATCCTTCACATTAAACGCTTCCAGGTGGCCACAAAAATTCCACTTTCACCTAAACTCGGTACAATTTTATGGCCATTCCAAACTTGTTCTGCGCGGCTACTTATCTCCCAAGTAACATATTCACTATTAATCGCCTCGCGGTTCCTCGCGGGGAACGCGGGTCGACGGGGGGGGCGGAGGTGGGCGCGTCCTGCGGAGCCCTGATTATCGCGAAGAGATCCGCCGCTTTAAAGTCGCTATCCGAGCAGGATCGGGCGAACGCGGCAGCGGCGGGGCAGCGGCGGGCAGGAGCCCAGCAGTTTACAGCGGCTGTAAACGGGTCATTAAATTTATTTGCACCGCCGCCCACCGCCCGCGGCGCGCCGCTGCAGGTCTCGCTCCCGCCCCCGCTCGCTCGCTCGTCCGCGGCCCCAGCCGCACCCCAGCTGCCCCGCTCCGCACCGTCCCGGTCGCCCCGCCCCGTCCCGCCCCGCAAGGCCGCCCCGCTCCGCACCGCCCGCTCTGCCCCCCCCGGCCCGCCCTTCCTCGCCCGCCCGCTCCATCCCGCCCCGCTCCACCCCGCCCCGCTCCACCCGCTCCGGGCTGCGCCACCCTGTCCTGCGTTCCTGCCTCCTCCGCGTCCCTGCTCGGCCCGCCTTGTCCCTCCCCGCTCTACCCCACCGCTCCCTTACCCCCGCCACCACTTTCTACCCCGCCCCCATCTTGCCGCGTTCCTTCCTGCTCCGCCACGCCGTTCCCTTCGGTATCGGGCCTCGTCCTCGCCGAGCGCCCTCCCCCGCGCCCTGCCCCCGCCGCGACCTTGCCGCTTGCGTCGCCTGTCTGCGCTGCCGGTGCAGCGTCTCCAGCTGCTAGCCGAGCGGGACTGCGGATGGATTGGGGTTGTACTGGGGTCTGCTTTTTACTGTTTGGTGTGCTATTACCCCGAGTTTACAGTATTGTAAATAACGTTTATTTCATGCGTGACGTGCATAAATATATTATGTCCATTTATTAATTGTTTGTTGGTACTAAACATTTGTTTTGTGCATTGCCTTTTTATCCTTATCGAACTTCCAGGATACGTAATTTATTTTATTTATTTTGCAATTTCGTCGTACTAATGAAAATAATAAAATAAGAGACAACAAAGTATAGAAGTATGAGTTCTTTCTATTTATTTTCCTCTTCCTTCCCATTATCTATCGTTTATTTCTTCAAGTTTTGCTTTTTGATCTTTACCTCGTTTTCGCTTTTACGATTTCTTATTTAACTTTTTTTTTTTTTTTTTTTAATTTTCGTTTTACGTTGTGCCGATTTCTGAGTTTGCTTTCTTCAGTTGGTACTTTTCTTTATCCCACCTTCATTGGGTTAAACATGCTTCTTTACCTCCTTTCTTTCACCATTCCCTCCTTGCGAGATGGCACGCAAACACAGCAATTTGGTAATAGAGGAGGGGGAAAGTCTCGCTGCGGTTACATCTCTATTCACAATTATATTGCAATCGTGGCGTTTTGCACGAACAGTTTATAAAAAAGTAGATTCAGATGTCGTTAGCTTTTTCCATTTTATTGTTAAATTTTGTTGCAATGTGATGCAGACTTATTTTTAATTCACCACGCCCTAGGATTCGAAGCAAATGGACACAGATTTTACTGCATCGGTGAATATAAGTAATTTAAATTACTAACAGCACAATAAAAGAGGTCTCGTTTGCCTGTGTGAATTGTGTTTAGGAAATCGTTGTTTCCCATTTTTATAAAAATAGAGAATGTTTTAACTGAAAGAACTACACCACACTATCCCAAGCTTATTGAAATGCAGAGTACAATTTGTTTGATGTAAAAGCGTTTTCATCAAATTGCTTTATTTTTGATCAAGTAAATGTATTGTAAAAATTTTGCTTCCCGTAGAAGCAACTCCATTCTACTATGTTTCTAAAGAACATTTTCTTTTGAGAGTTAATACAATATTGATTGTTTAGAAATCTATTCTAAAGAAATGAGAAATTCTGAGTAAAACTGGCGTGTTATTTCACGATAAAACTAGTAAATTCTTAAAAGAAGTAACGTTTGAAATATTTTCCTTGTTCACTCTGCGGGACATGAGTGGAATTTGTGCATCGCTCATATGATCTTTACTAATTCCGTGCCGTAGGCTAATCTTAACACGCAAGACACACAAAGAAACTAGTGGACGATAAATTTACGGCACACAACATAGTAGCAATCTGTTTTCTCGGTTCCAGCTAGCTGGAATCTAAGCCGCGAACATGGATGTCAATAAATCTTATGAAATACCTATGTTCTAGATTGTTATACTGTCACCTTAACAGTTCCTAGTCCTATGTGTGAAATCCCTAATTTTGAAGTAAATTGGTATTTCAACAATGAACCCTATTTTAAAATCGATTTTCTTTTCTTTCCAGGTAAGTGCTGAAGGAGAAACTTGAAGTGGTCATGAAAAATAGTAAGTACATCGTGAGTTATCTGCGACGTAATGTTCCCATTGAGATTTTAGTGTTAATGAGATACATTGGTCAATTCACCGGGAACTGAGCATTCTCATCAACTGAGTTTAATTATTTTCTTTATAAAAAATACGCAAATTTTAATTATAAAGTATGTATAAATATTTCAAAAGTGATCAATGTTTTAATTTTTGTAAATGAGTAAATTATATTCCAAAATTGTCTCATTCGTTCTTGCGATTGAGACGACGAACATTTAACATTAAGCGCATTGTCGGAAAGACGTTTGTCAAAGAATTATGGAAATCCTTCAGCGATATTCCTTGTGATAGCTTTTTCAAGACTGTCGTGCCAGTGGCGATTCTTACAAAAATGAGACGTACTCTTTTTGTTCAGTCAATATCGATCGACAAGGTCCGACAAGCAAATTAATAAACGCAATTGAAAAAGTAAATACCGTGGACGCTAATTATTTGTGTTATGCTTTGAATATTGACCACCTATTGATAACTAAATCTTATTCATTCAATTTATGAAGTGTTCAAAGATAATGTTCAAGGCGTTTGGTGTCCCGCGAGGCGGCTCTTTTATGTATCCTTGAAAATCCTAAAAATGGAATGCTTCATCAAATCAGTAAATAAGCTTCATTTCTTCAGGTATCCTTCGTCGTTCCTCGGATACGTTCTGATTTCGAAGTTTCAAAGGGAAACAAAACGATTAGAACTGGACTCTTAAGAGAGCGCCAAGAAACGGACACCTTTATTAATATTCGATCTCGATTTCCCGATACGAACGTCGAGGCAGACGCAGGCAGTCCCACTCTGCCCTGCGCGCCCGCGCCGTCTGCTTCCGGGACGGAGTGGGGTGGGACGGGGAAGGGCGTGGCGTGGCGGGGCTTTGCGAGGTGCTTTAAAGCGCGCGCGTGTGAAGGGGCGCCTCCGCGCCGGAAGGGGGGGGGGATGAAGGGAAGGGCGGGTCGCGGAAGGCAAGGACGGGTAGAAGAAGAGGGCCAGAGAAGGGTACGGTGGGCAAGAGAATTGCGGAGTGAAGTACAAAACGGCGGGGCGGGGAATACAGGGATGGACCGAAAATGGCGAAGCGGGAAAAGCGTTTGAGGTGGGCAAACGGTGAAGGGCATGGCGAAGAAGGTTGAGTAAGGAAGGACGGAGTCGACTCGGGGTGTTGCAAGGTCGCGCGGTTCAGAGAGACGGGATTGAGCAAGGAGTGGGGCCGCATGGGGTGGAGAGTGGGGAGGCCCTGTTCGCGAGGTGACAAAATAGAGTTAAGAATTATTACCCGTCGTAACTCTCCCTCCGCGCCCGAATACATTTTTATCAGGAGCCCGGAGAGCGTTCTCCGTCGCAGAGCAGCCGCCGCCTTGCGCTGAGGTAGCCGTGTTTCCCTCCCCCACGCTGGGCCCAATCCCGCTCTTCGTTGTCTTGCGACGCGACGCCGAGCCTCGCGATGCTATGACACTTGTTTCCTTTTCAGGAATGCTCTTCGTTTTCCCTGAATATTCTTTTGCAATGTGTTTCCCCCCACTCTCTCTCCCTTTACGTAGATAACCGCCATAATCAATCTGTATGATTTGCCCGATTTTCCAGTCCCCTCAGTTGTAACCGTGTTTTTGCTTTGCCATTTTGCACCACTCGTTGCCTTCTCTCCTCGATCTTCAACGTCCCCTCTCTCTTATAAAAAGCTCCGCATTTACTGGTTATGTAAGGTGCTGCCCCTCTCCAAGAAATATTTTATACTCCTGTATTTTCTCTTCCTCTTCATGCGGTCACCCTGTCCTAGTTCTCGACTTCACTTCGTGCAAACGTCTTGACACTTTTCCATAGCCTAGGCCAGCTGAGATTAGCCCATTGCCGCTGCCGACTGCTCTGTTCGGTAGTTTTCCGGTTTTTTTCCAATCAATAAATACCAGGCGAATGACGGAGCAATACACTAAATAGTCGAAAATCGTGCGTGATCTTTATCTCCTCTTCAATGTGCTATCATGTCGCCTCACTTACTTGTCATCATGACGCCTCACACATTTACATGCAGTGCACTAACCACATATGTTGGGAAATCAGTCGGAAGCTGAGAGCTTGTCCCGTGTGCGGCTGTGCCCTGCTTGGAGGAGATATCTGGGGGCAGGGAGAATTCCCCGCAAGCGGACGTGTAGGTAGGCGCTGTAATTCATCATCCGATGGTGTAGGAACACCACAAAATCTCGCAAGAAATATTTACTGCACTAACGAGACTAATAAATGAAAGTTAAATGTGCTCGGAAACATCAATCAGAGACTCGATCTGAATCCTTTCAACCCCTACGTCTGAAAACCGAGCAGATACGTCTGCTACTGGTTATGAAGCTTTCATGAGGCAGTGAAAGCAATAGTAGAGCAATTGCAGTCTGCCAAAAGAGCAAGAGTCTCCTCAGTTTCATTTACCAGCATTGCAGTTAGACCACTCTATTTCTCATGACAGACTGCATTTAGACCGCTATTGCGATGTAGGCCATGTAAAATAGCTGAATATTCCTTTTCCATCGTTGACCTTACGTTTTTCTTCTATATTCTCTGCTAGATACAACCTCGCCACACCCACATTTACTTCTGAAATATCTCTCCCCGGATCTCGCAGTATAGCATCCCGTCTCAACACCTCTGCCGGCTCCTGATGTATTCTGGTTCTGCTGAACAGAGCCAGCATTGCTACGTTTTCTTCGCTGAGCATGTCGTCTCTTTCTTTATGTTACGTCTCTGCAGTGTTATAGCTGTCATAATATTCGCGACCTCAAAATTCACCCCACTCCACTTTACATTTTAGAGTCTTGTCTTTTCTGAGGGACTATCTGCAGTTTTTCCACAATCTTTGTTCTCCCCGTGCATATTCCATGTTTCGCCGATTTTACAACACTTTGGTAACTTTACCTTTATGTGCGTCCGTGTCCCAGAAAGTTTTCATATTAACATCGCCTTGTTCGTATTTTTATAGTTTTTTACTTTGTCTTTTCGCTCTCTTTACCACACTTTTTATAACTGTCACCTCATTCCTCTGCCATTCTCAACGCCGTACCCGTCTGGACTTCATTTTTCTTTCACTCCAAACTTGTGCGCGGCATTACTTTCCTATTATACATATAGGAACATATAGGTATATATGTACATCCTAGTATATATACATACATACATACACACACACACACACACACTTCGCTTGTATATATGTCCTCGTTTTCTTACTTGTTTCTCCATTTTTTATTTTGTGATAACCAATTTGCTCTCTTACTCTCATCATTTAGTGATGTGTGCCGTTTGTGTTCCGCCAATTTGTCCTTTAAATTCCGTCTCTGGCGCTTTGGCGTAACCCATTGCTATCTCCCGGCGCCATCGGTTGCCGTCGCTGTCACATCCAGAGGCGCAGTAACCGTCCATACATCCGCCTCCCGTGGCCTCTGGCTCTCTGCACTATCAGATCGCTTGCCGTTCCACGGCCCGTGCCCGCAGCAATGCCCAATCTACCGCATCCCCATCTGCGACCCCATCTGCCCTCGCCCATCGCGCGCCGTTTGATGCTACGCCGTTCGAGCCGCCGCCGTAGCCACGTGTACTCCCGAATCAGTTTCTTTGGCCGTTGTCCTCACCTCTACATCCGTCTTCATCTTCACTCCCAACTCCGTATTTATTTTGGGTTTCACTTACCATTAGAGGTGGTGCGTTTGCGGATGACTTTACCTTGTATTTACGCGTCCATTTCTTTCTTATTTCCATCCCTTTGACATCTACTTTTTTCACTTCCATCTCTTTCTTACCATCGCCTTCCCTCTCGCCTTTACCTCTACAAGACCTGTTCCTCAACTCGTACCTCGACCTCAATTACAGACACTCACATTTATATACTCACCTGTAACTCCACAATCACAGCTACCTCCACTATCACTTCTACTTCCAATACCTCTTTTCTAAAAATATCTTTCTTAAAAAACTCTATTGTCGCTATCATGTCTACTTACACTATTTCCATTACCTCCTTGTCACTCTCACTTTTTTCCCCTACTTCCCCCC